>BKCP01005861.1:202727-285620 GCA_008636005.1 Striga asiatica | reverse complement strand
GACCTAAACTCTACTTAGACATAACAAATCGGCGGATCCACCCATGAGAAAAGCTGGGGAGGGGGGCTGACATAAGGGCGCATAGAAAGAGAACTAAGCAGAAGTTTTCTACATGGTCAAAGAAGAGCTTAAAAGCTGCAACTCCAGGTCTGTGGAACCTGTTGATGATGACGTTCCTTAGAAAAAGCCTGGCCCATCGCCATACTCTAGCCCTAAATAAACAACTGAACTAAAATATGGTAATTAATATATAGATACGTACCAATACTCTCACGGCCAAAACAGCCTTGTCCAAAGGCTGGATTAACGCTCGTCAAGCTATCCAAACTCTGGGTCTAGGGGAGAGAAACTCTGCATCTGCTTCAGTCACGTTTAGGGATTTATCATGACAATTGCGTATCTGATGGTATGGCTCACCGCATTTAAGAAAGAGCCTCTTGGCCGTGAGATCCAAGTACTCAGCATTGGATAGGTTATGGCTATTGTGCTTTGGATTATCCAACCCCAAAGAGGCCGTGGAGCCGGGATTTGCAGCATGGGCCGAGCATGGCTGATACATGCTGCATTGGTGTCGAGAATGGCGGAGCAGTGAGTGGTCGGCTATGGCTGGTTGGCAAAGGCTGTATTATTTTTTTCTCAATGGCTTAAGAGACCTAAACCCTATTGCTTGAATAAAACAAATTAGGGCTCCTAAGCAAAAGTTCGTCCCATCACCTTATTCTAGCACTAAATAAATAATTTAAATTCAATTATGGTAACTTAAATACATATACGTAACAGACGCCATCTTCAATATATTTTCTGTTCCTAAAGTTTGGTTTTTTTGAAAAATCCTTGTTTGGTGCAAAGGCAAAATGTAGGTTGGAACATGCTATCAAGCCCTAGGACAACTGGTGTGGAGTCGGATTTTTTATATAGAGAAAGATAGGGAAACAAAATATTATGGACACCTGGTGCTAAGTGGTTATGTAATCATATCAATGAATTGGGAAAATGATCCAAACATATAAGTGGACCATTCCGTTGACCTTGATTTTGATTAGTGTGGAACTCTTTCATGTTCTTCAGTCTACAATTGTTGAGCTTGCTTCAATATTGGAGAAGAAAACTGTCTCATCGTTTTTCAAGAAAACCATGCAGAAGCTTCTTACAGTTACTCAGGACGTGGGCATATTAAGGAACAACAAAGATTCAAATGCCATGCAGGTTGACGATTCATCTGGTGCAGCTTCCCTATCAACAGCAAGGTGAGATACGTGGTTACTACCTAGTTAATGTAACTATTTTCATTTAATTTTTTTCAGCTTGTATGCATAGACTGTCCCTAAGAAATTGGAATTTTCCTACTCTGAGGGTTTTTATGTACCTCTTTCTTGTTTACAGGGCACAATTATTTGACATTGCTGTTTCCCTTTTACCTGGGTTGGGTTCCAAGGAAATTGATCTTTTGTTCACTGCTGTAACACCTGCATTGAAGGTTCATATACATACATATATACATATATACATACATATATATTTCTTTGCCAGTTACTTCATTCTTAGTTTTATAAGAGAAGATAAGCTCATCTGGTGGATGTAGAAGCTTTCAACCAAAGGCATGAAGTATATATTTCTTTTGGTCTTACAGGACGTTGATGGTTTGATTCAGAAGAAGGCGTACAGAGCTCTATCATTGATACTGCAGGTGCTCTATTTTCCATTAATAATAAAAAATTAAGACTTAACGCTTCAAGTTTTTAGAATTAAAATGTCTTCTGATGATTATTTGAACTTATGGTTGATATCAGTGCATGCGCCAGTTTCAATCTTCAAGATGTAGCTCTCTCTCTCTCATTTTTCTCTTTCCTTTTTTATATGTTTTAGCGAATTGCTTTCTTACATTTAACGATTAGTAGATGGAAAGATCATTAAAGGTACTCTGGTTCACTCAGGGAGAAAAGGGTAACATCTCTAAGATCTCCAGATTCTTGGGATGATTTAATTGAATATTTTCTGTTGATAATAGAAAATATTATCGCTGAAATCATGCCCAAGGTTTTGAAAAAAGAAAAGGAGCAGTTGAGAAGCCTTTGTCTTTAATAGTTAATTTCATATTACCTAAGAAAGCACCCGTGGCTTTTGTTTTGACTGTATAGAATTTGAAGAAACAATTAATATGCATAATCAAGGAAGTATTATTTTATTCCAAACATTTGCACATAATGCAAGCAAATAATGTACTGGATTCTCAAACATGTTGTTGTTGTCATCACAAAGATTGAAGTAATGAGCTACATCTAAATATACTTTTCTTTGTGTGTGTCTGGGTATGTTACAATTTCATATGTAATGCTTGTATTTTATTAACTATTACTATTACCAGAATACTGCTAGCAGTATGAAATATACCCACCCTCAATGAGGGGCAGCAAAAGACATACTATTATTAAATCTTTTCCCATTTGTGCTGACGACCTTAATGAAATTTATGGACAGACCTCGGATGACTTTATTTCAAGGAAACTCGAGGTGGTTCTCAGCCTGATGATTGAAGTACTGCCTTCTTGTCATTTTTCTGCCAAACGTCAGAGGCTGGACTGTTTATATTTCCTCATCATCCATGCTATTAAGGTACATATCATCACATTAATATTCTGCAAGTGAGTTTTCTCTGTAAAATTCCACACTTTGAGTGGATCCTTAGTTTAGTTAAATATGCCTGCAGGAAGGCTCTGAAAAGAGGAGGCATGACATCACTGCTTCTTTCCTTACGGAAATTATACTAGCACTAAAAGAGGTATCACCAGCCATCTCATGTTACCTTGCTTATTATTGACCATTTTTTATTTCGTTTCTAATTGCATACACCATTTGTTGTCTGTAGTGGTACTTTCTTACCCTTTTTTAGTGCAGAAGGGCTTTTACTTACTGTCTATTTGTTTGCTTGTTTCTTTCTTTTATCTGTCTTTGGTTTTGGTTAGGCTAACAAGAAAACAAGAAATAGGGCATATGATATTCTTGTCCAGATTGGTCATGCATGTGGAGATGAGGATCAAGATGGCGAGGAGAAATTGTGCCAATTCTTCAACATGGTACTTAATCTGGGGTTTGAGGAGATTTCTCAGATTTGTCATCGTGTTCTCTTAATTTATTTATTTTTATTAAATAAATGCAGGTTGCTGGAGGCCTGGCGGGTGAGACACCTCACATGATCAGTGCTGCTATGACCGGCTTAGCTCGATTGGCTTATGAGTTCTCAGACCTTGTTTCTGCTGCTTATAATGTTCTCCCATCCGCTTTTCTCCTTCTTCAAAGAAAAAACAAAGAAATAATTAAGGTGCCATTGAAATTGAAATCAGTATTGATTACTTATTCAGAATTTGCTGTCTGGTTTGACTCTTTTGTTTCTATATTGTTGCTTTCGGTGCAGGCTAATTTAGGTTTGCTGAAGGTACTGGTTACCAAGTCACAAGCTGAAGGCCTGAAGGCGCATTTGCGCGGCATGGTGGAAGGTTTGCTGAGCTGGCAAGATAGCACCAAGAACCATTTCAAAGCAAAAGTAAGTTTATCTAGCATTTCATTGTCGTGTAATTTTGATGGTGTTGGCTTAATTCTATGGAATGCTTATCTCATATGTGATTTAAATTAATGTAACAATGTTCCATTTGTGTTGTAGAGTTTTAATTTTCCATGTTCGCTTTCGTCATGCAGATTAAACTGCTGCTTGAGATGCTTGTGAAGAAATGTGGTCTGGATGCAGTTAAGGAAGTCATGCCTGAAGACCATATGAAACTCCTAACCAATATAAGAAAGGTTTCTACTGGTTCAGATCAGCAGAAGTTTTTCCTTTTCTTTTCCGAAGGTGCGCGTTTAATTTCTTGGTGTGTCTTTTGTTGTGTGTATGCAGCTCAAGAATCGGAAAGAGAAGAAACAGGCTGCCAAATCATTGGATGACAGGTCCATTCTATCAAAAGCAACTACATCCAGGTATTTCCTTTCCATGAGATAATCAAGAGCACTTTAATTAAAATCTGAATGTTGCCAGATATTTCCTTTATCAACTACAACAAAAATGAAAATGTTTGGAACTGTTGTCTTGGTCTTGGATTTTTTTCTCTTAATTTCCTTTACCCTTTTTTTTTTTAATTTTTTATTTACATCCAATGGTACATTAATTGCTATGGATCCTTAATGACACTTCCCATAAGCCATTGCATGGTTACAGTCCCTTTTCCTTCGCTTTTCCTTCGCTTTTCCTTCCTAGCCTGGATAAATTGTTTCTCTCGGAGTGTTTTTAAAAAACCGCAATAATGAATTAATGATGTGATTTTAGTTTATCCTTAGGGTGTGATTGTTTATCAACTCACCTAGAAAAAAACCAATCAAAACTCAAATTTAACTCAACTTTAACCCAACTCCACTTTCTCCAATATTATCAATATAATTAAATAATATCAACCAATCATTCTTACACATCACATCAACTTTAATTCACTATTCATCTTCTCACATAATTCTAACTAACCACCATTTCTAATCATTTTTCTCTTACTTTTACATCATATCAACTTTAATTATTTTATTTTAAATATTATTTAATATATCCACTAACAACTAACCATACCAACTTTTTTCAAAAGTAACTATAGTTAAAAAAAACCAATTAATTTCTAGATGAATTCATAAACAATCACCCCCTTAGCATTTTTGTATCAGCAGTCATGAACCACATGTGGTCGCTGTCCATTCTTTTCGCCGCGACTCTTCATCTTATTTGCATCTGCAACCTGTCAATCATCGTGGATGCTGTCGGCCTCTACGACTGCCTGCTATCCTCTTTTGCTATTTTGGCTGGAGTGTTCCTGCAACCCAATAAGAAACACTCCTCGACTCAGGCGCTAGCAATTTCTTCAACGTTCACTTTATTCTTGGGTTCCCTGAAGCATGCCGAGGCGAGGAGTCTAATCGTGAGCCTTCTAAGAAGGCAGAGGACGAAGGAGCAAGAAAGAAGGCCGTTGAGGAGGCGGTCCAAGAAGTGTTTGGAGAAGCCAGTTGATGATGCTCTGGGGGCGGCGCAAGGTGCATTCGAGGCCACGGGTGCTACTGAGCTTGCTGCAAATACCACTTGTGGCCTCGAATGCACCTTGCGCCGCCCCCAGAGCAATCATCAACTGGCTTCTCCAAACACTTCTTGGACCGCCTCCTCAACGGCCTTCTTTCTTGCTCCTTCGTCCTCTGCCTTCTTAGAATGCTCACGATTAGACTCCTCGGCATGCTTCAGGAAACCCAAGAATAAAGTGAACGTTGAAGAAATTGCTAGCGCCTGAGTCGAGGAGTGTTTCTTATTGAGTTGCAGAAACACTCCAGCGCCAAAAGAGGGTAACACGCAGTCGGCTACGACTGCATACACGATGATTGATAGGTTATAGATGCAAATAAGATGAAGTGTCGCGACGAAAAGAATGGACAACGACCACATGTCGTTCATGACTGCAGATACAAAAATGATGTGATTGACCGGTGAGTGAACTGCTAAGGGCTTGATTGTTTATGAAATAATTTGTTCAAAATGAGTTATTTTGATTAACCATAGTTAATTTTAGAAAAGGTAGTGTAGTTAGTTGTTAGTGGAATTTTAAGAATGTATTAAAATAATATTTAAAATAAAATGATTAAAATTAATTTGATGTAAAAGTAGGAGATAAATGATTGGAAATTATTGGAAATGATAGGTAGTTAAAATTATGTGAGTGAATGAATAGTGAATTAAAGTTGATGTGATGTGTAAGAATGTTTGGTTTGTATTATTTAATTATATAAATAATAATAAAGATAGTGGGGTTGAGTTAGATTTTGAGTATGAGATAAATGTGAGTAAATTAACTCATAAACAAGCATTCCCTAATTTGTTTTACAGGATAAGTAGATGGAACCACACCAAAATATTTTCCGAACTCGATGATAACGACTCAAACGACAGTGATGGTGATGGTGAATTTACAGACGGAAAAAGTATTGTTGGCCGGCGCAGCAAGTATTCTTCAGCTGTACAATCCAAATCATCTCTTTTACGGTCAGTCTGTAAATGATACTACTATTTGCAGCACAAGTCATGTAACTATATGTATCTTAACTAACACCATTCAGCAAAATACACAACTGCCAGATCCAAGAAAAGCCGAAAGGCAGCAAAGAGCTTGCAAGAAGATTCATTCGACCAATTAGATGACGAGCCTCTCGACTTGCTAGATACCCAGAGAACGAGGTCTGCCCTTCGCTCGTCACAACCACAAAGAATGAAAAACGATGAGTCGGATGACGAGCCCTTGATTGATCCTGATGGGCGTCTGGTTATTCAGGAGGAAGGTAAGAACAAAAAGGCCGATAGGAAAAAGAAGCGGGAATCTTTGGACGCTGAGGAAAATGATGGAAAAAGTGATGCAGGAAGTAACTTGTCTTCGAAATCTGTGAAAACCCAGAAAAGGAGAAAGACCTCGGAAAGTGGGTGGGCCTACACGGGTAAAGAGTATGCCAGCAAGAAGGCAGGTGGTGATGTGAAGAGGAAAGATAAGCTCGAGCCATATGCCTATTGGCCGCTCGACCGGAAAATGGTGAGTCGTAGGCCGGAGCACAGGGCTGCAGCCAGAAAAGGCATGGCGAGTGTGGTGAAGCTGACCAAGAGGCTTGAAGGGAGGAGTGTGTCCAGTGCGCTTTCTGTCAAGGGGGTGGCTTTGAAGAACAAAAGAAAAGGGAGTAAAAAGAAATTTTAATTTTTTTTTGTATGTTTTGTGGAAAATGTGTAATCAGAGCATTGCTTTTGATGTGGTCGAGTTTTTATGGTGGCATTTCGATTTACCATTTTTTTTCTTTGGTGGTGTTTATTTATAGCGCCACATGGTGCAAAGTACCCTTGTCTTGCGATTCCTGAGTGAACCGAGTTTTGCATGGAAATGTAAGAAGAACGTAGAGATTTTTTATTTTTTATTTTTGGTTTGCGGAGGATTTTGACTTGTTTTATAAATCTTTTCATTGAAAGTATGTGTTCTATTGATCTGCCATCAATTATTCATTATTCTTATTCAATTTGAATTTCAGTTTTGTACTATTATATTTCCTACATCTGCAATTTCGGCATATGTATTCTGGTCAGATGAATTGGGGTTTAGCATGTGAGAAAAATTGAGTATGTTTGATGTTTTTCCCTATGTGATGAATGTGAGATAGTTCCATTATTGATGAACATGAAAGCTGATGATGGTCATGATTTCCTATTCTGAATTGTCTGGTAGAAGTCTTTGGTTTGTTTAAACAACATTTAGGGGTGATTGTTTATCATCTCAACTAATTCAATCAAAACTCAAATTTAACTCTATTTTAATCCGACTCTACTATCTCCAATATTATCAATATCTATATATATATAGTTGCTAGCTTAGCAATAAATTTTACCTAATAAATAAAACCTAATAAATTTTACCTATGTGGCAAATCATTAAATAAAACCTAATAAATAGAACCTAATAAATTTTATTTATGTGGCATTAATGCACCCAATCTCATTAATAATAAAATATTTAATTACACTTTTTTGGATAAATTAAGACAAAAACCATTATACTTTATGTTAATTGAGTAATAATTATATTTTTTGTTGAATCATATAATAGTTAATATTAAAATTAGTAATTATATTTTATACTAAATAATATATGAAAGTTACATAAAATTATATTTTACAATAAAATCAATATTTATTAATATGATGAAGCGATTGTTTATTAATAAATTAATTTTTTTATGTCACAGTAAAATTTCTTAAATCACATAAACAATTGTTATAATAATGTAATATTTTTCAGTTAATTAATTGGTCATGATAACTCAAAATTATAAAAAGTATATATTTATTACATTTTATGCAATCAATATAGGGATTCATATGCAATCAAATCGTATGTACTATTCATTTTAACCAATAATCAAATTTTAAAATATAATACTATTATCTAATGTATTATTTTAATATTATATACATAAATATAACTTATAATACTATATGTTTGAAATATAATATTATTATTTAACTTATAATTTTTATATTATATGCATACAAATAACGTATAATATTTAATTTTATTTACATATGTGCAAATGCACAGGATCAATTACTAGTAATTAAATAATATCAACCAACCAATCATTCTTACACATCATATCAACTTTAATTCGTTATTCATCCACTCACATAATTTTAACTAACCATCACTTTCAATCATTTTTCTTCTACTTTTACATCATATCAACTTTAATTATTTTACTTTCAATATTATTTTAATATATCCACTAACAACTAACCATACCACCTTTTTTCAAAATTAACTATAGTTAAAAAAATCAATTAAAATCTAGTTGAATTTATAAACAATCACCTCCTTAGATTTACCATCCCTAATCTCAACCCTAAATTGATTCACACCGGCTCGTTATCACCAAACAAAACGTTGGACATTAGCCTCCAAACATTTTTAGGAGTTCCTTGAAATGGGTGCTAAACTTGGGCTAGTATTTTATCATTAAAGTTTAGTTTCATGCTGTGCAAATAGGCAAAAATGCATTTTCAGTGCTGCTAGTTTAATGTCATAGCAAATTTAGTCTAAAGGTTCCAACTTTTCGTCTTTTGGTCATATGATTTAATATTGTGCTGCTGCAATTTCAGTGCTTTTTGAGGACTGAAATTTCAACAAAATCTTAAATTACAGGACTTAAATTGCTAATACAAAATCTATAAATTTGGAAATTAGTTGCAATTTCAGTACTCAAAAGATTGAAATGGCAATAAAATATTAAATCACAGGACAAGAATGAGAAATGTTAGATTCTTGAGGCAAAAAATGCTATGACGTTAAACCAGCAGGATTAAAAATGCAAAATGCAATTTAGCGTGTGCAAATATTAAGAAAAACCATGTTCATTCATCAGGTATGGTGGCAAATGGATCTGCGGGCTTTGTGGAGAGGCCGTCAAGGATGAAATCTTGAGATCACAGAAGTTGATAAGCCCGGACGAAGCACTGGCCCGACACATTAGCTTCTGCGGCAAGTTCCGGGCCTCGAACTCGCCCGAGAACCCCACGGTGCATCTAATTCGGGCCATGAGGCAGGTTCTGAGGAAGAGGCTGTAAAGCCCGAAATCCATGAAGTCCATGCGAGTAGCCTGACTAGCAGAAGAGGACGCACTTTGAAGGATCAGGTGTTTGCCCGATCAGAGAGCATGCCGAGTTTCATCCTTGTTGACTCGCCGGTTTACTACCGGTTGGATGAAGGTTGTGAATGAGGGTGGAAGGTTAGAATGGTAAATTTAGGGGGGAATGACTTAAAAAATCAAGATAGATGGATGGATGAATGCATAACTTAATTTTTAATGTCATCAGTATATGTAATCCTCATGTTGTGGACTGAAGATTGAAATGTAACTTGAAGTTTCCCATGTTTAGTAACAGAAGTTCAAAATTTATTGAAATTGGGTGATGGAGATGTTTGTCTCATTTTTGTTGCGTTTTTCCTTGTTATTTTTCTTTTCTTTTCCCCCAAATTAGGTCTTTTAGTTAGTTTTTATCTCGTTTGTAGTTTATCGCGTGTTTTACTCTATCTTTGTTTTTCTTGTGTTTTCCGTATGTTTTTTCGGTTTTTCTTTGTTTATGGTGTGTAGGTCGAAAGCTTCAGGAAGATCGAATTTTTGGAAAAAGTCATTCGGGCAAGCATAAGTAGATAGAAGAGTTCGTCGGCGTCACACAGGAAAAAACAGAACTCAATTCCGAGTTCAGACGAATCCGAACGGGGCCGAAACGTAAAGTCCAGCAAGCGGCCGACCGTTTGAAGGTTGGAAAACTCTAGAGGATTATAATATTGGCAAAATCTGGTCATGAAAGCATCATTGAATAGATGGGTTCGTTAGCGACGCGTAGGAAAAAACAGAACTCAATTACGAGTTCGAATGAGCCCAAACGAGCCCAAAACGCAAAAGTCGCGCAGCCGAGCCAGCAGCCCCGCGTGCCGCGGCGCGGCAACCCTCAGCGGCGTGGCACTGCGTTCCTCCGCGCCGCGGAAACCCTCAGCGGCGCGGCATTGCCTTCCTCCGTGTCGCGGCAACCCTTCACGGGCCCTCAGAAGCTGCCCAGCACGCCCCCACGCCACGGCACTCCCCCGCGCCGTGGCAACTTGATACTCCACGCCGCGGGTGCCTCCACGGGCATTCAGAGACCGCACACTTGCCCGCTTCGCGCCGCGATGGTTCCTCCACGTCGCGACACATGCGCACCTCACGCCGCGTTGTATTTCCTCACGCCGTATCACCTGCTAGGCTATATATATGGGATATCTCCCCTCCTGGGAGTGAAACCCTAGGTCTGAGAAAAAACACGACAACACCTTTTCTCCTTCTTCTTCTTCTTCTTCTTCTTCTTCTTCTTCTTCTTCTTCTTCTTCTTTTTCTTCTTCTTTATTGTCCTCCTCTTTTTATCTTTCTCTTCCAATTTTCTTCTTGTTTTTAATAATTAGGGATTAAGCTTTGTAAGTGGATTCAACACGTGAATTTGGATTGATTGTAAGCATTTCTTTCTCTTGTTTAATTCATGAATAATGGTTGAATTGGGTGAAATGAATTATTGTGTTGAATTCAATTTGCGTAGCTAATTCCTATTGCTAGAGATAGGGGATAATTGTTCTTGTTTAAATTGTATTTGTCGGGCTTTGATTTGTTCATGCTTATGTGAGTTGATTTAGTTCGGAATTGATGAATTTGTGCCTGATAGTTTGATATAGTCGAAGGGTGACACTTCGATCTTGCAATCGGCAACGATTGGATATTGAATTGTTGAGTTAGGGTGTGTTGATTCTATATGATTAGTTGATTAAACATCTTCTAATTGAATTGGCGACTTTTAGAACCGAAAGGGGAGAAGTCGTAGACCTAGGCTTGCATGAGATAGATGATTTCGTAACTGAATAGTCTATAGGTTTTGGATTGAAATACGTGCTTGTCGATGACCCGTCCCTTGTTACTAAAATTTATTGGGATTGGGAAAATTGGCATGTGTTGTATACTCGAGCTTGTTCGTCTATGTTCAATCACTTGTTACGAAGAGTTATTGGGAGAGAACCGCTAGATGTTTAAACGAGAGTGTCAATCTGAAATAGAACGATTAATGTCCCGATTTTGCGAATAGAACTTGAATTAATTATCCCCGACTCCCTAGCTTCTTCATCTTTGTTAGTTTATATTTTAGGTAGATTATTTCTTTTTATTACTTCTTAGTTGATAATTATTCAAACCCCCGTATCTGATTAGAGTGTTTAGGACTTATTTTCTTTTCGTGTGTAATCGACACCAAAGCTAGATTCCGAACTGCATTCCTCGAGAGATCGACCCGGGAAACGAATCCTTGATTCGATACTCGGTAAAATATAACAATTTGTACACAACAAATTTGGCGTTGTTGCCGGGGAGGGCAAGTAGGATATTTAGTTTTGGTGTTAGATCATATTTTCTGTGTTTTTCTTTATTTTAGTATTTTTAGTGTTTTTGTTTCTTTTGTGCATATGTGTTTTTCTCTTTTGTTCTTGTTTTAGTTTTTGCCTTCTTTTCTCTTCTTTTTTTTTTCTTGGCTATGCGTGGTTGTTTGGTTCTGGTGTGCAGGTACAATGAATTTCAATCACGGGTACTCCTCCCTGCATTACCCATCTTGGAACGACGAGCCAGTCTATTTCCCCGGGTACCACACCCAACCTTACCCGTATTCTTCCGAGCAGTGCTGGAACAATCTTCCGATTGAGCAACCTTCTGAGTCCTATGCATTTAATGATAAGCTCAGCCAGATTATGGACTTCATAGACTGCAAATCAGCTCGAGAAGAGGAGACCGCATACAATGCCAAACTCGATCTCATCTTAGATCGATTGATGGCCCGAGCGAAACAAGAGGAGGAGATTGAGCTCAGATGTGCCTGATTGAGCGAGCAAGTGGAAAGTCTAGCAAGGTGCATCGACTCGATCGAGTCCCAGGCCCATAAGCTCGAGGTTGTGGACCCACATCCCATGCCCGAGCATCTAATGAGCTCCAGGACGACTCGTAAGAGTACAATGCCAAGCTCGACCTCATCCTCGATTGGATGATGGCCCGAGCAAACCAAGAAAAGGAGATTGATCTCGGATGTGCTCGGCTGAGCACACAAATAGAGAGCCTCACTGTACGTCTCGATTTGATTGAAGCACAAGTCGACAACCCACACCTCATGCTTGACCCTCAGGCTCGAATTCTGCAACAAATGTGTGAGGCCGAAGAGGATGACATTCTCCCACGAGCCGGGTACGATGCATTAGAGGAGGAGGTCGATTCAGAAGACCCTCCTCCCACCTTCGAGTTGGAGCATCCGCCTCCGAGGCCACTGCACTGCTTTCTGGAGGTGATGGTATTTTCTTCGATTTGCTCCATTGATGCGCCTTTGATTGCCGAGGTTGACGAGGGATCTCGGTTGGGGAAGGCTCTATTCCAAACATTGGGGATCGCTCGTGAACAGACTCACTACATCAAGAACATAGCCACTCGTGCCCACAGTGCCCGCCTTCTGGCCTTAGAGACAGCACTGCCACTTTTCGAGAATACAAAGGCGTGACACGATCATCACTTTTTCCTAGACCCTGGATGAGTCACCTCAGGTTTCGTCAAGCTAATGACGTAAAACAAGCGCTTCTTGGGAGGCAACCCAAGTGATATTTACCGCTTTGTTAGCTAATTTCGTTTATGCATTTTTAGTTTTTATTCTTGAATAATTGGAGCTTTGGGAGTTGTGTGGTTTTTGCTTGTCAGGACCTATCGAAGCTTGGAGCTTGGGCGAAAGGCATGCACTGGACGCTTAGTCTCCTTGACTCACCCCCGGTTTGCACACATTTTCTCTTTTTACATTTTTTTTGAGTGTGTTTCTTCCTTCTGTTTTTCCTTCTTAGTTTGTGTGCATGTGGTAGTTGCTAGTATTGGTTCGCTATATGAAAGTGCTAGGTCCTTTATTTGACTTTCTGTTTCGTGTTGAAGCAATCAGGGCATTGCCTCATTTTAAGTGTGGGGGAGTTTATTTGGATTTTCGCATGCTTATATGGTGAGCCGGACTAGTTTTAGGTTTTTGTGTTGTTGAGCATGGTATTGGTGGATTATATGATTTGTTGATGAATGTTTGATGAAATCGGGAAGTTGTGATGACGGACGTGTGGTCATTGCCTCGGTATATGCTTGATTGCTTTGAGTGACATATATTTGCCTTGTGAGGTTTTGATCCTTACTCTTCTTTCTTGTGAGATATTGGTCATATTCTTGAATGATTGGAACTTGCCTTGAGTTTGTTTGAAAGGAATCGATTAGAGTTTGAAATTGCGAAAGTGATTGAGGCGTTTTGTTTGATTAGCTCTCTTTAGCCTTGTTCTTTGAACCTAAACGCTTTTATCCCTAGTAGTCTGTTTGAGCCTTGAGCCTTTTCTTGTCAGCCATGCATATAATGTACTTTGTTGACTGATTTTGTGATGTTTGGTGAAAATGGTGTCATTGTTGAATGAGGTGAATTGGAGTTGGATTTCTATTGCTTAACCTATATTAAAAAAAAAAAGAAAGAAAAACTTGAGAGTTCACAGGACGAATCGAATGGATTCTGCTCCTCTTACTAGTCGATTCATTTTGACAGGCAATGAGCATTGAGAAACTACTGTAGAAAACTTGGATGACCTCCAATGTTCACACCTACAGAATGTTGTCCTTTTAATTCAATCTTGTTGGAAAAAGTTACTCTCCAATAAAAATATTAAAAAAAAAAAAAGAAAAAATCAGGTTCAGTGATGATGTTGCAACTTGTTCTAAGCATCTATGTGTTGTTTGTGGAATGTTTGTTGGGTAGTATGTGTTTCGCCTTGTTTATTCGGGATGAGTAGCGGAATGCTTGAGTATACTCGAGAACCTTGATTGTCTATTTGAGCTTCTTGTCCTTATATATTCATACCTTTACCTAAGCCACATTACAAACCGTGAAGTCCTCTTGATTCGCAAGTTTTGAACTTTGATTATTTTCGAGTAATGTAGACGATTGGAAAGCATATGTTGAACATGAATATTGACCAATCTGAGCGATCCTATCATATATTCATGTAAAAGAATGAGTGAGGCATGTACTTATATTTCTGTATTTGAGAGTTTGTCATTTCGAGGCCAAGTTTATATTTGAGGCATATGGTTTCACGGTCATTGGAATTCGACTTGGTTAAATTGGACATTTTGAAACTTTTCTTATTTGAAACTGTATTCATGGTCATGTCTTGTTTTCTTTTCTTTTTGTTCGGGACGAACAAAGGTTTAAGTGTAGGGGAGTTGTTTATCCCATTTTTGTTGCGTTTTTCCTTGTTATTTTTCCTTTCTTTTTCCCCCATATTAGGTCTTTTAGTTAGTTTTTATCTCGTTTTGTAGTTTATCGCGTGTTTTACTCTATCTTGGTTTTTCTTGTGTTTTCCGTATGTTTTTCCGGTTTTTCTTCGTTTATGGTGTGTAGGTCGAAAGCTTCAGGAAGATTGAATTTTTAACAAAAGTCAGTTGGTCAAGCATAAGTAGATAGAAGAGTTCATCGGCGTCACACAGGAAAAAACGGAACTCAATTCCGAGTTCAGACGAATCCGAACGGGGCCGACACATAAAGTCCAGCAAGCTGCCGACCGTTTGAAGGTTGGAAAACTCTAGAGGATTGTACTATTGGAAAAATCTGGTCATGAAAGCATCATTGAATAGAGGGCTTTGTTAGCGACGAGTAGGAAAAAAAAGAACTCAATTCCGAGTTCGGACGAGCCCAAACGAGCCCAAAACACAAAAGTCGCGCAGCCGAGCCAGCAGCCCCGCGCGCCGCGGCGTGGCACTGCCTTCCTCCGCGCTGCGGAAACCCTTAGCGGCGCGGCATTGCCTTCCTCCGTGCCGCGACAACCCTTCGCGGGCCCTCAGAAGCTGCCCAGCACGCCCCCACGCCGCGGCAACCTGATACTCCACGCCGCGGGTGCCTCCACGGGCATTCAGAGACCGCACACTTTCCCGTTTCGCGCCGCGATGGTTCCTCCATGCCGCGACACATGCGCACCTCACGCCGCGTTGTACTTCCTCACGCCGTGTCACCTGCTAGGCTATATATATGGGATCGGGATTGCGATTAAAATTATCTCCCCTCCTGGGAGTGAAACCCTAGGCCTGAAAAAAAACACGACAACTCCTTTTCTCCTTCTTTTTCCCTTCTTCTTCTTCTTCTTCTTCTTCTTCTTCTTCTTCTTCTTCTTCTTCTTCTTTTTCTTCATTTTTCCTCATCTTTTTATCTTTCTCTTCTATTTTTCTTCTTCTTTTTAATAATTAAAGATTAATCTTTGTAAGTGGATTCAACACGTGAATTTGGATTGATTGTAAGCATTTCTTTCTTTTGTTTAATTCATGAATAATGGTTGAATTGGGAGAAATGAATTATTGTGTTGAATTCAATTTGCGTAGCTAATTCCTATTGCTAGGGATAGGGGATGATTGTTCTTGTTTAAATTGTATTTGTTGGGTTTTGATTTGTTCATGCTTATTTGAGTTGATTTAGTTCGGAATTGATGAATTTGTGCCTGATAGTTTGACATAATCGAAGGGTGACACTTTGATCTTGCAATCGGTAACGATTGGATATTGAATTGTCGAGTTAGGGTTTGTTGATTCTATATGATTAGTTGATTAAACACCTTCTAATTGAATTGGCGACTTTTATAACCGAAAGGGGAGAAGTCGTAGACCTAGGCTCGCATGAGATAGATGATTTCTTAACTGAATAGTCTATAGGTTTTGGATTGAAATACGTGTTTGTCGATGACCCGTCCCTTGTTACGATAAGTTATTGGGATTGGGATAATTGGCATGTGTTGTATACTCGAGCTTATTCATCTATGTTCAATTCCTTGTTACGAAGAGTTATTGGGAGAGAACCACTAGATGTTTAAACGAGAGTGTCAATCTGAAATAGAACGATTAATGTCCCGATTTTGCGAATAGAACTTGAATTAATTATCCCCGACTCCCTAGCTTCTTCATCTTTGTTAGTTTATATTTTAGGTAGATTATTGCTTTTTATTATTTCTTAGTTGATAATTATTCAATCCCCCGTATCTGATTAGAGTGTTTAGGATTTATTTTCTTTTCGTGTGTAATCGACACCAAAGCTAGATTTCGAACCGCCTTCCTCGAGAGATTGACCCGGAAAACGAATCCTTGATTCGATACTCGATAAAATATAACAATTTGTACACAACAGGAGACGAGACCGCGATAGCGTTTTTGAATAAATTTGCCTTCGTATCTAGTTTATTTATTTTCCATTATTAGTAGTCTTTCATTTAGATGGTCTTATTATTAGTTTGGGGAATTTTAATAATTATTATCAGTCTTTTATTAGTAGTTAGGGGATGTTGGACTCTTGGTTTTATGTATTCTCTTCCTGCGCAGAAGAGAGCAGTTTTTTTATCGATAAAAAATAAGAAATCTGTTCTAGCATTTGTGCGTATTCTTCCCATTCATACATACACTCTACATCAGTTGGTATCACCAGACCAGCAACGATCCATGATGCCATAGAAAAGAGGTAACGCCGGAATTGACAACGCCGTCGATGAACGTTTCCAACGGGTGGATCAACGTTTTCAAGGAATGGACGATAGGTTTACAGATATCTCAACGGGGATCGATGACTTGCGAGATGCGATGCGGACGTTGATGGACGAGGTACGTACGAACCGTCCGCGGCTGACCGGGGCGCACACGGGGGCTTCGCGGTGGTCGTGGAGGTCGGGGATATGGTGGGGTGCCCCGCCGACGATCGCCATTACCGTCGCCCGGTGTTGACCAGACAGACAACGAAACCCTATCGGTCGATAATTCGTTCACCGAGGGTGACCTGGTTCGCGGGAGGGGGGACGGCCTACGACGGAGAGTGCCACGGGAGGGACCGTGAGATGACGACGGGTTTCGGGTTGGCGAATTCCACAGACGTGACGACGAATTTGTGCGTGGTCGAGCAAGGGCCAACGGAGAGGGTTTCTTCGGTCGCGACGGCGCGTTGTCGGACGACAAGAAGGAATTCCGTCGCGAAGGGTTCCGGGAGAAAGATGACTTGTGGCGGCGTGATAGGCCACGGATGACTGTCGACGGCGATTTTCAGCAGGCAAGACCTTTCAGCGATCACCACGGACAGGTTGGGGGTTGGAGGAACCGGCGCGAGGGCATGCGTTCGATAGAAGGGGGCGATGCGTCGCGTTGGGAGGCAGGGTTTTAAGCGGACATTCTCGAGTTTCATGGCGGGGTCCAGGCTGACGAATTCTTGGATTAGTGGGCTGCTGTGGAGTCCGTGCTCAGATTTAAAGAAGTGCCGGATGACCGGCGTGTCGATCTTGTGGCCACGAGGTTTCGAGGACGAGTTGCGTCATGGTGGATGCAACTTACAAGTGTGTGGCATTGTCAAGGGAAAGGGCCAATTTCATCATGGGTGAAATTCCGAGAATGTGTGGAGCGTGAATTTTTGCCGTTCAACTATGACAGTCTCATTTATCAACAACTCAGAACTTGAGGCAGAGGACGCGTTCAATGGACGAGTACACAGACGAGTTCTATCGCCTTTTGACTCGTGTGGAGCTACGGGAAATAAAAAACCAATTGATTGCTCGTTATGTTGGAGGGTTGCGTGTGGCCATACAAGACATGCTGAATCTTTTTGGGGCAGAGTCGGTGTCGGATGCGCACCAAAGGGCCCGAGTTGTCGAATAGCAATTGGCTCGAAAAGCTGGCCCGAATTTTGCATCGTCTATGCGTGCAAGTATAGTTAGTGGTGGGATGTTGCAGCCCGGTCGTGGGACTCCAACAGCGGGAACCAGGGCTGGAAAACAACAGCCGACAGGCCGCTTCACGGGGCCTAATGGCGGACAACTGTGGGTGGTTGGCGCGGGGGTTCCACTGGCTGCGGCGGGGCAACACGTAGGGGCGGGCCTGCGGTGTTTTGATTGCGGTGAGTTGGGTCATCGTCAAGCAGCGTGTCCACGAGGTTCGGGTTCTCGTGGTTTATTCATTGACGATGGCGGGGAACAAGAAGGGATCGCGATATACGACGGGCCACCGGTTTATGATGTTGAGCCGAGATTGACCGAGGAGCACCAATTGGGGAGGTTAGTAATGGTCTTACTTGACTCCTCGTTCACCGGTTGATGAGGGGATGGAGCGACATCATATTCTCGAATCGACATGTACCATAGACTACAAGGTGTGTCGACTTATCATGACTCGGGATCGTGTGAGAACGTTGTAGCACAGAAGGCCGTTGATAAATTACGACTCTCGAGTGAGCCTGATCCACAACCATATACTTTGGCTTGGATCCAGCGGGGCAATGCGATTACGGTGGACCGACGTGCTCTAGTTTTGCTGTCCATTGGGGCGACGTATAGAGATCAGGTGTGGTGTGATGTTGTTCCTATGGATGCGTGCCACGTGTTATTGGGAAGGCCGTGGCAATACGACCGAGCAGCCATTCACGATGGAAAACTCAATACCTACAGATTCATTTTTGGAGGTATTAAGGTCATTTCGCATTCGCCTCCTCCACAATCCATACCGACCTCAGGTTCGTCGAATGTTCTTTTTCTATCGCGAGCGGCCTTTGTAGATGAGATGCAGACTGCTCCGCTGGTTCTACTGCTGGTTGATTTGCATACCATGGGTGAGATTCAGCCACTACCGTTTGAGTTCGTCGATTTTTTTTCTACAGAGATTCCTTTAGGCTTGCCACCTCTGCGAGACATTCAGCACCAGATCGACCTGGTGCCTGGCGCCTCTCTTTTGAACATATCTCATTATCGAATGAGTCCAGTGGAGCACGAAGAGTTACATCGGCAGGTGGAAGAACTGCTACAGTGAGGGGTGGTACAACGGAGTCTCAGCCCGTGCGCGGTTCCAGCCTTGTTGATCCCGAAGAAAGACAGGGCGTGGCGGATGTGCGCTGACAGTCGAGCGATCAACAAGATCACAGTCAAGTATCGATTTCCTATTCCTCAAGTCGATGATTTGTTGGATCAATTGCATGGGGCCACTGTCTTTACCAAATTGGATCTCAGTAGTGGTTATCACCATATTCGGATTAAGCCAGGGGACGAGTGGAAAACGACATTCAAGATTCGAGAGGGTCTGTTTGAATGGTTAGTGATGCCGTTTGGCCTATCAAACGCGCCGAACACGTTTATGCGCATCATGAATCAGACTTTACGGGACCTTATCAGTAAGTGTGCCGTCGTTTATTTCGACGATATACTTATCTACAGTCGCACAGTTGAGGATCATTTAGAGCATGTACGATCGGTGTTGCTCTTCTGTGGGCCAAGTCCTTTTTTGCGGCGCACCAGAAGTGCTTTTTTATGGTGGAGTCGATTCCTTTCTTGGGGTTTGTGATCTCGGCAGCAGGTATTCAGGTAGACGAGAGCAAAGTGGCGGCAATTCGTGATTGGCCGACACCGACTTCCTTCACCGAGGCACGAAGCTTCTATGGTTTGGCTTCATTTTATCGACGATTCATTTCACACTTTAGTTCGCTGATGGCCGCAATTATGGATTGTCTCACCGGGAAGACTTTAGTTGGACGCCGGCAGCCGTTGATGCTTTTGCTCTCATAAAGAGCAAGTTGACGTCGGGCCCGGTGCTCGTGCTACCGGATTTCTCATGCCCATTTGAGCTGTTATGCGACGCATTTAAAGTGAAGATTGGCGTTGTACTTGCTCTGGACGGGCGTCCGGTCTCCTTCTTCAGCGAGAAATTATTGGGCCCGAGATTACGTTACAGCACATATGACATTGAGTTCTACACAGTGGTTCGGGCAGTCTGGCATTGGCGCCATTATCTCCTTCACATGGAGTTTATTTTGTACACCGACCATGAGGCCTTACGACACCTTGCTTCTCAGGACAATATCTCGGCGAGACATGCATCGTGGACGGCTTTCCTACAGCAGTTCATTTCGTTTTGCGACACCGTTCGGGTGCTTCGAACAAGGTGGCAGATGCTCTAAGACTAGGAATNATATAATAAAATAAAATAAATAAATAAATATACCAAAATTCATAATTTTTAATTCTCTACAAATAGAGACCAATTTTGCTATACTTATTTTTTATTTTTAAATTGACATAAATATATAGTTTTTAAATTTCGTATGTTTTTTATATAATAAAATATAAATATACCAAAATTCGTAATTTTTAAGTATGTATGAATATTTATACTAATTATGTTGTATTTGTTTATTATTTTTAAATTAAAATAAATATGTTAAATCATATTACATAAATCCCCATCACTTCTAACAAAAGAAATCAATCTGAGCCGTTTGTTAAAAGCACAATCTTCGTCAATTTGATTTTCACCGTTCATCACTAAAGCAATTAATCTGGTCCATTCTTTCAAAAAGCACAATCCATGTCAAATTGACCCCTAGCATTCATAAATACAACACACCAGAATTTTGTATCATCAAATCACTACAATCAAAAACTTTCTTCTTATCCAAATTATCATTTCCACCAAACTTTTGCAAAAGATGTCATCAGATGAAAGCTTTGATGAATGGCATGAAGGCCTTATACTTCAAAATCTTCAAATTGACTCACAAATGGAGGAAATTGCTTTTCGCATTCCTACTATATCTTTTCAGCCTACAAACACCTAATGAGCCCCGACGATGCTACATTGAGCGACAACGTGAGAAGGGCCATGAAGGGGTGTTCGAGCAATACTTTTAAGATGATCCAATATATCCTCCAGAAGTTTTCGGAACAAGATTTCGTATGCGGAAGCCATTATTCGAACGAATAATGAGTAAACTCGTTGAAACAGAAGAATTTTTTTCAACAAAAAAGTGATGCAACTGGGAGATTAGGTATGTCCTCAATTCAAAAATGTACTGCAGCTATGAGAGTTTTGGCATATGGTACAGGAGCTGATTTGCATTATGAATGCCTTCGAATGAGTGCACAAACTATTAGAAAATCTGTTAAAAAATTTGTGCAGGGTGTGATTTCAAACTTTGGTGATGAGTACCTCAGAAAGCCGAATGAAGGAGACTAATTAAGCATATTTGTTGCATATTGGTGAACAAAGAGGTTTCCCAGGTATGTTAGGAAGTATTGATTGCATGCACTCGGAGTGGAAAATTTGTCCTGCTGCATGGGCAGGACAATATACAGGAAGAAACGGTAAGACAACAATCATTTTGGAAGCCGTTGCATCACAGGATTTATGGATCTGGCATGCATTTTTTGGAACTCCGGGGTCCAGAAACGATATCAACGTGCTTGAACAGTCTCCTGTTTTCAAGGATGTCTTGGAAGGTCGAGCACCAAAGGTTAGTTATATTGTCAATGGCCATGAGAAGAATATGGGATATTATCTCACTGATGGGATATATCCTCAATGGGCAACATTTGTGAAATCAATCAATCATCCACAAATTAAGAAGCACCAGCTATTTGCTCAACATCAAGAAGCAGCTCAAAAAGATGTCGAGCGAGCATTTGGGGTTCTGCAGGCTCGTTTCCATTTCATCAGACAACCATGTCTTCTGTGGGATCGTGACATGATGGGAAAAGTAATGCTTGCTTGCATCATCATGCACAATATGATAGTGGAAGATGAGAGACACACTTACTTAGACTATTGTGATCCTACAGAGTTTATGGAGGCTAGAAGATCAAATCCTCAAAATGAAGATGATGAGAATTTAAATTTTGAATTCTCTACGGAACGAATTGCAAGTTTATCTAGCTACATGACAAATAGGTCACAACTTCGTAGCAAAGAAGCTCACATTGCTCTGCAGAAAGACCTTACCGAGCACATTTGGCAAAAGTTTGGGCGTGAAAATTGAGATTTGTTTGTTATATCTCAGTATCGTAATATTCTTATGTTGTAACTTCTCAGTGTCGTGATTTTTCAATGTTGTAATGTCTTACTAGTGTCGTAACATTTCAATATGAGTGTCGTAATATTGTAATGTTGTAACTTCTCAGTGTTGTATTTTTCCAATGTTGTAATGTCTTAGTGTCGTAATATTTCAATATGAGTGTCGTAATATTGTAAGTTCTTATTGTCGTAACTGATATTGTAATTTTCCAGGGTTATAAATTTCAGATATACAATTGATAATCCATGTGAAAAAGCACAATCCATGTCACTTTGATCTCCACCATTCATCACTAAAGTAATTAATCCTATCCATCCATCAAAAAGTAATTAATCCTATCCATCCGTCGAAAAGCAATTAATCCTATCCATCCATCAAAAAGCATAATCCATGTCAAAAGGTACAATTCATGTCAGTTTGATCTCAACCATTCATCAAAAAGCAATTAATCCCGTCCATCCATCAAAAAGCAATTAATCTCATCCATTCGTCAAAAAGTACAATCCATGTCAAAAAAACACAATCAATGTTGATAAATAGAGACCTCATTTAGCATATTTCACACACACCAGAAAATCATCTCCATTTCATCTTCCTGTCATTACCAAAACTCTTTGTTCTCAATTTATCAATGGATCCAAGCGATTTTTTCTCAAACACTGAAGATTATTGTAGCGCCCCATTTGTTCCGCAATTAATTGGAGATTTTTATTATTATTTTATTTTATTTTATTCCGAAATTATTTATTCGAGCTCGATAATTCTATTTCGATTATGTGGTCATAATTGTTAATTGTATAAATTTTAATATGAGTCGAATAATATTATTATTTTATTAAACTGCCAGAGTGAAATAATTATTTGATGATGTATTTATTAGTGTACGCTAATAAATATATATTATGTCGGTTTCGTGAATTTAAAAGATTTACGAGTCGTCATATTTTATTTTTCCAAGCGTTATGTATATTCGGAATTTATGAAATTGAGTCCGATAAACCAATAGTCGAAACCAGCCGATTCGTAAACCGTTGTTTACGAATTAATGGGGATTATTTATTATTATTATTATTATTATTATTATTATTATTATTATTATTATTATTATTATTATTATTATTATTATTACTGTTATTATTATTGAATGACTAAATATTATTGTTGCCCAACTGTATTTATTTCCTAATTGTATAATTTAATTATTAATATTATTATTTTAAAATAATGTATGTATTAAATAAATATTACTCGGTTGTTATTTTATTTTATCGCGCGATTAAAACCGAGCCCGAGAGTTGTATTATTTTTGGCGAAACCCGTATGGATCAGCCCGTGAGCCAAAACCCGGTTTACTAATTTTGTACGTGAGTAGGAAGCTTCTTGGAAATCAAGAAAAGTCAACACATTATTCATATATAGATACAATTTTTGTATGTATCTCTCCTCACATGAACACAACATCTTGATCCGAGAATCACTCCAACATGTTTTTCCTCCTCTTGAATCTGATCTTGATCCATTTATACTCGCTCACTCTCTTCCTCTCTCGTCAATCTCACCCTCAGTCAATCTCTCTCTCACTGATCGTCCTCGCACCATCATCATCTCCTTCATTTTTCTGCAAAAACCCGATCACCTCTCATCTCGTCACCCGCCTTGCAGCCCCGATCGCTTTCACCGTCGCGAGCTGCAGCGACCTTTCTCGCGACTCTGTTTTCCGACGAGCCTCTGCAACCTCCGGCGCCATCACCATCTTCATCCGTCATCACCATCGAAGCTCCCATTTCCGACGAGTTGCGGCATCAACAACGAGAGTCCCGCAGCGCCCACACCGGCGAGCTTTCGACGTGCAGAACCACCAGCAGCCCCGAGCCGCCGCGCCTCAGTCGCCCCTCTTCTCGCCGCTGCAACTTCCGGCGCCAGCAAACCAACAGCCATCGATCCCTCCGGTGAGCCTTCGCCAAACCCACAGACATTCCCCCGTCGAACCGAGCCGTCGTTCAGCCCGTTTTTCCTCCGTTAGTTCGTGAATTTTCGAAAGCGGGTAACTCATTCGAACCCTCTCGTGATTCCGGTCGTGTTCGTATATTACATAATATATATATATATATATATAGAGAGAGAGAGAGAGAGAGAGAGAGAAGGGATCATATGAGAAAGGGAGATAGTGAAAGAAATAAGAATGAATATCTACTGTTGGATCAATGATATCAATGGACATGATCAAGTCAAACATTAATAAATCTGGTCAAAACGCGATGGTATATTGTAAATATTTGTATATTTCATGGCCAAGTGTACACCCCAAAGGGCACTTCTGTATTTTGGTTTCACCATAATTCAGTGGGCCCCACGACTCATTAACCCTTCCCGTCCCCTCCCTCACACACACAAATACACACAATCTATTTCTTTTTCACTCATGCACGCACACAGTTCACACACACACACACACACACACACAGAGACACGGCGGCACCACAGCACACAGCCACCTCTCGCCGCCTCCGACCACACCCAGCGCCGCCTCGCCATCGCCGGATCTCGCCTCGCCCTCGCCAGATCTTCACAGCGCCACCATCATCGGCCACTTCGATCTCAACAACCATGTCCGTGGCGAGCTCGCCGGCGACCATGACGACAGCGGCCGCACTCCGCTGCAACAGGCGTTCATCGGTGTCCGACGTCGTCGTCGGTAGCATCTTCTTTTTCGGCGGGGGGTGATTGTGTGGTGGCCGACGGAAGGCGACGGCGGCGATGGCGAACGTCAAAGGTTCACCGGCGGCAGAGAAGATTCGTGTGTTGCAGACGAGTTGCAGAAGAAGATGAGTCGGGAATAGTAGAGAGACGGCGACGGCGACCTGAACGGGACGAGCTCGCCGGAGATTTGAACGGGAGATAGGAGGCGGCGGCCGGAAACGCTTTGGGGGCTGAGGAATTGCATCATGATTATGGTTGATTTTGATTTAGGTGAATTTTCATTCTGATTGTGAACAATTTTCGGTGAATTGTAGGTGAATTTTCATTCTGATTCTGTGAAGTGTGAACAATCAATTTTAGGTGAATTGTGGGTGAATTTTCATTCTGATTCTGGGAACAATTTTCGGTGAATTGGCAGGGTGAAGTTAAATGCAATTTTGGTTGATTTGGGTGAAAATTGATTTAGGGGTTAGTTTTATGTAAATTAAGTTAATGTTAGGGACTTTTTGTAATTTTTGTAAAACTTTAATTATAACATAAATTAATTAGTGATATAAATATTAATACTAAATTATTAAGAATTTAATAAATATAAAGATAGTGTTACGAAATTTTTAAAACCTAAAAAAAATGATATTTTACCAAAATACTTGACATATAAAATAATAATAATAATAATAATAATAATAATAATAACAATAATAACAATAATAACAACAATAATAGAATAAAAATATAAAAATTCGTACTGAATTTCTGTTCGTTTGATATCATTCGTTTTTGTGCAATGTGGTAGACATTTGTGTGCAATCTGTATAACCTTAATGTGCAATCGCAATACATAAAAATATATAGATAAAAAATAGTATTAATTATAATAAAAAGTATAAATAAATAAATAATCGGTAATATTTTTTCGTATATTTCGACGTGTGCGGTTATTTTGTTTATTAAAAAAAAAAATAATTCTGACATTAACCAACTAATATTATTTGATCGATTATTAAAATTACTGTAATTTTGATACGTGCGACGTGTTGTGTTATAAGGTGCAACATATTGTTGTATAAAGTGCAGTTTATTGATATATAAAGTGCAATACTGATATTATAGTATGTTATCACGAATGTGTTTATTTATTTATTTATTTTTTTAAATATAATGTGACGTATAGTAAAGTATTTTGTTGCTCCATTTTTTATATTCATATTGAGTAATATTTTGGCGTGATTGTTGACATTAATTGTGGAGTGTGTTTATAAAGTGCAACGTGTTATATTATAAAGTGCGATATTTTTTTTATTATAAAGTGCAATGTTTTATTATATAAATTGCACTAATTTATAGTTTACCATATATATCCGAAAACTAGTTTTATTATAGAGAATTTACATCTAATTAATATAAAGTGCAACTCGATCATATATAAAGTGCACTAATTTATATGATCACATATAAATTATGTGTTTTTGAAATATAGAATAGTAGATATAATTGTACATAAAATTAACCTAAATAATTTAAATAATTGTGGAGTGTGTTGATAAAGTGCATCGTGTTGATATATAAAGTGCATTATTTTATACCGTTTGGCCATTGTATAACAAAAAATAAAAAATAAAAATAAAAATAAAAATCAATTACACAATAAGTATAAAACAAAAATAATGATGATTAGCCTTGTACAGGCTCTTACCAACAGTTCAATTAAAAAGAAAAAAATAATAATATTTTTTATACAATTTTTATAAATTACATATTTTGCTCATTGACCAAATTGGAATTGAACTAAAATTATGTAAATTGCAATTGGGTCCTTGAAAGTTATCAAATTCTCAAATACAAGCCCCTAAATCAAAACAAATTTACAGTCATTTTCTGGCACTGAAATTCGACGCGTGCCTTGCCCCGCCGTACACGGAGCTGCCGGCGGTTGGAAGGCCACTGTTGGCCGGGAACGGAATGTCGCCGGAGACGATTTAGCCAGATTTCCAATTGTTTCCCGATCTCACGCCGGCGACCGGGACTATTCTTCCATTGTAGGAGACGAAAATGGCGGAGTGAGCACCGTTAATGAGGAGACTACGTTGTCTGGCGGAGATGCGGCGGCGACGTGGTCGGAGTCACTGCCGGAGATTTTGTGCGTGAGTGTGTGTAGTGTACGTCTGTGTGTGCTCTGCAAATAATGGCAACCTCACCGGAGATTTTGGACGTCGACGGCAACGGCTACTGAGAGGACGAAGAAGGCGACGACTACGTTTCCCGGCGTCCATGTCGGCGGCCATATTCTAGAACCATGAGGACGAAGATGGCAGCGGGAATGTCAGATCTGGAGGAAGACGGTAGCAGCGATGGCGGCGGGAATGGCGGATCTGGAGGAAGACGGCGGCGGATATGGCAAATTGAAGGTGGGCATCGTTTTCAATATGTGTACAGTGAGGGTGTGTATGTATGTGGGACTTTGTGTGAGAGAGAGAGAGACAATATGAGAGAGAGAGAGATTGGTGAGGTGAGTGGATCACGTGGGAGAGTTGGTGTTTATGGGCCCACTATTTGTATGTGAAAATTACCACATTGTCCTTAATGAAAGTATAATATTGACTTTTTTTTATCCATCAGATCATCCGATCCAATGACTACAATTTATTCTTATTTCTCGCATTAAGGGTCATTCTCACCGGAGCGTGACCCTATATATATATATATATATATCATACGTGTTATCGAATTCTTGTTTGAAGTCGGATTTATTTCGAATGGTTTACCGTCTCGTATATGTCGGTTCGTTTATCGTGTTATGCTCGTGATCTTGTTAAACCGAATATCATGTTGTTGCTGTGTTGAACCTAAATGTGCTCGTTTATTTTCTATCGAGAAAGTCATATTAATCGTGGTCGAGCTTAGAACATTCGTCATATGAGTTCATTGTTATTTCATGTGAAATCGCATTTCTGCTGTTCTGTTGTGGCGTCGTTTAGGCCATCAGAAACCTGTTCTTTGAAAATGTGGTCTTCATATGAAATGTAGTACGTTCTGTTTGCTAAACCTGGGCTTTGGAATTTCTCGATTCCGAGCTATATCGATAAAGTTATGATTTTTACAAAAATGTTGCGAGTTCAGTTTTCCTGCTACCCGGCAGCATATCTGTAATTAATGTGTGACCTGTTTATCATATTGTAATGTACTCGTATGAACTTACACTCTTCATGGAAGTTATAAATATATTTCTTGCCTTTCAAATGAGATAGATTTCTTGTCGATACGTGCTCTGTAGCTCGAGTTATGATTTTATGAAGATAGATATGCATGAGTTAGGAATTATCCTGTTGGCAGAAATATGGATCCGAATGTTAACAGCTTTTTGACCATTCAAATGAGCTCATATGTTTCTGTGTTCTAAATGAAAGTTGTAGACAAATTCCTAAGGTTTAATTTGAGAATTGAACCATATTATTTTGAGGTCTGTAGCTCAAGATAAATGTTAAAAACTGAGGTACTGTCCATGTTCATTATACTTGTTTTGACAGATTTACTGAATCACATGTATTGTGTTTAAACTCGTGGTTAATGTGATTATTTGCCAATATGATTTTCAGCAAAGTTGTAGACATTTGAATTATCTATCATGTGGTTTTTGAAATTCATTAAAAGCATGACTGTAGCTCCTGTTAAATAGAAATTACTGAAGTCTGGTCAAGTGTATTTTTCCAGTTTTGGACTGTGACTCAAATTTTGATGTTTGTTGGATTATCACCGGTTAAATGACCTCATTTGCCTGCAGTGTCTTCATATGAATTGTAGATTTATCTCTTAGTATTCCAATGCAACTTGATGGATGTTCATACGAGTTGTGTGCTGAAAGTTATGTCGATTTTAAAAACGCTGCCCGGGTTGATTTTTTCAAAACTTATGTGATATTTTATGAAATATGTCTTCCTTGATCTAATGCATGCTTGAATGCTTACGTGGACTTAGTTGAACTAAGAAAATTGTTGAATAGTCTTTGATAAGGCTATTTTAATAAATGTAGGTGTTTGACGAGTCGACCTCGCCGACTACTATTCTTGTGCGTTTGACTCGATCGCTACCAGGTGGGTTCATTTATGTTGAATCTACATTTATCGCACTTGTTATTTCATATAAATGTTTGTCGCGATAGCTTCTGTATGCATGAGAACCCTAGTCTAAGTGTCCTGACGGTAGTGCATTTGACGAATGCATAATCAGTGGAAGTCACCTGCCCGTCGTATCCGGGAGGTGGGCGCCCGAATCCGTGTAGAGCGGAGGGGATTGTCTGAACGCCCGAATCCGTGTAGAGCGGAGGGGTATTTCAACTTCACTGCTCCTGGATAATATCCTATGCCCGTTGCATCCGGGTGGGAGTGCTTCCAGTTACATCCTTGCCGATGTCTGGTCGGAAGGTTTGTTGTATGTACATAGGAGATTTGCGATAGGGCCTAATAGGGAGTTAGATCTGGATTCTATGTGTAATGCCCCGTTTGATTATTGAATTTTTAAGAATTATTTATTATTATTATTATTATTATTATTATTATTTATCTTTATTTGTTATTATTATTATTATTTGAATGCTAAATATTATTAAATGTCTAAAATGATTTATTTGTCAACTTGCGATTAAATGTCTAATTGTCTAAATGATATTTATTTGCCAAATTGTAATTAAATACTTAAATGTTATTATTATCTATTTAAATGTATATTTGTATTTTTATTAATATTAATATTTTTAAATTAAATTGTGTGTATTTTAAATAATATCCGTGTTATTTATTTTCATCGTGCGAATTAATTTGGGGAACCGATTTAATTTTTTGTCTAGTCGGGTCCGGGAGCCGAATCGTTCCTTGAACTAGCCCCGAACCGGTGCCCCGAACCCGGGCCAGACCTGTTTTTCCAGCCTTGCACGTGTGTGTTATATTGTGTAACAAGATTAGTTAACCCTAATCTAATGATTTGTCTTATAATTATCTCGCTCAAGCATAGCAGTAGCAGCTTTTCTCCTCATTCACGCCAGAACAGAGAAGTTCTCTTCTCTCTCAAATCGGTTCCCTCATCTTGCAAATAAAACCTCACTTCCATCAATCATCGCCCTCATCTCCTTCCCCCTTGAATTGGTCGCACTTGTCATCTTCTTGCGAGCAAATCCGACACCCTTCACAGATCGCCCAAATCCCTCCTCGACACCCCTCTTCATCTCGCTCGCAAATTGGACCTATCAGCCACCATCGCCGGCCATCCCCGCACCCTTGTCGGGGAGAGCCCTTATCGACGGCGTCCCTGCACCCCCGTCTGTCACCGCGAACAATTCCTCCGGCGAGACGAGTTACGTTCGCGGCTGGAATCAAATAGCCGGCTCAATTGTTCGTGGCTGAGAAATCCCCGGTGATGCTGAGCAGCGATTTTAGGTGACGAGGGCTGGCCTGTTCACCACCAGGTTTTGGCGAATTTTCGGTGCATTTGGCGAGATCCCGGTGAGGGAGTTCCGTTCTTCGATTGAAGAAGCCACTGACAGCGACCTTGCGGCAGAGGCAGGCAAAGATGGTGAGCCAGGGCCACCCGATTTTCTGGCAGATATGACCACCGACGGGCCGCGACCTCTGCACCTGCACCACCCGACGATCCCTCTTCCACCAGCGACCTTCTGTTCAGCTGCCATCGCTCGAGCCACCCCGACAGACCCCAGCCACGAGCCTTCTGGTCAGCCGCGAGCCTCAATCGAGCCCCGTCGAGGAAGCCGCGATCTGGAACCTTGCCGATGAGATCCACGCACGTCATGCTGAGCCGCCTCTCAGCCCGCACGCACTCCGGCAGCCGCGAACCACCGTTGCAACGCCTCGCCGGTTCCATCGGGCTCCGGAGCCGAACGAGTGACAATCAGGCTGACAGCAACAACCAGCCGAGCCGTCTTCGAGCGCTTTAGCCTTGACCTGAACCTCTTTTCCCGTTTTTATTCTCGACCGAGAGGTAATTTGGCTGTACGGCTGTACCCTTTAAGCCTTGTTTATGGCTGAGTTATTGTGTTCTCTTATCTGTTGATAATTAAGCCGTGGCCTTTGTTGAGAGGTGCTGAACTTTTTGGTGGTTATTATGCTGTTAAATGCCTTAGTCCAGAGGTGCTACTTTCAGTTTATAAGCCATTAAAGTGTGATGTTCGATTTCAAGAAAGGAATAGAGAAATGGGTACGGTTTTATGTGCTTTTGTCGGAATTGTTATGTGTATATTGATATATTGAGCATCATGAGATAATTATGTTGGATATGGAGTGTGTTTTTTTTAGATGCCTATCAAATCAGTTTATTTGGCTTAAACATGTGTTATGTGATTGAGAAAAAGAAGGAAGAAAGTGAGATAGTTTATATGTTTGTTTTGGACTTTTTATTTATGTGAGTGCTGAGCTCTTAAGTGAATTGTATTTGTGTGTATTTTTTTTTAATTGCTATTTTATGTGTTTAAAAAAAAAATTATTAGTATTGCTGCCTTGAATCTATGAGCTTAAAGGAGTTTTAGAATGTTAGAATTTAGCAGGTTTAATTTGGTTGAAATAAATAAGAATTGAGATTATTTCAAATTGTCGCCTTATGAGCTGAGTTGCTGCAGTATGTTATTATCTTGATATGGCTGAGTCTTAAATTTCAAATTTTAGGAACTCTGTAGTCATATGAAATGAATCAATGTGTTTTGGATAGATACGAAGTGTGCTATTGATAAATGCATTGGAATTATTGCTTTAAGAATTTCCATGCTTTTCTATTCCAATGTGAGAACTTATGTGTATTATAAGTTCGACTTATTGTTTTGGGGCTCTGATTTATTATTTTCGGTGTTGAGCCTTTTGATGCGGTTTAGTAATTGATGTGTGCTTTACCTGTTTGTGTGGCCTAATCAACCCAATCAAAACTTTTAATAATAATTAAATCCTTAATTTTTAGGTTTGAGGAGTCGAGCCATCGACCTACCGACTTGATTGTGTGCCTTTTCTACCGGATTACTAGGTGGGTTTAATGTAAATTTGTCTATGCTGTAAATGTTATTACTGTTTTAAATTTTTGGTATGATCCAGTATGCATGTGGAACATGTAGCCTTCGATGTGAGCTGTACCGGCCGTCGAACGGTTATCCCCGTATCTAAAGAACGTACCCATTGAGTAGTCTCCTTATTATTGTGAGCCGTAAGTCCTGGGTTAAATGTCCCTGTGCTGGACACATTTTGAGCCGTAAGTCCTGGGTTAAAGGTCCCTGTGCTGGACACATTTTGAGCCGTAAGTCCTGGGTTAAAGGTCCCTCTGCTGGACACATTTTGAGCTGTAAGTCCTGGGTTAAAGGTCCCTGTGCTGGACACATTTTGAGCCGTAAGACCTGGGTTAAAGGTCCCTGTGCTGGACAACCCCGTTGGTAAGACCAAGGTGAGGCCTTGGCTGGCGGGATACTCCTACTGGCTGGACACTCGTTGTAAGGCCTTAGATAAGGCGTTCGGTATATAATTCGGCAGTAGTCTATTCTATAGGTGTGCACATGAGTCTATTATTGATATGATTGATAGGAGATTGGGATAATTAATTGATTCTTATAAATGCTGAGACCATACCTTATTGATTATTGATTACTGTTTCATTATTGTGAACAATGATTAAAATAGCGCGCGGCGAGCCGAGGCGACAAGGCTCCAATTTGCCATGGCGTGAGGCGTGCGGCGAGGCGCCCGCCTTATGAAAGCGAGGCGAGCCATTACAAAAAAAAATAGAAATATATGTATAGTTGTATATGAGACATTTTTACCAAATTATGACACAATTATTTATGTAGATATAAATTATAATAGCTAATAAATATGCAATAAAACACCACACATTAAAATGAAAACAACAATAAATAAAGTATAAAAAAACTAACAAGTAGCATCTATATCCAACATGACCAATATAAAGCAAATAAACAACAATATTCATAGTTCCAAGTTCCAACTTCCAACAAAAGCAATACCAAAAGAAACAACTAAAATTAGTTTCACTTCCACAACAAATACTAGTCAAGGGAAAGTTCTTCGACCGCGGCGACATCATCATCCGACTTATATCCATCAACATCCTCTTCTTCCGCATCATCGTTGATCACATCATCATTCCATTCACAATCTTCATCTACAAGCCTAAATGATGAAGATGATACGTTATAAGCCGACTTCTTTCCGGTTGATCTAGTTCTGTTTCTCGGCTCCTCAACCCCGGCGGCCGTAGCAACGTCATCCCAAGTTAAATTCTCATTTTGAAACACATATTCTTCCTCTCTAGCACCCACCAACCATTCATTGCTTTCATCAATGTCTTTCAAGGCAATAGGATCAATTTTTCCCCGCATCAAGTACCGGCGTTGCAATGCCCTATTGTACTTGATAAACACCAAGTCATTAAGCCGATCATGATCCAATTTGTTTCTTTTCTTCGAATGAATCTATCAAAATAACAATTTCCACATTGTTATAAATTAATAATAATAAATAAATAATAGCAATATAAAAAATGGAGTGAATAAAAAACTTACGTGCTCAAAAACACTCCAACTCCTCTCACATCCGGACGAGCTACAAGTGAGGCTCAACACCTTGATAGCAAATTTTTGCAAATCGGGTGTATCAGAGCCATCCGCCCACCAATTTGCCGGTGTCCTTGTAGCTCTTTGCCTAACCGCCATAGGCAAACCAAAGAGACCCTCGGCATTCCGATATTTGTCCAAGTCATCACAAATTTGATCTTGTGTTGCAATACTTGGAACCAACCTTTGGATGGACTCGTACAAGCCTCTATAAATCTCCGAAGAAGCTCCACAACACCCCGGGTCTTTGTAGAAGAACTCCGGATTCAAGAAAAAACCCGCCGCATGCAAAGGTCGATGTAATTGAACATCCCACCTTCGATCAATAATATCATACACCTCTTGATACTTGCTTTGGACACCTTGAAATGCAGATGCAATGGCTTCCTTGGCCCTATCCATCGCCTCATAAATATATCCCATCGGGGGCTTTTCCTCACCATCTACAATCCGAAGCACACCAACAAGAGGAGAAGCAAATTTCAAAGCAATCGTCACATTGGTCCAAAAGGACGACATCATCATAATCTCGGCAACCTTCTTGCCTTGTTCCTCTTTCGCCCATTTGCTTTTAGTCCAATCGTCGGACACAAACATTTTTCGCAAATTAGCCTTGTGAACATGAAATTTTTGCAAAGTCAAAAATGCCGTTGCAAAACGAGTTTTTGCCGGCTTCACCAAATCTTTCTTTTGTGTAAAGTGCCGCATCATGTTCAACAAAGTGGGACGATTGTAGATGTAGCCCTCTCATATGTCCTTTGAAGATAAGGAATTTTGAAAATATCTTCTAACATCAAGTCGAGGCAATGTGCGGCACAAGGACTCCAATATAAATGTGGATACTTCCCCTCCAAGTAATGCCCGGCCAATTTGTTTGCCGCCGCACTATCGGTTACAATTTGAACCACATTTTCTTCTCCAATGGCTTCAATGTAAGTTTCCAACAAGTCTTGAATTCTCCTTGCATCCTTTGCATAGCTCGATGCATCAACGGAGTGAAGGAACACGGTGCCACGAGGAGAGTTCACCAAAAAGTTTATCAAAGTCTGATTCCGCCGATCGGTCCACCCATCACACATCAATGTGCACCCGTATTGTGCTCTAGATAGCTCATGCTCTTTCATCATCTTCATCACGTGCTCTTTCTCATTCTTAAGCAACGGGCCTCTTACTTGATAGTACGTCGGCGGCGGCAACCCGGAACCATAATTTCCAACAGCCTCAATCATAGGCCCAAAAGCCGGACAATTGACCACATTAAGAGGGACCGCGGCTTCATATAGAAACCTTGCAATCTTTTCATAAGCTCTCTTCCTCAACTCTTCTCGATAGGGCGAATTCTCATCTATTCTTGGTTGCTTTCCTTTGCTCTTTCGATTTTCCACGGCAACTTCGGCATCGGGTGTAAAATAGCAATCAATAGCCCCTTTTGCTTTTGGCCTCTTCAATTGAAATTGAGTTTTCTTCATGTTGAAACCTTGAGTGGATGCGGAGGAGGATAGATTCTTTGGAGTTGGAGCCTTCATGGGAACAATTTCTTCTTCTTCGACATCATAATCATCCAAATCAACCGCTTCATCAATGTCCACTACCCATCTTCTATGCTCCGTTTGTTTCTTTTTCATTTCCATGTATTCTTTTACTTCTACACGAACTTCCGCCGGGCATTTTGAACATCGTAAGACATTTGGAAAGCCTCCAACCCAATGTTGCTTCATTCTTGAGACTCTGCCTTTGTACGTGATCCCACAATAATTGCAAGTAAATGCATGTATATTTGTGGGATCCCTCTTCGAATACTTCCAAGCAATGTCTTTTTTACTATTGTCCTCCATATTCATATCTACAAAAAAAGTTAAAATTTATAAAAACATAAGTACAAGAACCAATTATTTAACATTAAAAATAATTTAAATTAAAATAAAAAGTATGTTGAAATAAGCATGATTAGCTCCACTATGATCCCAATTAAAATAAGGTCAACCCCACCACATGATACCAAAAATTTCAATTAAAATATACTATAAATAATAATGCATAGGTCCCCCATAGATAAATATAAAAATAAAAAAATAAATATGTTACAAAACTTTAACTAAGGTCCGCACTCCCCACTGTTAGAATAAAATAAACATGATAAATAGAATAAAAAATGTTAAAACCTTAAAGAAGGTTCCAGGCCACTTTGATTCATCATAAATTAATAAAAAAATAAATTTTCATCACTTTAACAGTGGTGCGGTGCGGGAGACAGGGCAAAAGAAAAATCACTTTGTACATAATTTGATGAAAACTTTCCACATGAGGTTCAAAGCGAGACTCGACAAGCAGCCCATTGAGAATCAAATATCGGTTCTATCACAGTAATGACTGTGGGGGCAAGCCGGCAGCGACGTTTCATCTAAAAAAGAAAAAGAAAAAGGAAGCAAACAAAGAACAATATTTACCTCTCGCCGTCGCCATAGCCGTCGCCGTCGCCGGTGGGCTGCTGAAAGTTGGTCGCCGTCACAGTTGGAAGAGAAGCCCCAAGGTAATTTTATGTTTGCGTAAGTAATTGTGGTTAATTAGAGATGTTTTATCTCGTAACCCTAATTAAGAAAATACTTCTTTACCCTGACTCGCCTCAAACTTATAAGGCGTCGCCTCGATCTATGTAGCGCTACAGCCGAGGCGACGCCATGGCGACGCCTTTGCAAACCCCGCCTCGCCTCAGACCCTTGAGGCGACAAGGTCCCGCCTCGCCTCGCCTCGCGCCATGGCGACGCCATGGCGCGCTATTTTAATCACTGATTGTGAATAATGTTTACTGCATAGTGGTGAGCACTACTTTTTCCAACTGTGCTCATCCCCACCTGAAATTCACGTTTCAGGTTAAGCGAGGCAGGTACGACGGCAGAGTAGAGCGAGTGGTGGTCGGTCTATAAGACCGGTCTTATTATTTGTTAAGCTTCCGCATTTATGAACTGGTTTATATGATTATGAACTTGGAGTATTATTGCATTTAAGATTTTCGGAATATATGAATGAATAATGTTAAGGAGATGCTCCTTAGAATTTACGAATATTGTTGGAACCCAGTTTGGGTGATTTATGAATTTTGGAAAAACCCGTTTTGGGAGTTAGCAATATTGTTGATGATTGAGTTTGATGATTGATTGCGTATTGGGAAATTGGTTAAGTATTGAAGTTCGTGTTGAATATGAGTAGCGCCTCAGATATTTTGAAATAAATTTAAAAAAAAAAAATTTATTCTGATTTTCGGCAAATAAAAGTGGGGCGTTACAGTTTGGTATCAGAGTCAGTCTGCGTTTCTGTAGACTGGTATGCACGAATTATGTGAACTCTGAGAAATAATTGAATATTATGATATAGTTATGACCACTCGCTCCCGTCGTGCCTCGCCAACTCAGGTATGAATACTTGAGTAATATTAAAATTGTTTATGTGAAGTATTATGATATTATGAGATGTGAACCGGAGTTTTAGAATTTATCCTCCTACTTTTAAACGTTATGGAACTCTAGATGAGTGGCGAACCTTAGTTGTATGAACTTGAACTCTAGCGATATGGAGTTAAGTTCTAACTTGAGATTTTGTTTGTTTAGAAATTGGATATGGTGTTATCGAGCTGAGTTCTGTGTATAACAGTCCTCTCGATGTATTTTGGTGTCTTCGGAAGAGGACCATTCGCGAGCCATCTCGAAAGGAGAAGGCTTAAACGAAGGGAGCAGACAACCGAAGAAGTCCCAAGTGTGGAATATTCGGGGGTCTGTAACCATGGTTATTAAGACCATTGGATGTGTATTTGATCCCTAGTCAAGTGCGAGCTGGAGTAGAGTCTGGGTGCCTTGTGCATACTTAATGTCCGACCCCGTTGAGTGTTAGGGAAATTTAATGCGTAACACTGTCGCGACTCTCGGGAGTGGCTATACCTCGAGAAAGACGATAGTGACCTATTCATTTGCGAAATTCTCTCAGCGAAGGAATCTGACCTTGTTCTTAAGGCGGATAGACCAATCCGGCACCGCGTGTATATTTTATTCCGCAATTTTGAGTGACATTCCTGTCTTGAAGGAGACGTCAAGAAAATTCTCTTCCGTATTTCGAGTCACGAGCGATTTCCAGAGCCAGCGGGACTTACCAGGAGCAACTTGAACAGATGATGAAAACAGTGAATCGTGGACTCGTGAAGGCGAAGCAGTCGTGCTCCCTTTCTTAAATTCTTGTCTTCTTGTATACTCTTGCAAACCTTTATCCCTTTCACATGGCAAACAATTTTGAATGTGTGATTGAGGCTTCTTTTTGTTATCCAAATTTCGTATTTTGAGGATTTCGCTTGATCTTCCCCTATTTTTAATTCGTGGTGTAAACTATTTTAAGCTTCCCAACATTAAAATTCACTTCTCTTGAAGTTTAGCTAATTCTGGTTTATCTTGTGTTGGGAATTGACCTTGTTTTGAAAAACCTGAATTTCAAGTGAGATTGAGCATCTCTTGGTTTCTGCTTACCTTTATTCTCTTGCGAAGTGTGAGAGTTTCGTTCGAATGCCATCGCTAAAAAATCACGACGACTCGAGGGCAAGATTTTTCTATCGTCACTTTGTGAATAACCTAACCTTGAGGGGGACAATAATTATTCACGCTCGGCATCAAGATAAATGCACAGGAACTGAAGCTAGCACAATTTGGTTGGATAAGAAGATGGAGTGTTTTCTACCTTTAAAGATTATGCAGAAGCCTTTTAAGGAGGATAGACGAGACAGAAACAAGCACATCGCGTAGTGCAGACCCGTCCTTATTCAAAATCTTGTTCATCGTAAAAATTTTTTGTTCTTTTCCTCCTTTTGGAATCCCGGGAGGAACTTCGCGTTCAAATTCCTAAGTGTGAAGATTGAGAAGTGAGTTGCGCTCGTCTAGGACTGCTGACACGATCAGCTGCCAGATGAAGAGCTGACGTGTTGGCCGACGCTGTTAGTCGGAAGAGTCGAGGCGAGCTAGTTATTGTATCTCTCGGCAGGAGCTGCTGATTGGAGATTATTCCCGACTGAATAACTGTATTAGAATTTCATTGAGAATTCTAGTCTATCTCAATCGTTGATCTCTTCACGTATTAGAATGTGTCGTTGGGAAAGGAAGTGGACTTGGAACTCGGACTTTTCTATTTTCGGAAACCCTTGAACTTTGAAATTGTGGAATACCTGAAATATATGTTGTTTTGTTGACTCCAAAATTTTTGAAATTTGGTAAGACCATTCCTTTTTGGTGGTCTTGAATTGTAATTTCTTGTGAAAACATGGACCAAACCCCGACCCTGGATGGGTGTAGCCACGCGAAGTGGTGGCCGAGCACGCACGACCGTGCTGAGAGACGGGAGGCTTGCGCGCGGCCGACCGTTGACTCGCATGCGAATTGCAATCGCCATCACTGTACGCACGAACTCCCCAGGCCAGCGTATACGACCAACCATCGTTGTTTTTACTGAACTGTTGAAATCGTTTCATGCTGGAATACTTGGTTATCCATTTGAACCCCTTTTGTTCGGACCTTGAACTGAGAGCTCCAAGTTCCACTAAAATGTGTATAATCCTTAATCAATGATTTCTGATTAAGGAGTGTAGTCGATGAGTCCCTATGCTTTACTTGAGAGTTTCTCGAGTCGGCAAATTGGGAATGTCGTGTTGCTTTGGGTCAAACCTTATGTTTGTGCATAAGGGTTGCGTTCGACTCGTGAAGTCGATATCATGAGAATGTGAGCTCGTTGGTGTCATGTTTTATATAGGTGGTACTGTGTTGTTGTCTCGGATGGAGACACATGGTCTGTGATGGAATCGTGAGCAAGTTATCAATGTGACTCGGACACGAGACTGAAACTTGGCGTCACGTGTCCACCTTGATGGAGAGGTAGTCGGAATACGCTGACAATACACCGAACGACCTGTCGAGGTATTGTGTGTTGTTAGGTACAAAGCAAGTCGTTGATACTCATGAGTATAGGCTAAACCGAACTGGGTCCATTGCAAGAAGATGTACGCCTGAGCTCGGGCAGGACTGATCACCCTCCCAAGCAAGAAGGTAAACATATGAGCATAGGGCGAGTCGGATTGGTTCCTGTATGTTAGTGTATGCCTTTTTGTAAAAAGACGATAGGACTCATGGGAACGGAATCGAGTTCCAGAGAATGATGCCGGACCTCGTGATTGAAATTCCTGTACGAGTCTATCGCTTCATTTTGGTGTGTGTTCTTTCGCATTTCCGAGGACGGAAATATTTTAAGGAGGATAGATTGTAATGCCCCGTTTGATTATTGAATTTTTAAGAATTATTTATTATTATTATTGTTATTATTATTATTATTATTATTATTATTATTATTTATCTTTATTTGTTATTATTATTATTATTTGAATGCTAAATATTATTAAATGTCTAAAATGATTTATTTGTCAACTTGCGATTAAATGTCTAATTGTCTAAATGATATTTATTTGCCAAATTGTAATTAAATACTTAAATGTTATTATTATCTATTTAAATGTATATTTGTATTTTTATTTATATTAATATTTTTAAATTAAATTGTGTGTATTTTAAATAATATCCGGGTTATTTATTTTTATCGTGCGAATTAATTTTGGGAACCGATTTAATTTTTTGTCTAGTCGGGCCCGAGAGCCGAATCGTTCCTTGAACTAGCCCCGAACCGGTGCCCCGAACCCGGGCCAGACCCGTTTTCCCAGCCTTGCACGTGTGTGTTATATTGTGTAACAAGATTAGTTAACCATAATCTAATTATTTGTCTTATAATTATCTCGCTCAAGCATAGCACCAGCAGCTTTTCTCCTCATTCACGCCAGAACAGAGAAGTTCTCTTCTCTCTCAAATCGGTTCCCTCATCTTGCAAATAAAACCTCACTTCCATCAATCATCGCCCTCATCTCCTTCCCCCTTGAATTGGTCGCGCTTGTCATCTTCTCGCGAGCAAATCCGACACCCTTCACAGATCGCCCAAATCCCTCCTCGACACCCCTCTTCATCTCGCTCGCAAATTGGACCTATCAGCCACCATCGCCGGCCATCCCCGCACCCTTGTCGTGGAGAGCCCTTATCGACGGCGTCCCTGCACCCCCGTCTGTCACCGCGAACAATTCCTCCGGCGAGACGAGTTACGTTCGCGGCTGGAATAAAATAACCGGCTCAATTGTTCGTGGCTGAGAAATCCCCGGTGATGCTGAGCAGCGATTTTAGGTGACGAGGGCCGGCCTGTTCACCACTAGGTTTCGGCGAATTTTCGGTGCATTTGGCGAGATCCCGGTGAGGGAGTTCCGTTCTTCGATTGAAGAAGCCACTGACAGTGACCTTGCGGCAGAGGCAGGCAAAGATGGTGAGCCAGGGCCACCCGATTTTCTTGCAGATATGACCACCGACGGGCCGCGACCTCTGCACCTGCACCACCCGACGATCCCTCTTCCACCAGCGACCTTCTGTTCAGCTGCCGTCGCTCGAGCCACCCCGACAGACCCCAGCCACGAGCCTTCTGGTCAGCCGCGAGCCTCAATCGAGCCCCGTCGAGGAAGCCGCGATCTGGAACCTTGCCGATGAGATCCACGCACGTCATGCTGAGCCGCCTCTCAGCCGGCACGCACTCCGGCAGCCGCGAACCACCGCTGCAACGCCTCGCCGGTTCCATCGGGCTCCGGAGCCGAACGAGTGACAATCAGGCTGAGAGCAACAACAGCCGAGCCGTCTTCGAGCGCTTTAGCCTTGACCTGAACCTCTTTCCCCGTTTTTATTCTCGACGAGAGGTAATTTGGCTGTACGGCTGTACCCTTTAAGCCTTGTTTATGGCTGAGTTATTGTGTTCTCTTATGTGTTGATAATTAAGCCGTGGCCTTTGTTGAGAGGTGCTGAACTTTTTGGTGGTTATTATGCTGTTAAATGCCTTAGTCCAGAGGTGCTACTTTCAGTTTATAAGCTATTAAAGTGTGATGTTCGATTTCAAGAAAGGAATAGAGAAATGGGTACGGTTTTATGTGCTTTTGCGGAATTGTTATGTGTATATTGATATATTGAGCATCATGAGATAATTATGTTGGATATGGAGTGTGTTTTTTTTTAGATGCCTATCAAATCAGTTTATTTGGCTTAAACATGTGTTATGTGATTGAGAAAAAGAAGGAAGAAAGTGAGATAGTTTATATGTTTGTTTTGGACCTTTTATTTATGTGAGTGCTGAGCTCTTAAGTGAATTGTATTTGTGTGTATTTTTTTTTAATTGCTATTTTATGTGTTTAAAAAAACAATATTAGTATTGCTGCCTTGAATCTATGAGCTTAAAGGAGTTTTAGAATGTTAGAATTTAGCAGGTTTAATTTGGTTGAAATAAAGAAGAATTGAGATTATTTCAAATTGTCGCCTTATGAGATGAGTTGCTGCAGTATGTTATTATCTTGATATGGCTGAATCTTAAATTTCAAATTTTAGGAACTCTGTAGTCATATGAAATGAATCAATGTGTTTTGGATAGATACGAAGTGTGCTATTGATAAATGCATTGGAATTATTGCTTTAAGAATTTCCCTGCTTTTCTATTCCAATGTGAGAACTTATGTGTATTATAAGTTCGACTTATTGTTTTGGGGCTCTGATTTGTTATTTTCGGTGTTGAGCCTTTTGATGCGGTTTAGTAGTTGATGTGTGCTTTACCTGTTTGTGTGGCCTAATCAACCCAATCAAAACTTTTAATAATAATTAAATCCTTAATTTTTAGGTTTGAGGAGTCGAGCCCTCGACCTACCGACTTGATTGTGTGCCTTTTCTACCGGATTACCAGGTGGGTTTAATGTAAATTTGTCTATGCTGTAAATGTTATTACTGTTTTAAATTTTTGGTATGATCAAGTATGCATGTGGAACATGTAGCCTTCGATGTGAGCCGTACCGGCCGTCGAACGGTTATCCCCGTATCTATAGAACGTACCCATTGGGTAGTCTCCTTATTATTGTGAGCCGTAAGTCCTGGGTTAAAGCTCCCTGTGCTGGACACATTTTGAGCAGTAAGTCTTGGGTTAAAGGTCCCTGTGCTGGACACATTTTGAGCCGTAAGTCCTGGGTTAAAGGTCCTTGTGCTGGACACATTTTGAGCCGTAAGTCCTGGGTTAAAGGTCCCTGTGCTGGACACATTTTGAGCCGTAAGTCCTGGGTTAAAGGTCCCTGTGCTGGACACATTTTGAGCCGTAAGACCTGGGTTAAAGGTCCCTGTGCTGGACAACCCCGTTGGTAAGACCAAGGTGAGGCCTTGGCTGGCGGGATACTCCTACTGGCCGGACACTCGTTGTAAGGCCTTAGATAAGGCGTTCGGTATATAGTTCGGCAGTAGTCTATTGCTATAGGTGTGCACATGAGTCTATTATTGATATGATTGATAGGAGATTGGGATAATTAATTGATTTTTATAAATGCTGAGACCATACCTTATTGATTATTGATTACTGTTTCATTATTGTGAATAATGTTTACTGCATAGTGGTGAGCACTACTTTTTCCAACTGTGCTCATCCCCACCTGAAATTCACGTTTCAGGTTAAGCGAGGCAGGTACGACGGCGGAGTAGAGCGAGTGGTGGTCGGTCTATAAGACCGGTCTTATTATTTGTTAAGCTTCCGCATTTATGAACTGGTTTATATGATTATGAACTTGGAGTATTATTGCATTTAAGATTTTCGGAATATATGAATGAATAATGTTAAGGAGATGCTCCTTAGAATTTACGAATATTGTTGGAACCCAGTTTGGGTGATTTATGAATTTCGGAAAAACCCGTTTTGGGAGTTAGCAATATTGTTGATGATTGAGTTTGATGATTGATTGCGTATTGGGAAATTGGTTAAGCATTGAAGTTCGTGTTGAATATGAGTAGCGCCTCAGATATTTTGAAATAAATTTTTTTAAAAAAAATAAAATTTATTCTGATTTTCGGCAAATAAAAGTGGGCGTTACAGTTTGGTATCAGAGCCAGTCTGCGTTTCTGTAGACTGGTATGCACGAATTATGTGAACTCTGAGAAATAATTGAATATTATGATATAGTTATGACCACTCGCTCCCGTCGTGCCTCGCCAACTCAGGTATGAATACTTGAGTAATATTAAAATTGTTTATGTGAAGTATTATGATATTATGAGATGTAAACCGGGGTTTTAGAATTTATCCTCCTACTTTTAAACGTTATGGAACTCTAGATGAGTGGCGAACCTTAGTTGTATGAACTTGAACTCTAGCGATATAGAGTTAAGTTCTAACTTGAGATTTTGCTTGTTTAGAAATTGGATATGGTGTTATCGAGCTGAGTTCTGTGTATAACAGTCCTCTCGATGTATTTTGGTGTCTTCGGAAGAGGACCATTCGCGAGCCATCTCGAAAGGAGAAGGCTTAAACGAAGGGAGCAGACAACCGAAAAAGTCCCAAGTGTGGAGTATTCGGGGGTCTGTAATAATGTTTATTAAGACCATTGGATGTGTATTTGATCCCTAGTCAAGTGCGAGCTGGAGTAGAGTCTGGGTGCCTTGTGCATACTTAATGTCCGACCCCGATGAGTGTTAGGGAAATTTAATGCGTAACACTGTCGCGACTCTCGGGAGTGGCTATACCTCGAGAAAGACGATAGTGACCTATTCATTTGCGAAATTCTCTCAGCGAAGGAATCCGACCTTGTTCTTAAGGCGGATAGACCGATCCGGCACCGCGTGTATATTTTATTCTGCAATTTTGAGTGACATTCCTGTCTTGAAGGAGACGTCAAGAAAATTCTCTTCCGTATTTCGAGTCACGAGCGATTTCCAGAGCCAGCGGGACTTACCAGGAGCAACTTGAACATATGATGAAAACAGTGAATCGTGGACTCGTGAAGGCGAAGCAGTCGTGCTCCCTTTCTTAAATTCTTGTCTTCTTGTATACTCTTGCAAACCTTTATCCCTTTCACATGGCAAACAATTTTGAATGTGTGATTGAGGCTTCTTTTTGTTATCCAAATTTCGTATTTTGAGGATTTCGCTTGATCTTCCCCTATTTTTAATTCGTGGTGTAAACTATTTTAAGCTTCCCAACATTAAAATTCACTTCTCTTGAAGTTTAGCTAATTATGGTTTATCTTGTGTTGAGAATTGACCTTGTTTTGAAAAACCTGAATTTCAAGTGAGATTGAGCATCTCTTGGTTTCTGCTTACCTTTATTCTCTTGCGAAGTGTGAGAGTTTCGTTCGAATGCCATCGCTAAAAAATCACGACGACTCGAGGGCAAGATTTTTCTATCGTCACTTTGTGAATAACCTAACCTTGAGGGGGACAATAATTATTCACGCTCGGCATCAAGATAAATGCACAGGAACTGAAGCTAGCACAATTCGGTTGGATAAGAAGATGGAGTGTTTTCTACCTTTAAAGATTATGCAGAAGCCTTTTAAGGAGGATAGACGAGACAGAAACAAGCACATCGCGTAGTGCAGACCCGTCCTTATTCAAAATCTTGTTCATCGTAAAAATTTTTTGTTCTTTTCCTCCTTTTGGAATCCCGGGAGGAACTTCGCGTTCAAATTCCTAAGTGTGAAGATTGAGAAGTGAGTTGCGCTCGTCTAGGACTGCTGACACGATCAGCTGCCAGATGAAGAGCTGACGTGTTGGCCGACGCTGTTAGTCGGAAGAGTCGAGGCGAGCTAGTTATTGTATCTCTCGGCAGGAGCTGCTGATTGGAGATTATTCCCGACTGAATAACTGTATTAGAATTTCATTGAGAATTCTAGTCTATCTCAATCGTTGATCTCTTCGCGTATTAGAATGTGTCGTTGGGAAAGGAAGTGGACTTGGAACTCGGACTTTTCTATTTTCGGAAACCCTTGAACTTTGAAATTGTGGAATACCTGAAATATATGTTGTTTTGTTGACCCCAAAATTTTTGAAATTTGGTAAGACCATTCCTTTTTGGTAGTCTTGAATTGTAATTTCTTGTGAAAACATGGACCAAACCCCGACCCTGGATGGGTGTAGCCACGCGAAGTGGTGGCCGAGCACGCACGACCGTGCTGAGAGACGGGAGGCTTGCGCGCGGCCGACCGTTGACTCGCATGCAAATTGCAATCGCCATCACTGTACGCACGAACTCCCCAGGCCAGCGTATACGACCAACCATCGATGTTTTTACTGAACTGTTGAAATCGTTTCATGCTGGAATACTTGGTTATCCATTTGAACCCCTTTTGTTCGGACCTTGAACCGAGAGCTCCAAGTTCCACTAAAATGTGTATATTCCTTAATCAATGATTTCTGATTAAGGAGTGTAGTCGATGAGTCCCTATGCTTTACTTGAGAGTTTCTCGAGTCGGCAAATTGGGAATGTCGTGTTGCTTTGGGTCAAACCTTATGTTTGTGCATAAGGGTTGCGTTCGACTCGTGAAGTCGATATCATGAGAATGTGAGCTCGTTGGTGTCATGTTTTATATATGTGGTACTGTGTTGTTGTCTCGGATGGAGACACATGGTCTGTGATGGAATCGTGAGCAAGTTATCAATGTGACTCGGACACGAGACTGAAACTTGACGTCACGTGTCCACCTTGATGGAGAGGTAGTCGGAATACGCTGACAATACACCGAACGACCTGTCGAGGTCTTGTGTGTTGTTAGGTACAAAGCAAGTCGTTGATACTCATGAGTATAGGCTAAACCGAACTGGGTCCATTGCAAGAAGATGTACGCCTGAGCTCGGGCAGGACTGATCACCCTCCCAAGCAAGAAGGTAAACATATGAGCATAGGGCGAGTCGGATTGGTTCCTGTATGTGAGTGTATGCCTTTTTGTAAAAAGACGATAGGACTCATGGGAACGGAATCGAGTTCCGGAGAATGATGCCGGACCTCGTGATTGAAATTCCTGTACGAGTCTATCGCTTCATTTTGGTGTGTGTTCTTTCGCATTTCCGAGGACGGAAATATTTTAAGGAGGATAGATTGTAATGCCCCGTTTGATTATTGAATTTTTAAGAATTATTTATTATTATTATTATTATTATTTATCTTTATTTGTTATTATTATTATTATTTGAATGCTAAATATTATTAAATGTCTAAAATGATTTATTTGTCAACTTGCGATTAAATGTCTAATTGTCTAAATGATATTTATTTGCCAAATTGTAATTAAATACTTAAATGTTATTATTATCTATTTAAATGTATATTTGTATTTTTATTTATATTAATATTTTTAAATTAAATTGTGTGTATTTTAAATAATATCCGGGTTATTTATTTTTATCGTGCGAATTAATTTTGGGAACCGATTTAATTTTTTGTCTAGTCGGGCCCGAGAGCCGAATCGTTCCTTGAACTAGCCCCGAACCGGTGCCCCGAACCCGGGCCAGACCCGTTTTCCCAGCCTTGCACGTGTGTGTTATATTGTGTAACAAGATTAGTTAACCATAATCTAATTATTTGTCTTATAATTATCTCGCTCAAGCATAGCACCAGCAGCTTTTCTCCTCATTCACGCCAGAACAGAGAAGTTCTCTTCTCTCTCAAATCGGTTCCCTCATCTTGCAAATAAAACCTCACTTCCATCAATCATCGCCCTCATCTCCTTCCCCCTTGAATTGGTCGCGCTTGTCATCTTCTCGCGAGCAAATCCGACACCCTTCACAGATCGCCCAAATCCCTCCTCGACACCCCTCTTCATCTCGCTCGCAAATTGGACCTATCAGCCACCATCGCCGGCCATCCCCGCACCCTTGTCGTGGAGAGCCCTTATCGACGGCGTCCCTGCACCCCCGTCTGTCACCGCGAACAATTCCTCCGGCGAGACGAGTTACGTTCGCGGCTGGAATAAAATAACCGGCTCAATTGTTCGTGGCTGAGAAATCCCCGGTGATGCTGAGCAGCGATTTTAGGTGACGAGGGCCGGCCTGTTCACCACTAGGTTTCGGCGAATTTTCGGTGCATTTGGCGAGATCCCGGTGAGGGAGTTCCGTTCTTCGATTGAAGAAGCCACTGACAGCGACCTTGCGGCAGAGGCAGGCAAAGATGGTGAGCCAGGGCCACCCGATTTTCTTACAGATATGACCACCGACGGGCCGCGACCTCTGCACCTGCACCACCCGACGATCCCTCTTCCACCAGCGACCTTCTGTTCAGCTGCCGTCGCTCGAGCCACCCCGACAGACCCCAGCCACGAGCCTTCTGGTCAGCCGCGAGCCTCAATCGAGCCCCGTCGAGGAAGCCGCGATCTGGAACCTTGCCGATGAGATCCACGCACGTCATGCTGAGCCGCCTCTCAGCCGGCACGCACTCCGGCAGCCGCGAACCACCGCTGCAACGCCTCGCCGGTTCCATCGGGCTCCGGAGCCGAACGAGTGACAATCAGGCTGAGAGCAACAACAGCCGAGCCGTCTTCGAGCGCTTTAGCCTTGACCTGAACCTCTTTCCCCGTTTTTATTCTCGACGAGAGGTAATTTGGCTGTACGGCTGTACCCTTTAAGCCTTGTTTATGGCTGAGTTATTGTGTTCTCTTATGTGTTGATAATTAAGCCGTGGCCTTTGTTGAGAGGTGCTGAACTTTTTGGTGGTTATTATGCTGTTAAATGCCTTAGTCCAGAGGTGCTACTTTCAGTTTATAAGCCATTAAAGTGTGATGTTCGATTTCAAGAAAGGAATAGAGAAATGGGTACGGTTTTATGTGCTTTTGCGGAATTGTTATGTGTATATTGATATATTGAGCATCATGAGATAATTATGTTGGATATGGAGTGTGTTTTTTTTTAGATGCCTATCAAATCAGTTTATTTGGCTTAAACATGTGTTATGTGATTGAGAAAAAGAAGGAAGAAAGTGAGATAGTTTATATGTTTGTTTTGGACCTTTTATTTATGTGAGTGCTGAGCTCTTAAGTGAATTGTATTTGTGTGTATTTTTTTTTAATTGCTATTTTATGTGTTTAAAAAAACAATATTAGTATTGCTGCCTTGAATCTATGAGCTTAAAGGAGTTTTAGAATGTTAGAATTTAGCAGGTTTAATTTGGTTGAAATAAAGAAGAATTGAGATTATTTCAAATTGTCGCCTTATGAGATGAGTTGCTGCAGTATGTTATTATCTTGATATGGCTGAATCTTAAATTTCAAATTTTAGGAACTCTGTAGTCATATGAAATGAATCAATGTGTTTTGGATAGATACGAAGTGTGCTATTGATAAATGCATTGGAATTATTGCTTTAAGAATTTCCCTGCTTTTCTATTCCAATGTGAGAACTTATGTGTATTATAAGTTCGACTTATTGTTTTGGGGCTCTGATTTGTTATTTTCGGTGTTGAGCCTTTTGATGCGGTTTAGTAGTTGATGTGTGCTTTACCTGTTTGTGTGGCCTAATCAACCCAATCAAAACTTTTAATAATAATTAAATCCTTAATTTTTAGGTTTGAGGAGTCGAGCCCTCGACCTACCGACTTGATTGTGTGCCTTTTCTACCGTATTACCAGGTGGGTTTAATGTAAAATTGTCTATGCTGTAAATGTTATTACTGTTTTAAATTTTTGGTATGATCAAGTATGCATGTGGAACATGTAGCCTTCGATGTGAGCTGTACCGGCCGTCGAACGGTTATCCCCGTATCTATAGAACGTACCCATTGGGTAGTCTCCTTATTATTGTGAGCCGTAAGTCCTGGGTTAAAGGTCCCTGTGCTGGACACATTTTGAGCCGTAAGTCCTGGGTTAAAGGTCCCTGTGCTGGACACATTTTGAGCCGTAAGTCCTGGGTTAAAGGTCCCTGTGCTGGACACATTTTGAGCCGTAAGTCCTGGGTTAAAGGTCCCTGTGCTGGACACATTTTGAGCCGTAAGTCCTGGGTTAAAGGTCCCTGTGCTGGACACATTTTGAGCCGTAAGTCCTGGGTTAAAGGTCCCTGTGCTGGACACATTTTGAGCCGTAAGTCCTGGGTTAAAGGTCCCTGTGCTGGACACATTTTGAGCCGTAAGTCCTGGGTTAAAGGTCCCTGTGCTGGACACATTTTGAGCCGTAAGTCCTGGGTTAAAGGTCCCTGTGCTGGACACATTTTGAGCCGTAAGTCCTGGGTTAAAGGTCCCTGTGCTGGACACATTTTGAGCCGTAAGTCCTGGGTTAAAGGTCCCTGTGCTGGACACATTTTGAGCCGTAAGTCCTGGGTTTAAGGTCCCTGTGCTGGACACATTTTGAGCCGTAAGACCTGGGTTAAAGGTCCCTGTGCTGTACAACCCCGTTGGTAAGACCAAGGTGAGGCCTTGGCTGGCGGGATACTCCTACTGGCCGGACACTCGTTGTAAGGCCTTAGATAAGGCGTTCGGTATATAGTTCGGCAGTAGTCTATTGCTATAGGTGTGCACATGAGTCTATTATTGATATGATTGATAGGAGATTGGGATAATTAATTGATTTTTATAAATGCTGAGACCATACCTTATTGATTATTGATTACTGTTTCATTATTGTGAATAATGTTTACTGCATAGTGGTGAGCACTACTTTTTCCAACTGTGCTCATCCCCACCTGAAATTCACGTTTCAGGTTAAGCGAGGCAGGTACGACGGCGGAGTAGAGCGAGTGGTGGTCGGTCTATAAGACCGGTCTTATTATTTGTTAAGCTTCCGCATTTATGAACTGGTTTATATGATTATGAACTTGGAGTATTATTGCATTTAAGATTTTCGGAATATATGAATGAATAATGTTAAGGAGATGCTCCTTAGAATTTACGAATATTGTTGGAACCCAGTTTGGGTGATTTATGAATTTTGGAAAAACCCGTTTTGGGAGTTAGCAATATTGTTGATGATTGAGTTTGATGATTGATTGCGTATTGGGAAATTGGTTAAGTATTGAAGTTCGTGTTGAATATGAGTAGCGCCTCAGATATTTTGAAATAAATTTTAAAAAAAAAATTATTCTAATTTTCGGCAAATAAAAGTGGGGCGTTACACTATGCATACATTATTTATGGTTATGGATCTTTATACGAAATATACTGTGCGGTAATGGTGAGTATGATGGTTGTACTCACCCCCATTTACTTTTCTGTCCTCTTGTTCCTCTTCCTATCCTTTTAGGTTGGGCATGGTTGGCGGCGGCAGCGAGAGACGATCGAGTGGTGGTCGTTGGATTGTGTGTTACTTGCATCTGTTTTTATTATATCGATAGATCATTTGTTTAACTTTGAATAATGATGCTTTCGCTTTAATTATTTTGGACATGTTGGTTAGACCTTGGATTTTCCGTTGAAGTATTTAATTATGCATTACTGGGTTTGAGGATTATGAATAATTGAAATTTTATTTTGAACGGTTAAATTTTATCTGTGTAAATGTGTAATTGTTTTAGTTGTTTAAGTAACGCCCGTTGAGTGTTAAAGTTTTAATTGGGATTTTGCGAAAAATAAACTGATTTTTATAAATAAATTCGGTAAATTCTTTAAGATAAAACGGGGCGTTACAGTATGGTATCAGAGCTAGTCTGCGTTTCTGTAGACTATCTCTAATGTTGGTGTGTTTAATGACCCTTCGACCACTCGCTTTCGTCTCGCCGCGCCAACTCTAGGTATGAGTTTTGGTTGTTTTATTTATTATGTGGCTTAGGACTATCCACCTTTGTTATAATTTGAATTCTAGTGTTTGGTGATGACCCTAGAAATTTTCTCTCTATGAGTTTCGAGTTAGCACCTTGTGCGATCTATCTCGTCGATAGATGAGATTAGCGTTTGTGCACCATAACTTTCTGGTGACCAACGTCAGGATGCCTTATCGAGATTAGACACCGAGAGATCTCGAATGTACGGGATCTTTCGAATGTCTGGGGCAGTTGACAATTGGACCAGAAGAGGCATGGTGGAATCCGATCATTGGAGTGTGAGGATTGGAACTTAGTGCTTCGGATGTGTTGTCATTCAAAGCCAAGAGTTTTGATGATCGATTAAGCATTGCTAACGTGATTCTCGAGGATGGCGAAATCTCGAGGAAAGCGATGGCTACTCTTATTGCGTGGAGTATGAGCGTTGACCGCGAAAGCTGACAGTTTGACGGAATGACTTCGTAAACTCAAGTGGATCTAGCATACTGTATACGCAGAGTCCTATTTCAGCTATTCCGTTATACTTCGCTATGCTGACTACTGGCATTGAGGTCAGAAGAGGATCGTGTCGTTTCATCTCAAGTACGAATGAAGGAAATTGGCGATCTACTCAAGATAGGATCAACGATGGACGAATGTGGTTGAACCCTCACGGGGATGAACTCTTCTGCCCGACAGTTGGTCAATACAGAGGTAGAATTCCGTGTATATGCTCTCGATTAAGACGAGGATAAACTGAGGAAGAGTGGACAACTTACCGGAAAAATCGAGACCTTGTGTTGTCTATTAATCTTTCTGTTTTCCGTGTTTTATCTTTTAAGCTGTTGTGCAATTCCTGTATTTGATAATTAGAACTAACTTTGTTTAGAGACTTTATGTACAAAGAAGAATAAGCATATTTGTTTCATGCTAAACCTTATTTGTCGCAAGGTTTGTGATTTTTGTTTGCGATAACTCCGAGTCCGTGCACTCGAGAAAGCAAAGGTCGGCACAAGCCACTATGGTATCTTGGCCTGGAGACCAGCGATGGTCATTTATCTTGTTGTGATTAAATCGTATGACGCATCGGAAACAGTTTTCTCCGATCGGGAGTCGTCGACTAATTCAAGGAAGGTATCTTACCTTAAAGGATTATGAAGGATCTTTTAAGGTGGGTAGTCGAGCCTGGAGCATGTGCATTGTGAAGCGTAGAGCCGCTTGTATTCTCGAACTTGCGTTTTGTTGTAAACTTTGACGAGTTTCCGTTCTTTTGTTTCTTTTGATCATCGGGAGAAATCTTGTACTTCCTTGGACTTTTGCAAAACCTTTGAAAACCCTTGTCTTTGTTTTCTTGTTCGCTTGGAGTTTCGAGATCAAGTTTTACGACCTAATGTACCCATTTAAGAAGAGTGTTTCCAACATTCTACTTGTCTTATATCTTTCTTTTAGTTGGGTTTGGATATTCCATTCATCCGAACCAATTAATTGTTATCGTTATCGAGGACGAATTGGACCATTCCCGAGGAGTACCAATCATCTGGGTGCATCTAGGCATAGTTCGGAGGATCAACAAAGAAGGCCACCAGACGAGCAAGGCGAGTTGCAACCAACCTGAAAACTGGAGGAGTCAATCTGTTTCATGGCAGAGAATGTTGCACATCGACAACCGTAAACCTAACCGATGAAGGATGATCCACCGCTATCGTGAGGTGAAGACCTGTTCAATCAACTGAGGGCAACTGCAAAATCATTAAAAACTGATTCAAGGCCGATGTACCGTCAGCCAAAGATCGAGGAGTGGACGTATCAAAACGGACTCTGGAACCCGACGAGAATATTTGCAGTCGAATAGTGATTCTTTTCGTGCTTATGGCGACTGCGACAAAATGTCTGGTTGTAATTCTGCAGCGACGACATAGTCTATCTCTAAGAACGCCGAGACGTAGCGGAAATACCCGAAGACGTGATCGAGGTCTTTTCGATGAAAGAAACCTCTCGCCTAAACCTCGAGGTGCAAACTCTGGGCAATGCAGGTGAGTGGAACTCGTTCAGGACTGCTGGCACGATTAGCTACCGAAGGAAGAGCTGACGTGACGGCCGATGCTGTTTATCGGAAGAGCCGAAGTGAGCTAACTAGTTGGTGTCTCAGAGGGAGCTGCTGACCTAGTACCATTCTCGACTGGAGAGCCGCATTCGATTTCCTTTGAAGATTTTTGCCTCTCTAGCGTTCGATCTGTCTGCGTGTTAGAGTGTGTTGTTGGAATAAGGTAGTGGACTTGGAACTCGGTTCTATGCCCTGTTATTTTTGAGACGTTGAAACTTTTGAATTCATGAAAAAAAAAAGCTTGTTTACAATGAACTCCATTTGTACACATTTTGTGGAAAACCCTTCTCTTGCTATTGTCTTAGCCTATGTGAAATCTCAGAAAAACCATGGATTAAATTTTCTTGTCAAAACCTTGAACCGAAAGCCGACCCTAACTGGGTGTTGCCACGAAGTAGTGGTCAAGCGTGTATGCCCGTGCTGATAGACGATAGGCTTACGCGCAGCCGATCGTCGACTCACACGCAAGCTGCAACTGCCATCACCGGACACACGGAACTTCCACGCCAGCGTGATCGGCCAAACCTTGACCTTGCAGCTGGTCTCTAAACAGGTGCACGTAAGCGTCCTGGCGCCCCGCATATGCAGCGGCTGCGAGCGTGTCGCCTCTCGGAGGACAGTGCATTAAAAATTCAACCGTCCATTTTATTTTTCTTCTTTTAAGACGGTTTGGCCACCGAGAGTTCCAAGTTCCACCGAACCGCGTTTGCATCCTTGATCGATGGTTTTGATAAGGAAGCGTAATCAATAGGTTCTTATGCATCTGCGAGGATTTCTCGAGATGGCAAGATAGGGGACTTGTGTTGCCTGCAAACGGAGCCATGGAGGGCTACGTTTGTGTCGTAGAAAGGTGTGATGTAAGTATTAGTATAGCCGGGCTATACTGCGTGCATGGTTGTACAGTTTCCGTGACAATTGCTTCGGCAAGAAGTCACATGTGTGTCGAGATTGTGGGTAAGTTTTCGGTGTGACCCGGGCACCATGCTGAAACTTAACTCCACGTGTCGACCACGATTATTTGACCAATGATCTCATGGTCGAGGCACTATGAGACCTGTTGAGGTTGTGTGTGCATGTTGTGTGTTGCGTTTTGCGACTTCTCACCATGGGTGGGCCGTTTCGTGTTTTTGTGTATCGAACGGGTGTCTGAACGATACCATTCGAGTTTTCCCTTTTCGTATGGCTAGAGGTGTGGTATACCTTGGCTTCGGGTAAGTGAGGGTCCGCTGTCGTGTGTGGTTAATCCTTTGAGATCCTTGCACAAGTCGGTGACTCGGCTTATCGGCTAGCTTTACCACCGAATTTGTCAGGGGTGCATGACGTGCTTTATGTCTCGATGTTGCGTAGATATATTCATGACCCGGACCACGGGGTGGACTTCGGCGAACTGCGGGTCGAGCGAGACCTTACCTATGAGGAGGTACCGGTGGCCAGTTTGGACCGGGGTGTCCATCGGCTGAGGAACCGGGCAGTAAGCTTTGGGAAGATGCTGTGGAGCCGACATGACGAGTCCGAGACGACTTGAGGGAATGAGGCTGAAATTAGTAGGAGATTTCCCTACCTTCTCGTTTTGGAGACCTTTGTATTCTTTTAGATCGTTAGTTTTCTTTTGTCTTCGAATTTCGAGGTCGAAATTCCTTTTAAGGTGGGTAGATTGTAGCGCCCCGTTTGTTCCGCAATTAATTGGAGATTTTATTATTATTTTATTTTATTTTATTCCGAAATTATTTATTCGAGCTCGATAATTCTATTTCGATTATGTGCTCATAATTGTTAATTGTATAAATTTTAATATGAGTCGAATAATATTATTATTTTATTAAACTGCCAGAGTGAAATAATTACTTGATGATGTATTTATTAGTGTACGCTAATAAATATATATTATGTCGGTTTGAAAAGATTTACGAGTCGTCATATTTTATTTTTCCGAGCGTTATGTATACTAGTACAGAGCCCGTGCGATGCACGGGGTGCACAATTTTAAGACTATTTTTCCAGACTTATAATTATATACATGAATAAAGAAAAATGTACGGAATATATATAGTACGTGACCCGCGAGATATATTTATTTGGAGAATATTATATTATAAGATGCAATATTCAATAAAAGTTTATAATACGCAAGAAATTGTACGATGTTCAATAAAAATTTTATAATATTCAAGTGGAGTCTTAAAGTCTCTTGTACATTAAGACTACTGACAAAATAATATTTTAATCAATGAGTTTCATTTCCTTGTAGCCAAATTGTGAATGTGATTTGAGGAGTACAACAAATCGATATATAGCTGACTTGTTTTTTTCATTGTAGTTTTTTTTTTCTTTTTTTTTATAATGAATTTAAAGATATTCTAAAATATAGCAAAAATTAATTTTTTTATTACAATTAGGAATTTTACTAAATATAAACTCTCAATCTATGGTGTTAATCAACTTTTAAGTCTAAAAAATTTAGGAATTTTTACCTCTTTTAATCAACGTTTAAGTCTAAAAAACAATAGAGTTATTATAAGTTTTTTTTCTACATCTTTTAAAACAATAAATATGAGCATGTTAGAGGTAGCTTGTAAAATAATTAATATATTATCTCACTAAAACATTTATACTAATAGAAATTTAATTTTAGCATATAAATTTATTCCTTGATATAAGAGAAAGTAACAGTTTTACTTATTGTTGTTCATCATAAAATATTTAATTATTATTTTATTATATAATAAAAAAGAAATATTGTTAAATAGTGTAGTAGAATTGTTATAAAATTATATGAACTTTTTTTTTTAAAATATGGATTTAATATTTTTTATGATTTGATAATATAAACAAATCTATACTTAACTTTGACAAATAAAACAAATAAATACTTTAGTAAGTATTTAATGTATATACTAAATAGGAATATATTTGGTATAATCAAATACCAAATATAATCAAATAAGTCAAAGTGTACATTTTTATTTGGTATTTAATTTTTTTATTATTAAAATCTTTTTATTATACTTACCTTTTTAAAATAAAACAAATAAATATTTAATTAAATAAATAAAATATTATAATACCAAAATAGTAATGACATTTAATGCAGTTGACTTTTCTGGATAATAAATGTAGTAAATAGAATATCCTTTTATATAATATAATACGGAAATAGTAATGCAATAAATGCTGTTGACTTTTCTGGCTACTTAATTTGGTAAATAGTATCCCCTTTAATATAAGTATAGATTCGGAATTTATGAAATTGAGTCCGATAAACCAATAGTCGAAACCAACCGATTCGTAAACCGTTGTTTACGAATTAATGGGGATTTATTATTATTATTATTATTATTATTATTATTATTATTATTATTATTATTATTATTATTATTATTGAATGATTAAATATTATTGTTGCCCAACTGTATTTAATTTCCTAATTGTATAATTTAATTATTAATATTATTATTTTAAAATAATGTATGTATTAAATAAATATTACTCGGTTGTTATTTTATTTTATCGCGCGATTAAAACCGAGCCCGAGAGTTGGATTATTTTTGGCGAAACCCGTATAGATCGGCCCGTGAGCCAAAACCCGGTTTACTAATTTTGTACGTGAGTAGGAAGGTTCTTGGAAATCAAGAAAAGTCAACACATTATTCATATATAGATACAATTTTTGTATGTATCTCTCCTCACATGAACACAACATCTTGATCTGAGAATCACTCCAACATGTTTTTCCTCCTCTTGAATCTGATCTTGATCCATTTATACTCGCTCACTCTCTTCCTCTCTCGTCAATCTCACCCTCAGCCAATCTCTCTCTCACTGATCGTCCTCGCACCATCATCATCTCCCTCATTTTTCTGCAAAAACCCGATCACCTCTCATCTCGTCACCCTCCTTGCAGCCCCGATCGCTTTCACCGTCGCGAGCTGCAGCGACCTTTCTCGCGACTCTGTTTTCCAACGAGCCTCTGCAACCTCCGGCGCCATCACCATCTTCATCCGTCATCACCATCGAAGCTCCCATTTCCGACGAGTTCCGGCATCAACAACGAGAGTCCCGCAGCGCCCACACCGGCGAGCTTCCGACGTGCAGAACCACCAGCAGCCCCGAGCCGCCGCGCCTCAGTCGCCCCTCTTCTCGCCGCTGCAACTTCTGGCGCCAGCAAACTAACAGCCATCGATCCCTTCGGCGAGCCTTCGCCAAACCCACAGACGTTCCCCCGTCGAACCGAGCCGTCGTTCGGCCCGTTTTTCCTCCGTTAGTTCGTGAATTTTCGAAAGCGGGTAACTTATTCGAACCCTCTCGTGATTCCGGTCGTGTTCGTATATTCGAATGGTTTACCGTCTCGTATATGTCGGTTCGTTTATCGTGTTATGCTCGTGATCTTGTTAAACCGAATATCATGTTGTTGCTGTGTTGAACCTAAATGTGCTCGTTTATTTTCTATCGAGAAAGTCATATTAATCGTGGTCGAGCTTAGAACATTCGTCATATGAGTTCATTGTTATTTCATGTGAAATTGCATTTCTGCTGTTCTGTTGTGCCGTCGTTTAGGCCATCAGAAACCTGTTCTTTGAAAATGTGGTCTTCATATGAAATGTAGTACGTTCGGTTTTCTAAACCTGGGCTTTGGAATTTCTCGATTCCGAGCTATATCGATAAAGTTATGATTTTTACAAAAATGTTGCGCGTTCAGTTTTCCTGCTACCCGGCAGCATATCTGTAATTAATGTGTGACCTGTTTATCATGTTGTAATGTACTCGTATGAACTTACACTCTTCATGGAAGTTATAGATATATTTCTTGCCTTTCAAATGAGATAGATTTCTTGTCGATACGTGCTCTGTAGCTCGAGTTATGATTTTATGAAGACAGATATGCATGAGTTAGGAATTATCCTGTTGGCAGAAATATGGATCGGAATGTTAACAGCTGTTTGACCATTCAAATGAGCTCATATGTTTCTGTGTTCTAAATGAAAGTTGTAGACAAATTCCTAAGGTTTAATTTGAGAATTAAACCATATTATTTTGAGGTCTGTAGCTCAAGATAAATGTTAAAAACTGAGGTGTTGTCCATGTTCATTATACTTGTTTTGACAGATTTACTGAATCACATGTCTTGTGTTTAAACTCGTGGTTAATGTGATTATTTGCCAATATGATCTTCAGCAAAGTTGTAGACATTTGAATTATCTATCATGTGGTTTTTGAAATTCATTAAAAGCATGACTGTAGCTCCAGTGAAATAGACATTACTGAAGTCTGGTCAAGTGTATTTTTCCAGTTTTGGACTGTGACTCAAATTTTGATGTTTGTTGGATTATCACCGGTTAAATGACCTCATTTTCCTGCAGTGTCTTCATATGAATTGTATATTTATCTCTTAGGATTCCAATGCAACTTGATTGATGTTCATACGAGTTGTGTGCTGAAAGTTATGTCGATTTTAAAAACGCTGCCCGGGTTAACTTTTTCAAAACTTATGTGATATTTTATGAAATGTGTCTTCCTTGATCTAATGCATGCTTGAATGCTTACGTGGACTTAGTTGAACTAAGTAAATTGTTGAATAGTCTTTGATAAGGCTATTTTAATAAATGTAGGTATTTGACGAGTCGCCGACTACTATTCTTGTGTGTTTGACTCGATCGCTACCTGGTGGGTTCATTTATGTTGAATCTACATTTATCGCACTTGTTATTTCATATAAATGTTTGTCGCGATAGCTTCTGTATGCGTGAGAACCCTAGTCTAAGTGTCCTGACGGTAGTGCCTTTGACGAATGCATAATCAGTGGAAGTCACCTGCCCGTCGTATCTGGGAGGTGGGCGCCCGAATCCGTGTAGAGCGGAGGGGATTGTCTGAACGCCCGAATCCGTGTAGAGCGGAGGGGTATTTCAACTTCACTGTCTCCTGGATAATATCCTATGCCCGTTGCATCCGGGGTGGGAGTGCTTCCAGTTACATCCTTGCCGATGTCTGGTCGGAAGGTTTGTTGTATGTACATAGGAGGTTTGCGATAGGGCCTAATAGGGAGTTAGATCTGGATTCTATGCATACATTATTTATGGTTATGGATCTTTATGCGAAATATACTGTGCGGTATTGGTGAGTATGATGGTTGTACTCACCCCCATTTACTTTTCTGTCCTCTTGTTCCTCTTCCTATGCTTTCAGGTTGGGCATGGTTGGCGGCGGCAGCGAGAGACGATCGAGTGGTGGTCGTTGGATTGTGTGTTACTTGCATCTGTTTTTATTATATCGATAGATCATTTGTTTTTAACTTTGAATAATGATGCTTCCGCTTTAATTATTTTGGACATGTTGGTTAGACCTTGGATTTTCCGTTGAAGTATTTAATTATGCATGACTGGGTTTGAGGATTATGAATAATTGAAATTTTATTTTGAACGGTTAAATTTTATCTGTGTAAATGTGTAATTGTTTTAGTTGTTTAAGTAACGCCCGTTGAGTGTTAAAGTTTTAATTGGGATTTTGCGAAAAATAAACTCTGATTTTTATAAATAAATTCGGTAAATTCTTTAAAATAAAACGGGGCGTTACAATTATTATCCTAGCCTTGAAAATCTTGATAGTCAAGATTTTCAAACCCATTCAAACCCTCAGTTTCCAATTGATCTCAGTCACGAAAATATCCAGTCCCCAAACACAAGTACTTCACATACTCCCAATGTTTGGACAAATCAAGAAGATCTGGCACTCATGTATGCTTGGGTTACCGTAAGTCAGAATGCTGCTATCGGCACGAACCAAAATAGTCAGACATTTTGGAAAAGTATCTCGGAAATGTATGAGGAAGCTCGTGCGGACAACTCAAAGTTTATGGGACAACAAAGAACCATTGAATCGCTAAGGAATCGTTATAGGAGGTTGAACACAAATGTAACCAAGTGGTTGGGCGCCTACAGAGAAGCATATGCTCAAAAAAGTAGTGGTATAGTTGATGCAGATGTTGAAACGATAGCTCAAAAATTTTACAGCGACGAAAAAGGTACGAAGTTTACGCATCATGAAGTTTTTGAAAAGATTATGCGTCATTATCCAAAGTGGGAATTGAAATTGGGTGTTGAGCGTCATCGTACTCGCATTATTCGAGAATATGCTGGCGGTGATGATGTTGAAGAAGATCGTGAAAGCTCCAAAAGATCAAGAACTACCGGAGGAGATGAGGACCCAAACGATGAAATCCAAGTTAGTGAAACTTCAACAATTCGTCGTCCTACTGGTAGAGACAAGGCGAAAGGAAAAAGGAAAGGAAAAGCCACTGCATCACAACCCCCAGTTGTTCCTGATGACTACACTGAAGCACTTAATGCAATAAGGATCACACGTGAGAAAGAAATTGAAGCAATTAACAAAGATTGGAGAAATTAAGATGCAAAAATTAGCCTTGAACACGCTCAACAACAAAATGAATATGCTCAACACTTTGATGGGTAAAAGCAACCTGTCTCCTCAAGAAGCTGTCAAAAACCGCCTTATGCAGGAATTATTCCCATGATGGTTTAGTTGGTATGATTGTGCTCTTTTTTATGTAATCATCTATTTAATGTAATCGTCTGTTTATGTAATTGTCTAGCCAATGTAATTTTATTTTATGAAATTGTCTGTTTATGTAATTGCCTATTTAATGTAATCGTTATGGTTTTATTTTATTTAATCGTCTATTTATGAAATTGTCTATTTAATGTAATCGATGTGGTTATATTTTATATCGCCTTATTTTAAATCAAATCAAATAAAATAATTATATAATAATATAAAATCAAAGCAAATAAAATAATTATCAAATAAAATAATTATATAATTAAATCAAAGCAAATAAAAGAATTAATTAATAATTAAAATAAAATGAAATAAAAAAATATATAATAATTAAATAAAATCAAATTAAGAAAAAAAAAAGGTTTAAAACTTTTTGCCATCCGAACTATGACGATTTTGGCGCATCACCATATCAACTATTTTTTTTTTACAAACCACCACCTGAACTATACGGGTTTGTCAAATTGCCCCCTACACCGGATAAAAAAATGGTTTTAACTAAAAAAGGCTGATTTTTAAGGGCATTTTGAGAAATTCATATATTTTTTCAAAAAAAAAAAAAATGAAGAATGAAAAATCCCTAATTGCGAAGGAAATTCAGACCCTGCACAAAAAATCCCTAATTGCGTTGGAAATTCAGACCCTGCGGAGGAGCCGGTCGGTCGCTAGGCTGGTCGCGATGTGGTCGTCAGATACTCGAACGTGGGTTCAGCGGCCCGCGGTGGAAGAAAGAGGGTCGCCGGCGGCTTCTGTGCGTGGACAGGCTTCACCGGGAGGAGTGTCGACTGCTCGCGGGGAGGAGGACTCGCCGGTGGACGTCTGCGAGTGGCCAGCGAATGGCGGAGGGTGGCTCGCCGCTACGTTCCTGCGCGTGACTGAGGACGGCGACGGTGATCTAGCGAGGAAGAAGGGCTCATCGCTAGATGCTGTGCGAACAGGGGAGCAGCGGAAGTTGGTCGCCGGTTGCTGCTGATCGCGGTCGAGGGCTCGCGGCAAGGAGACGGCTCGGCTTCTCGACGCGTGAAGGAGGAAGACGATGATGATGTGATGGCCGGACTTTACGAGAGGAAAAAGGACGAGATTTTTTTCTTTCTTTTTTGTTCTGCGTGAGATCGAGGGAGTGAGGGTGGCGATCGGATTTTGGGCGAGAGAGAGAAAGGAGACGATTTTTCTGAGTTAATTGAGCGAGATCCGATTGATGAAGAAAAGGGGTATTTTTCTTTTTTATTTTCCCTGTGTGCAGCAATAAGAAATCGCTATTTGTTCTTCATTTTTTTCATTTTTCTTTTTTTTTTAAATATATGAAATTCCTGTAATATCCTTAAAAATCAGCTTTTTATAGTGAAAACCACTTTTTTATCTGGTTTAGGGGGCAATTTGACAAACTCGTATAGTTCAGGTGGTGGTTTGTAAAAAAAAGTAGTTGATATGGTGATGCGCCAAAATCGTCATAGTTCGGATGGAAAAAAGTTTTAAACCAAAAAAAAAAATGTTGTGGTTGAATGTTGGTGTGGTTGCTGATAAACTTGCAAAAATGAGATGGTGTGGTTGGGATGATTATTGATGATGTGGAAGAGAGAGAAATTAATTAAATATTAGGGTGGTTGGATGGTTGGATGGTTGGGTGTTTGGAACGGTTGTTGTTATTCGTAGTCTAAGTAGGCGGGCGCTCCTAATGTCCGAAATGCGCTTGTCCGTGATCGGCTTTAAGGTCCTGCGTGATGTTTATCTGGAAGACCCGTTCTTCAGACCGATTTTGAGTCGTTTACGTGATGGTCCTTATGAGGATTACACCCTGTCTGATGGTTTCTTGTTTCACAGAGTTCGTTTGTGTGTGCCGGATTGTAGTCTTCGGCAGAAGCTCATCGGCGACCTTCATGGTACGGGCCACGTGGGACGCAACCGGTCTGTGGAGTTGGTGAGCCGGTCCTATTTTTTGCCGTCTTTGCGCCGTGATGTGGGGCTCTTTGTGGCTCGTTGTCGCATTTGTCAAGTCCCGAAGGGGGTCACGACTAACGCAGGCTTGTATCGGCCCTTACCGATCCCGTCCCAACCGTGGCAGGCTATTAGTATGGACTTCGTGTTGGGTCTGCCACATACGGGGCTTTGATTCTATTTTCATTGTGGTGGATCGTTTTTCGAAGATGGTGCACTTCATTCCATGCAAGCTCACCACTGATGTTGTTCACGTCGCCCAGTTGTTCTTTAGAGATGTCTATCGTTTACATGGCTTGCCTTCTGCTATTGTGTCCGATCGTGACTCCCGCTTTTTGAGCTATTTTTGGCGGAGTTTATGGCGTATGGCTGACACACGTCTCGACTTCAGCACTGCATACCACCCTCAAACGGACGGTCAGACTGAGGTGGTGAACTGATCGCTTGGGAACCTACTTGTAGCGCCCCGTTTTATTTTAAAGAATTTATCGAATTTATTTAAATAAAAATCAGAGTTTTTTTTAATCCAAATTAAAAACATTTAACGAGAACCGGGCGCTACTTATTAATAACAACAAACAACACAACCAATCATTCAAAGAACCTACACCTGCTCGAGCTATCAAAATAACCAATCCCATGAAAGAACATAAGTCTAAAAATCATTCTCAATCGTCTAGCATAAATCAAGGTTCAAACGTAACTCAAACATAGTTCAAAAGAGAAGAAATAAATAATCCAAATCGACGGAAGCATTAACAATCCAAAACAAAAGCAAGTAGTTTAACATAAATAAAATCAAGCGGAAGCAAAGACACATCCAGTAAATGACCACCATCTCGCTCGTCTTTACGCCACCGCCTCCAGCTCGTCTCAACCTAAAGCAAAGGAAGAGAAGACACAACAAAGAAAAATAATGGGGGTGAGCATAACCAACAAGCTCACCATTATCGCACAGTTTATCTCGCATAACATTTTAAACCATCAAACCATAGTATTCAGTATGCATAGAATCCAACAGTCTAACTCCCTACTTGGCCCTATCGCAAACCTCCTATGTACATAAAACAACCTTCCGATCACACACGGCAAGGAAGTAACTGGAAACCTTCCCATCACCGAATGGCTACGGGCCTGGGATCCTTTCCAGGAGATAGTAGAGATGTTTTTCCCCTTCACGAATATCATACGGACCGGGGCGTCACCTCTCCGAATCTACGGGCCGATGACCTCTCACTGATTATGCATTCCTCAAAGGCACTAAAATACGGGACACTTAGACTAGGGTTCTCACGCATACATCAATTTTCAAACAAAGCATTTATACGAAATATTAAGTGCGATAAATATGGAATACATCATAAATGTACCCACCTGATTGCAGCAACAGTTCAAAGTCACAAATCTCGAAATGAGGCGAGGTCAACACCTCTAGACACCTACATTAAGCCCAGATACTAAAGTCAACACTTTAATCTAGACCCATATAGAAAATTCACAAATTGACTTAGCCGAACTTAGTTCGACCAAGTGGTTCGTGAAGTTCTGTGGATATGGGAACACTAGGACTTAGACTCGATCAAACCACATATTCAAGCTCAGATAAAAGCAAGTGAAAGACAAATAAAACGGGCCACAAGTAAACACATGGCACATTTGGTCAACAACACTTAACAAATTTCAATATAGAAAACAATTTCCAAAATTCACACTTGAATTAGAAGGTATATCAAATCAACGAGTTAGGTTCTGAAAATTTTACATAAAATTCACCTCCCAGTTATAAGATAAATAGCCAAGTTTCAGCTTCCAACTCATTGTACATAATTTAATAAAATTCAAACAAGTTTTTCAACAAAAGCAAGTTTAAATTAAAGACACATGATAATGGACGATTCAGGCCATGAAATTTTTATCTAAAATACTACAGCATATGTCCAGAAACACATAAAAATACCAGCCTTTAACTCTCAGTATATGAATTTATAAAATTAAAACAACATTCAGCCAAATATCAAATTTATATCAAAACTGATTACAACTGAGCTTAAAAAATTCTATACTTTTTACAGCATGCTACACATCACAAAATCAGCACCTCCACAAATATTCAGAATTTTTCAGTTTTAGAGCAATTTATTATAATTAAAACAAATTCAGGAAGAAACACCAATTAAATCATTAACCCTATCAAACCTAGTCTAAATATCCTAAAACTTTTATAAAACACATAAATATACCAGAGACATGTCATACTCGAAATTCAGCCAAAATGGAGCACCACAAAATTATTTATGCATTTTACAAGAAACTGAACATAAATCAAATTAATTTTTAAAAATAGCTAAAGACCTTTAAAAATCACGAAAATTTTACACCGGCTACATATTCATCAACAACAGTTGCACCTAACGTTTCAAGGCAATCGGACTAGTATTCAATTTATAATGAGTTTCACATTCAAAACAGCCATTTAAATCTTCGAAAAATCATAACGGCAAATGTACACCTCCAATCGACACAAGGTTAGCGCCATCGAAATAATCCTAAGTTCCTAAATCCATAGCAACTCATCACTTATTTTCAGTTCTCGCTCGATTCGTACGAATCGACGAGTTTGACATAAAATCACGACAATATAATATGACGAACGATAATATCACATAAAATCACATCGCTCCTCAATTCCATAAAGTATGATAACAACACCTAAACACATAAATCACGAACAACACGACATTTAATTGCTGAATAAATAGACGAAGAGTCGAGACTCGATACCGTTCTCGGGAATCGGGCGAGAAGGGTTCGAACGGCTCGACGGTGAACTTCGTCTCGCGAAAGAAGGGAGCTCGTCGCTGAGGTGCTGCTGCTAGGTCGCCGCTGCAAGGTCGCCGCCGGCATGTGCTGCTCGTCGGGGCTGAACGGAGAGGTCACCGGAAGAGGAGCTCGCTGGTTCGTCGCCGGGAAGCTGTGCGTGGAGGAAGGCCGACGGTGTTGCTGCTCGACGAGGCTGCTCGACAGGAGCTTCGCGACAAAGATCACAGACAGAAGAGGTCTCGACGTCGGAAGTTCGTGGTCTGCTTGAGCTCGTCGGAAAAACGCGAACAGGGGCTGCCGGAAAAGCTTGAGTGTCGGCGTTGATGGTGATGACGGGCTGAGCACGAAGATGATGATGAAGGACTGAGCGTGATGATGGACGGAGGACGATGGTGATCGTTGGGAAAACAGAAACCGAAAGAAAGGAGAAGGGAGATGGAGACGATGATGGAGATCGTTGCCGGTCAAAACTGAAACGTTTGGGGCGAGAGAAAGAAGATGAGATGAGATGCGATCGAAAGAAAAAAAAAAAAAAAATCTGTGGAGAAAGCTGCGTGAGATGAGAACCGAGATGGAGAAATATATATGTACTCTTAGGTTAAAAACATAAGTCTTGCTGCCCAAGACATTTATTCCCACACGTACACATGGTTTAGGGCCGGTTTTGGCTTGGGCCAAATGGGTTTTGGGCCGGTTTGCGACATCAAATCGGCTCACGGACTCGATTTCGGTTCAAACGCATATTCTGGGGATCAATATAAAATCAAACGCACGATAAAATAAGCCGAATAATAAATATATTTTACATATATATTAATACATATTTACACATTTATAAATAATAAAAAGAAATCATTTAGACAATTATCAATTAATCACATTTGGGCAAACAATAATATCACATAAATAATAATAATAAATCATAATCATAATATAATAATAATAACATTAATAAAAATACAAATAATATTCTCAAATAATCCATAAATAAACCACAAATAAATGGAGCATTACACTGCTACGTTGTTTAGTGGGCGATAACATCCAGGGGTGGGACCAGCACCTGAGCCACGCTGAGTTCGCCCACAATTTGGTGTTGATTCAGGCCACGGGCTTCTTACCCTTCCAGGTCGTGTACGCCGTGCAGCCGCGAGGCCCGTCGGACTTGGGGGCGTTGCCCCCGACAGGAGTGTCGATTGTCAGGCTTCGGACCTCATTCAAGAGTTGCAGTCCATGCATGCCGCGGCACGGGCGCGTTTGGAAGAGACGACGACGTCTTATAAAAGGCAGCCAGATGCTCGTCGTCGGCATGTCGAGTTCGAGGTAAGTTATTTCGTTTTGCCGGTTTTGACGAAAGACAGGTTTTCCCCTCATGATTATAATAAACTGTCTGCACGGAAGATTGGCCCGGTTGAGGTGGTTGAGAAGATCAACCCCAATGCTTATCGTCTCCACCTGCCGTCCCATATTCGCACGTCTGACGTCTTTAACGTCAAGCACTTGGTGCCGTTCGTTGGGGATAATTCGGACGGAGACGAGATCGGTTTGGATTCACGGCCGAATCCTTCCCAACCGGGGGAGGATGATGGAGACGAGACCGTGATAGCGTTTTTTAATAAATTTGATCGCCTTCGTATCTAGTTTATTTATTTTTCATTATTAGTAGTCTTTCATTTAGATGGTGTTATTATTAGTTTTCGGAATTTTAATAATTATTATTAGTTTTTTATTAGTAGTTAGGGCATNCACATAACATCAAATCAAGATGTTTTGTCCATGGCATTGGCTCGTTTGTCTTTTGCTTCGAGGCCCCATTTGTAATTTACTTTTTCACAAGAAAATGTTACTTTAAAAAACAACAAATATCACCGAACAAAACGTTGAGCAGCATTATTGGTTATATGACATTATTTATTGTCCATGGAAATAGAATTATTACATGAGCAAATCATGATGCTTGGTCAAGATGGGCTGCTGCTCATTAATACTTGGTCCCCACTGGAAAATGACGTTTCACCTAATCAATCATTCACAATTTCACATTTCATCTGAAGCCTTCTCCGTCTTCTCCACACGTCTTTGAGATAATTTTTCCTGCTCTCACTTCTCTTCATAAAATTTTCCAAACTAACGGTAATATTGCATTTCACTTCACCAAAGGGGAGCAATGACAGCTTATGGAGCTCTGCTTTCTCTTACAAACACCATAGACCAAATCCAAAATCACCCTCGCCCACCCATTTCCCTCGACAAACTAAAAATCAAACCACTTATCCAAATGGTTGCTTTCTTGATGCAATTTCTTGAAAACTATATTATTGATGATGCAGATGGCTTGGAGGGGCGTATGATTGATGCGGCTCACGAGGTAGAGGACATTATCGAGTCCTATATTGTTGATCATATCGAGCCTCGTGGGAAAGCTAACATCAATTCGAACGACAAAGATGACTCTTTGTATGGAGAGCTACAGAAAGTGATGTCCGACTTTGATTCCATAACAAAAGATGTGGCTGCTGTTAAAGACAAGGCGGGGAAAAAAATTGCTCCTTCTTCCACGGAGGATGACGCCATGCTCGGTTCCGATGATGTCATGAACAACATCATGAAGAAGCTGAACAAAAGTCCTTATTCGGAGGGAGACGGCACAATGGTGGGTTCCGATTATGTCATGAACGACATCATGGATAAGCTGACCAGCCGACAATCTAGCCGTTGGATCATTGCGATTGCCGGCATGGGCGGCATTGGTAAGACCACTCTTGCAAAAAAAATTTACGAAAATCAACTTATTGTGGAATACTTTGATATTCGTGGATGGGGTACAATCTCTCAAGAATTTGATTCGAAAAGGATTTTGTTAGAAGTCCTTCATTTTTTGAAAATCACAGGGGGTGAGGAAAGCGAACACGAATTAGGAGATATGCTGTATAAGAGTTTATTTGGGCGACGGTATCTGATTGTGATGGATGATATTTGGGGTACGGACGCGTGGGATAGGGTGAAACCCTTCTTTCCGAATAACAACAACGGGAGCAAAGTACTAATAACCACTAGGCCATCGAAACTGGCTATGCAACTGGATGGCCCAGACTACTTTCAAATGCCTTTTCTTAAGGTGGACGAAAGTTGGAATCTGCTAAGTAGGTTTGTGTTTCACGAACAAGGGTGCCCGCCGGAATTGGAAGAGATTGGGAAGGAGATTGCCAAGAAATGCAGAGGCCTTCCACTGTCAATTGTCGTGATCGGAGGACTCCTAGCAAAGTCTGAACAAACACGACAAAGCTGGCAGCATGTTTCAGAAAATTTAAGCTCGACCGTGAAGTTAAAGGAGGACGAGCGTTGCTTTAGAATACTAAAGTTAAGCTACAATGAACTGCCAGTCCATTTGAAGCCGTGTTTTCTTTACATGGGCATGTTCCCGGAGGACGACTGGATTCACGTCCCCATGCTCATCAGGCTATGGGTTGATGAAGGATTCGTGAAACCGGTGGCCGGTAAAAGTCTGGAAAAAGTTGCTAGAGTATTGTACCTAAACGATCTCATCCTCAGAAACCTAATCATGGTTCGTGCATGGGGCCCTACTCGAAGATTAAAACGATGTGGCATTCACGATCTTCTGAGAGACCTATGCATAAAGGAAGCCGAGAAATACAAATTATTCCGCACAATGGGAATAACAACTCACAACCATGACCACGAACAAAGCTGGCGCGCCCAACACCGTATCGGCATTCACCATGCTTTATCAGAGGGGGAATACATTCCTCGTCCCCTCCCTGAAGCTGTGCAATCCGCATCACGCGCGCGAACGCTGATATGGAGAGTTAATGGAAGCTTACCATCTATAGTTCCCTTTAGATTGCTAAGGATTCTGAATGGATACGATAGATTTTTGTTAGGTTACAATCAAACGGGCGAACTTCCGCTTGGAGAACTTTTTCATCCCATCAACTTGTGCCACCTACTCATCGTAGTTAATATGCCGAAGATTGAGTTTCCTCCAGAATTTTACCTACTCTGGAATTTACAGACGTTAATATTTTGTAAGAGCTCGAGTTACGATAATCGGCCGGTGCTGGACATCTGGCGGATGCCCCAACTCAGGCACGTCAAGTTAGCCCGTCTCCAGCTCACGGATTCTCCTCCTCCTCCTCCAATGGAAGTGTTCGAAAATGGTTGGATGGTGTTGGAGAAGCTAGAGACACTCAAGACAGTATTTAATTTGAGGTTGAGCGAAAAAGTGGTTGAGAGAATCCCCAATATCAAGAAGCTGGGAATAGTATACAACGAAGAGATGGAATTAGCAATGGCTGATTACAGTCTCGAAAATCTCTGTCGGCTACGCAAGCTTGAGGACCTTTCATGCATTATTGATTTGTACGGAAGTGAGCTGGCAAGGGACTCGTTGATGATCACGTTCCCGGTTTCGCTCAGGAAGTTGCATCTACAAAGCACGAGGCTCGGGTGGGAGGATATGGGGACAAAGATAGGTTCGTTGCCATATCTTGAGGAGCTCCAGATAAGGTATGATGCGTTTGTGGGGCCCGAGTGGGAAACAGCCGAGGGTGGATTCCCGAGCCTGAAATACTTGGAAATCCTATGGTGCTCTGATCTTGAACAGTGGAGGGTGGAGGCCACGCACTTCCCGCGCCTCGAGTGGCTCCAGCTAGTGTGTTTAGTCAAGCTAAAGGAGATCCCATTAGGAATTGGGGATATACCCACGCTTAGGGAGATCCATGTGCAGTGCTGTAGTGACTCTACCGTGCTTTCGGCAAAGAAGATATTAGAGGAACAACAAGAGTGTCTTGGGGAAGTTGAGCTTCAGATTACAGTTTAGATACTTACCGAAAATAGCCAACTATGAGGTGAGAGCTTGAGGAGTTGGAACTTCACAGTTAATCTAATTGGATTAAATGAGTAGTAAAGCTTCCTACTATAGTATTTAAAAGAAATAGTTAAACTTATAATGTGTGGGTGACTCTCCAAATGAAGCTTCAAACCATGATTATTTTTATAGGCATCATGACTGTTCAAGAGGCATTCGAACATCACATCAATTACTGTCTGTTTATAAGGTTTACATGTTTCAGAATTAATAAAAGCTTAGCACTAAACCTTATATCATCTTACACAATAACTACGGAAGCAATTGGTCTAATGTTAGACAAACCTAACGGTTATATAACTATGTAGTAACTCATGCTGAAATCGCGTTATCGTGTCAATTGAATAATGAGAGTAATGATCTATGCGATGTGATAATAATTTGCTCAAATTCTGCTCTTCTATATCTATATCTATATCTATATCTATACTACTCTAAAAGGACGAGTGTTTTTGTAAAATATGAACTACCTAAAAAATCTTTACTTTGGCATATTTTTAATGGCAAATTAGTAATACACTAATACACATCATATTTTATATTTTTAAATATAAAAATGAATTACCTAAAAAACCCTTACTTTGACATGTTTTTAATGGCAAATTAGTAATAAACTAATGTCCATCATATCTTATATTTTTAATTATAATTAATATTTAATTAATTAAATACAAATACATGCACAAATCATTCTACAGTCCTAAAATCAACTACAATATGTTGGTTTGGCACCATTATTTCTCACGAATTTGTTTTCTTCCACATATCTCTAAAACTGTTTGATAGGATATAGAATTGTTGTTTTGAAAAACGTCATTATTTTTAATATAATTTTAATGATAGTATTGTAATCACATTCATAACTCTAATATATAAAAGTTCTTTAAAGAAATTAAAATTGATCTAACAAAAAAGCATAATAAACACTTATAAAACTAGAAATCGATATTGTTTTTTCTCATAACAACCACAAAGTATAGAAACATTATTTTCAAAATAACCTATACAAAATGTGTAATAGTATGCGAGATTAATTGTTGAATGATTGTTCTGCAATCTAAACTTCTAATCAATTCAATTTCTTCAGTACAAAAGACCATAACAATTTTATGAAATTGTATAATACTAAAACTTAATCTATTTGTTTTCACGTCAAATGAGATACCACGTTAGCAACATGGATTAATTTTAACCATATAATTATCTACAAATTAATTAAACATATCTCGAGAATCATGATATGATTTAAATGTTAAAAATTAATTAATTTTAATCAAAAAATTATATTCATATATTATCATTACTCATCTATCTATTAATATGTGTTATTATAATAAAATGGATTTTAAGAAAAAATGTACGAAATAAAAAATTTATATATTTGACTATAAATGAGAAGATTATAATTATATATAATATAATATAAAGATGTAAAATTAATTGATATAAATAAGACATATGATTCAAAAAAGTGCTATACTTTAATTTTATGTATTTTTTAACAAACCTAAAAGTTATATATATACACACACATATATATTATAATACATATGAAAGAACAGTTTAAAGTTAAAAAAATAATAAATCTAATAAATAATATTAAATTTATAATTAAGTTGTAACACTTACTAATAACTATGAAAAAAGGTAATAAATAAAAATATTATAATTAGTAAAAGTAATTGTTGACCTTTTAAATTTGTACTTATCGATGTAAACGAGCCAAATTGTTCACCACATTTTAAACTTTTGCGCTTATTAGTTCAGTGTATAAATTTTAGACGATAGACAATAGTTATTTATACTATCCATGTAGGTTAGGAATTTATTTTTATTTTGTTAAAAAAAGCTTTGATAATTTTGATTTTAAATAACGTTTTATTTTCTTTAGTTTTTAATATAATATATAAATACCATATTATATATATACAATAATACTTTTTAATATTTGATATTTAATGTACATGAAATGTAACTCAATTGATAAGTTAATAGGTAGTCTTGCGATAAAATAATGAGTGATTTTTAAAAAGTATATGGATTAAAAAGTTCATGTGTTTAATATATTTTTAATAGAAAAATTATAAATACATCTAATTAATAACAAAAACTCCTACATAAAAAATATAATTTATAAAGGAATAAAAAAAATGGTACATTGCAATGAAAAATCCAACGGTAAGACATCCACTGAAAATATCAAATGATATTTTATTCGTATAGCTGTCATTGTAAAATTTTATTGACTATTCTAACAGAGATCAAATTACATTATATTGAAATTTCAGTGGATTTAATTAATCCAATTATCATTACTTATTATTGTGTGAATTTCCGTTTGAATTTTTTTCATGTCATATTTCAACAGTTGGAAAAATTCCACTGGAATAGTAAGAATTTCAATAAAAGTTATATTCAAAATTTACCTGCAGTGGTGGATACAACGGTAAGGTATTCTACAAAAAATTCCAACGAATATTACATAAATAATGCTTTTATTGGAAAATTTCATTGGCTATTCCAACAGAGTTCAAATTAAATTACATGAACTTTAGTGGATTTAAAGATTTCAATTACTTGAATTTCCATTAGAATTTCTTTTGGACCATATTTCAATCGCTGGAAAACTGTCATTGGAATTGTGCAAATATTCAATGAAAATTCCATTGGAAAGTTAATTGCAGTGATAGGTTCAAAATAATTTTATATTGGGGGCATTATTTAGTTAATAGAAAAAATATACCATCAAAATAACATGTCATTGCAATTTATAAATTATACTTTACATAATCTATCACCTTTCTCATTTGTAATACATTTTTATAAATCAATACACTCACAATAAGATAAAATATGTTTAAGAAACCAAAAGACATGATTTTTCTCAATTCAACTTAAGAAGATCGTTATATTCTTGTTGTAATTTTCGTTGGAATTTTTTCATTTTCTCGTAGTAAAAGTAAGACTCCAAATCTAAAAAAAAAAAAAAATAAAAATAAAAAAAATTGCATTATATATAATATTGTGTGCAACTATTATTATGAAAATTCTGTATGATAGAAAATATAACACATTCAATGTAATTGTCGTTTAATTTATGATAATAAGTAATTTTTGTTTCAAAACAAACAAGATACTTTGATAGGTCCTTAATTATTTTATTACTATTATAATAACTAAATAAGGGGTAAGAATGATGAGAAAACTTATGGTTCTCATTAAATCCAAGAGTAAAATTACTGATAAAGTTACTTTATGTACAATATCAATTGAAGCTGGCTAATGAGAAATATAAAACATATTTAAGATACACATATATTTTAATTTTAAAATACTTCATATTTTTTATTTGTTACTCTTTTTATATGTATTATATCACATCATTTCTTTTCAATAATGTTTGAGTTGACCAATATATTGCAAAATAAAATAAAAATAATATAATTATTTATATCGATATATTATATATATACACATATACATACATATATATATATATATATATCAGTACTAATTTAAAAATAATAAATTGACCTAAAATTATAGTACATATTAATTTTTTGTATTCAAGTTAAATCAATTTTATTAAGTATAAAATAACATAAGATAAACTTGTGGTATATTTTTCTTACATTTTTTTTTTCCCGAAACGACAGAGATGATTATTAATAAACAAAGCGGCGAACACCGTTCGAATTACAAACCGAAAGAAACGCAAATAAAACATGAGAGATACGCCATAGGCGATCTAAAGCCTAACCAATTACATCAACAAACTCAAACACCCAAACAAACCAACCGAAAACAAGAAAAGAATCCCCTACCACTGCATAAGCCTAGCCGAGGAAACTTTCCGAAAAACTATCTACAAAAGACAAAAACCAAACAGCAAACCAACAAAAGAAAAACTGCCTCGCTAACTAACTGCCGAGGAGAAATCTAGCCAATCTTTATGAGCCATTTTGACCAACACATGCTCCGGGATTAAAGTTTTCTGAAAAATCCAGAGATTCCTAGACTTCCATAGCCACCAAAGCAAATATGTAGAGAGTTGAATACGAGCTTCGGCTACTTCTGATCTGTCCAGAGCACAAACTTTGTACCACCAGTCATGAAAAGAGCCAGTCAACTTCCTGATCCCATCCCACTGAACAGGGCTTAATTCCCAGCATCTTCTTGCCCTTTGACACTTGAAAAATATATGCTCTAAAGATTCTGGATCAGCACCACACATAGAACAGATAGCATCCAAGTCCATACCCCTTTTGATCAAATTCATAGCAACAGGAAGAGAGTTGGACAGGCATTTCCACAAAAAAATTTTAATTCTACCTGCAATCTTGATTTTCCAGTATCTGATTTTGGTTTGAAGCATAATAGAAGAAGCTCTGCTACTTTCAGGGATGTCAGCCTTAGAAACTTTCACAGCAGAGAGGTGCTTATAAGTACTAGAAACAGTGAATAAGCCTTTCTTCTCCAGCCCCCAATAAATTCTATCATTTCTGTCAGCATTAAGAGAAGAAATTTGCAAAATAGCCCTACTATCAACAGCATCAAAGACCTGGTTAACCAACCATTCATTCCATTCCTTACCATTAGGCTGTAATAAGTCTTTCACCCATATGAGGTGCCCTCTAGCAATTGGAATCAAAGTTGGAGATGGTTTTTTAAGATTTGGAACCCAATTAATATCATCTATTTTGGTATGGATCCAATTTCTCACTTCAATTCTCAGCCAATCAGAAAAAAAAGGCACAATTTCCATCCAGGTATTCCACATCCAAGAACCCCCTTGAATCTTATGAGCATGAGTGATGGAAGTTTGAGGAAAGTACCTATCTTTAAGTAGCCTGCTGACCAGAAGATCAGGGTTTGAAGCCACCCTCCAAAGTTGCTTACAAATCAAAGCTTTGTTAAACAGCTGCAAATCCAAGAAACCCAATCCTCCATGCTCCTTAGGAAGAGAACATTTCCCATTTTTTCCAGTGAATCCCCTTTGATTGGTCAGAACCTGTTTTCCACCAAAACTGGGCACAAAGTCTTGAAATTTCATGGCAAATAGAAAGAGGTATCTTAAAACAAGACATTGAAAAGATAGGCAGAGATTGAATAACTGCCTTCAACAACACATCTTTCCCAGCAGAGCTCAGCAACTTAGTATTCCAACTAGTTAATTTGTTTCTAACAGCAGTGATAAGATATTGAAATACTTCCTTTTTAGATTTACCAATCCCCAAGGGCAGCCCCAAATATCTAGTAGATCTATGGGGAGTGATGCCATTCAGCACTGAGCAGATAGAGGCTCTTAAATTCTGAGGAGTGTTTCTGCTGAAAAAGATAGCAGATTTCTGAAGATTCACTGCTTGCCCAGAGCATAATTTATACTGCTCTAACAAATCCAGAAGAATAGCAGCCTGGTCAGTTCCTGCTTTGTAGAAAAACAAGGAATCATCTGCAAAAAGTAAATGAGATAACAGAGGCCCATTTCTAGAAATTTTCAAACCCTTCAATCTCCCATTATCAATAGAATGCACCACCAAGGCTGAGAGCAATTCAGCCACAATGATAAAAAGGTAAGGGGACAAGGGGTCCCCTTGCCTGATACCTCTTGAAGGAGACACAAAACCGCTGAGAGAACCATTCACTTTAAAAGAAAAGGAGGCTGTGGAAACACACATCATGATTAATTTCACAAAGTCAAGATGAAACCCCATTTGTACCATAATTTTTTTCAAGCATATCCACTCCACACGGTCAAAAGCCTTAATCAGGTCTAATTTAAGAGCCATGAAGAAGTTAGGCCCCGAGGAATGTCTGTTTAAGAAATGAAAAGCCTCTTGCCCAATAATAACGTTGTCAATTAATTGTCTTTCTTCCACAAACGCAGCTTGATAAGCACTAATGCAGTGTGATAAACAAGTTTTAAGCCTCAGAGCTAAAATTTTAGATATTAACTTGTAAACCACACTACAAAGGCTAATGGGCCTGAAATGCCCCATATTTTCAGGATTAACAACTTTGGGGATAAGGGAGATAATTGAATGATTCCAGTATCTAAGGAGCATACCAGTCTGAAAGAAACTGAACACAGCAGCCAGCAGATCCTATTTAATAATGCTCCAGAAGTGCTGATAGAAAGCAGCCGTCATTCCATCTTCCCCTGGAGATTTATCTGGATGCAAACTGAATAATGAGGACTTGACTTCTTCCTCCTCTACAGGCTTGAGCAGAGCTTGATTCATATCAGCAGTAATTGAGGGTGAGATTAAAGGAATAATGGTGTCCCCTCCCCAGCTTCCTTCAGTGGTGAAAAGGTTTTGGTAGAAGTCAGCTATATGCTTCTCAATATCCTTCTGAGAGGTGAAGACAGAACCTTGAGCAGAAATAAGTCTTGTTATTGCATTGTTCCTTCTTCTCTGAATGGTAAGGGTGTGGAAAAACCTAGTGTTTGCATCCCCCTCTTTGATCCATTTTGACTTGGCTTTCTGCTGCCAATAGACCTCCTCTTGCTTGTGGGCCTGATTCAAATCCCTCCTTGTAGCTTCCCACTCACTCCAGTCTATATTGGCTTTGTCATCATTCAAAACTTTCAACTTCAATGTGAGATCAGCAATTACAGCTTGCCTCTGCCTATGAAACCCAGAGCTCCATTTAATTAAAGCTATCCTTGTGAGCTTGACTTTCTCTTTCAACTGAAAGAAGGGAGTCCCCAACACTTCTGTTGTCCAAGCTTGTTTGACCACCTCCTCACAGCCATTCATGCTTAACCACCTCTTGTCAAACTGGAACATAGATTTCTTCTTTATCTTTGGAATCCCCGGATCCAAAATGAGAGCTGAGTGGTCTGAGGCACTTCTAATCTTATTCAGAACCCTGGCATTTGGATGCTGCTGATTCCAATCTGGAGACCCAAAAGCCCTGTCAAGTTTTTCTTCCACCAGCTTAGGAGATGCTCTGTTATTGCTCCAAGTAAAGGTTGGGCCTTCCATACTGATTTCCTGCATAATCATGCTATTCACAAAGGAGTAAAATCCAGCAAAAGAGTTAGGGTGTCTACATATACCCCCAACTTTATCAGAACTATACATGATATCATTCCAATCTCCTACTGCAAACCAAGAGCTACCCCAAGAAACCTTGTCTGCAATCAAAACCTCCCATTGCTCAGCCCTAATACATTTGATAGGACTTAAATAAACAAAAATACCCCATTGGGGATCAGCCTGGGGAATGATGAACTCCACAGCTATATAAAAAGCTTTACAGATAATCTGCTTAATGACCACTAGATGATTCCAAAAAAGAGCCAGACCACCACTGAGGCCAGAAGGTTCCAATGTAATACATCTATCTTCAAATCCCAATTTCTTACCAACTGAATGAACAAAAGATTTTGATTTTTTTGTTTCTGAGAGAAAAAGAAAAACTGGGTGATGAGCTTTGAGAAGCTCTCGGATTTGGGAAATTGTAGAGGGCCCACCCAGCCCTCTACAATTCCACACCACAGCTAACATTTATCACTTGGGTGCCATTCTAGGCTGGCCACCCCCACCTTATCAAAATTTATGTCAAGATTTAAGATGTCACCTTGCTTCTGCAACTTAGCCTCCTTGTCTGGTGCTAAAAGCTCACTTTCAGATGGTGTCCTCTTGGAGCCTGAAATGTTATCAATCACAATTGGAATCACAGGTTCCCTTTGAAGTCTGCCCGATTTGCTGCCAATCTTCTTCCAAGTTCTAAGTGCACCAATCATTGACTTAGAAGCACTATCTTCCTTCTCAATGCCCTTCAATGCGGATTTGGTAATTTCTTCTTGCATTGGAATAACCTGAGGTTCAGCTTCCATCACTGCCATTATCCCATTATCATTGTGAGTGGATGTGGTGAGTCTGTTCTCTGGACTTGTAACTATGTTAGAAGACGAAATAGAAGCAGTTGAGTCCATCTGCCTTGGCAGCACTATCTGCTCCACTGGTATCTGATGTTCTTTTTGCATTGGAACTAACTGATAGCTCTGATCCTTATTGCTAGAAGACGCTCTTACTGGATTCTGCTGATCTGAGTTGGAGGGTGAGTGAGGAGGAGATTTTCTATTCCCTGAGATTGATGCCCCCCCTCTCAATCCCTCTGCAGCTTTCAACCAATCTCCATACTGGCCTTCCTTAAGAGATTTATTTTTGATATCTTGAAGCCTCTTTTGACAAGTTCTATCCAAGTGCCCAATTATGCCACAATAGTGACATAGATTCATTAGCTTCTCGTACTTGAAACCAACACTAACCATTTGATCCCCAAGCCTAATTTTGGCTATTCTGGGAATAGGTTCATCCAGGTTCAGAGTAACCAAAAGCTTCAATAACTTTCCCCCATGACTTCCATTGTTAACTAACACCACATTGCTGACATCTTTGAACGTTTTACCAATCTTCATTCCCACATCTGTACTCAGCCAGTTAAGAGGAAGATTTATAACCTGTAACCAGAGATTGATTTCTTTAAAAGAGGGATGGTTGCTACTGAGATTATGAGTCCATTCCCTTAGAATCAAGTATTGATTCTCGAAGCTCCAGTTAGACCCTCCCGCTACTCTGACTTTATCTTCCTTGCTTTGAAAAATAAACTGGAAATAATTAGGGCTGAGTTCCTTGACCTCCATCGGTTGAGTGAGTCTCCATATGTGTGTCATCGCTCTTTTCAAACCGAACCAGCCCGCTATTCTGTCCCCGATTATCTTCCCGAATAAACTCCTCTGGCACTCGTCGTCGCTCAATCTAATGTCATTCTGCGCAATGTCGATAATATTGACCTCCCTTTCTGACAGAGAAAATTCCCCTAATCGAGAGGACAATTCACCATCCGGATTTGGAGTATCTTGCTCCGCCATCAAAAACCCTAAAATGAGAAATCTGTAACGACACCTCCAATCGAACTCGCCGAAATTATAGAGAGAATAAGGAAACTGAGAGAATCAAATGAGAAACTAGGCAAAGAAATACAATCGATCAAACGGGCCGAAAAATCTTAGCTCTCAACGAGAGAATCTTAGCTCTCAACGAGAGAATCTTAAAAAAATTACAAAAAAAAAAAAAAAAATTTCATGATTTGAAGATGAGAAATATATTTTTCTTACATAGATTTGAAACAATTCATATTAAAAAATAAATAAAAAAATGGAGGTAAACTTACAATTATTCCCACGTTTTGGCTAGAGCGTCAATTCCCGATATATATTTGATACTGGCTTGTCGTAATGCTGAAACTATGGCGAACACATTAGGTGCAAACGAAGCGAAGCAAAGTGAAGTCATAGATAAAAGAAGGAAAAGACTAGGCCAGAGAAGGGAAATGAGATAACATTAGCTATGTGAATTAAAAAGACAAATAAATGAGTTGTACGTTAAACTATTATTCAATTACTGCTTGAAAAAGAATGACTTAGTTACCTAATATTTTATCAAACATTGAAAAAATTGTAAACTTTTTAATCTAATAATTCGTATAAAAAGTACATTTTTATCAAATATATTAAATTTACATTGTATCTTATGTGATTATAGTAGTTGTAGCCTAATAAGAAAGATAATTTGAAAACATCATTATATAAAACACATACAAAAAATAACGCAATACATATAAATGTGCTTTAATTATTTAGCAAATAAAATATTATTTGTCTATAGAATAAGAAACATATAATATAATAGTAACACAATGAGAAAAAAATACGTGTGAATTTTCTTAGAGAAGTATGAATACCAATATTTACAAACAAAAAGTCTTTGAAAATTACTACTTTTTGTTGCTAGCGTTTAAATATATGGACTTTGTAAGAAATTGGTTTTCATAAATAATGATCCTATATTATTTATTTTTAATTTTAAATAATTAAAAAAATCCAAAAATTTGTAATACATAATGTATATTTTAATCATGACTCCATAATAATAAACTTTGCAGATGACTAAGAGTATCGTAATATAATAGAATTCTAATTCCTCTTTTATCAAATATTTTAACAAATGATATGCTTCTCAATATTTTCTCATTGTTTTGATTGTTTTGTTTTGTCATTGTTGGAGAATAAAGAAATGATCTTTATCTTGAATGTTATAATCATTTTGTATGATGAATAATGTTGGACAATAAAAGCATTAAAGAAGTTATTAGGCATACAAATATTGCACATTCAAACGAATGTGAAAGATATTATGATAAACAATTCAAAAATCATTGCAACAACCATGATGATCAATAATTTTCAAATAATAGATTACATTGTTCGTCTATATTCCAAATAAATAACAATGTCGGAGTAGCAAAACAGTTTTGAATGTTCGAATGAAGTTGTTACTTTTTATAAAAATATTTATAATCTCATTGGTGTATTGTACTCGAACGTATGTACAATTACTCTAGAGGTACTTTCAGGTAATGTATAATGATTTCAAAAAATAATTTAGCACCTCGGGAGAAGTACATGTATCAAAATTTTAAAAATTTTATTTGGAGATAAAATTCATTCCCACCTCGTGGGGCGATGTATCAATGGCGTAGGCACCAATATGTCTAGAGACAGAGGAATGTAGTAGTTTATACAATGATAAAAAATACCAGCAATTTTAATGACACAGTTAGTTATTTCATATAGGTATTTATGCATTGTTAGTAGAAGTACCTCATTATAAAGATTATACGATCATGAAGTTTGACTATATGTTGGGTCAAAATGTTTCTTAAGTGTTTGAATAAAATTAGCGTTTTGCCAAATGAATTAAGAGAAATTTTGCAATAGTATTGATGTATTGGACTCCAATGAGTATGAATGTTTCTTATGAGAAATGAAAGAAAATCTTAGAGCATGCTTGGATACAAAATTTCTCAACAAAATCCAAATATTTTTAACTCAATCACTTTTTTAACTCAACTTTAACTCAATCCCACTATCATCAATATAATTAAATAATATAAATCAATCATTCTTACACACCACTTTACCTTAATTCACTATTCATCCACTTACATAATTTTAACTAACTATCATTTCAAATCTTCTCTCTCGTACTTTACATCAAATCAACTTTAATTATTTTATTTTAAATATTATTCTAATATACCCACTAACAACTAACCATACCAATTTTTTCAAAATTAACCAAACCAAACAAAAAAATCCAAACAAAACCAAAATTTTTTTATATCCAATCATCCTCTTAGTGTTTTTTGTATTAAGGATTTATTTTTTATATATTTTAGTTGGGGGTTGTAAAACGTTATTTCATTCTTTTTATATTAGGACATCATTACGATAATTCTAAATAAAAAAAAATCAAATATGAATTCATTGTTCTATATTTTATTTCATTCCTGCAATGATATGTTTAATAAATAAATTAATTTATTTACAAACTTACTCAGCGAAAATTATTCGATACCACGTGCATCACACGTGCACTTTACTAGTATCTTAAAAACTAGTAGGCTCTCGGCTGTGCGGCCTGAGTTCAGTTCATAATCAAATCTTAAAAGAGGTTGAAAAATAAAAAAATTTGTGTAACAAAACAAAAAAAGGATGACAATATAAGATAAATTCAAATGACAACACTTGAACAACCAGCTTTATGAATCTAATCTTTCACATCACAATCTAAAAAACACATCTCAGCCCTTCTAAACCTTCTTCATTGAAAAATAAAAATCGTTAATTATATCTAAATTGCAAACAAAACCAAAAAAAAAATAAAAAAAATAAAAAAAATCAACAAGAATACACATACAACCAAAATTCCCACCCTCAAAATTCCATCCAAGTGTATTCTATGAGATTTAAAGCACACCAAAAAAAAACACACCCCAAAAAATAAAAAATAATAAAAAGAATGGCATATACACAATGACCAATTTGTTCTTCAATTCAAGTGGCCACAAGCCAAACGATTGGAGATATTACCAACCTTTTAGGTAAATATTCAGTCTTGGGTTCAGTCATGGAGACCTTGGCTCGCTTACGTCTGCCCTTGCCAAAAGCTTTATTGCTCGGCTCCGATTGGCTAACGATGAAACCAAGGTTGTCAAAACCAGACCGGATAGACTGGTTCGACCGGTTCAACCGGGAACCGGCCAATATACCGGTTCAATTTGGGGTATTGAGCCGTTGGGACTCAAAACCGGAAAAAAACCGCTAAAACCTGTCAAAACCGATGAAACTGAAGAACTGGCAACGGTCAACGAATCAAGCGGTCCACCTGTTTCTGTTTGAGTAGATGTGAATGTAAAATGATATAAGTTCCTGAATTGATTTCCTTATGTTCCCGATGTGGGAGTTAAAAAATAGGGAAAACTACATACATAACCCATAGTCTAGATATATTTACATAAATACAATTAGTAGCAAAAAGAATCAAAAGAGGAATAATTATTGATTTTTTTATCCATTTTACGAGATTGTGATAATACGGTTCTCTCTCTCTCTCTCTCTCTCTCCATATAATGGTTCTCTCTCCATAGATTGAAAGACGCTTAAATCACGCATAGAAAACAGTAAACACTATAAACAAAAAAATGATTGAAAAAGATGGCGATCCTGATTAGCTATAATTCAGGAAATCACGAATTCAAATTGGATTATCATATCACCGGATTCGTG
>BKCP01005861.1:181508-202640 GCA_008636005.1 Striga asiatica | reverse complement strand
TCGGGAATTTCGCCATTTTAGCTATCGATCGTGAATTTTGTTTTTTGTATTTTCAGATTCATGTTTATTCATGTCGTTTTTTTTTTTGTGAACCTGTTTATTTTTCAGGAACATGAATGATGTAAATGTGTTTTTACATCATAATGGAGTATGGATCAACAATGAATACGTGAACTATGATGTCGGAGGTATTTTGATTAGTTCATCATGTAACTACAATCAACTCTGAGCTATTGTTTTTGATAAACTGAAGGTAAACGCGTATTCTAATGATCTGGAGATGAAGTATCAAGTGAGAGATGGATATCCAGCTATGAGTGTGGATGATGATAGTAGCCTACATTTCTATATTTCATTGAAGTCGAAAGAGTGTGATTACACAAAGTTGCCCTCGTGTGTGGTTTTAAAACAATTAATAAACGTAACCTCACCGGTTCGAGGCATAATACCAATGTCTACATATCCGTCTGTGTGTGATATAGAAGGGTTAAAATGTCTTGAACCGACACGGGGGGAAACTGAAATAGATGAATTTTATAGAGCATTTGCCGAACATGCTGCAGATACAATGCTGGAAACAGTAAAGCATACGGAAAATATACAGGAGGTAAACAACTCCAAAGCACTTGAATGTGCTCTTAACAACTTGATCAAAATAAGCCTTAGCTCTTTCAACATCGCCTACTTGTTCGATAATTGAGTATCCTCATCCTGATCAACAAACTTTTCACAAATTAGAAAGTTAAATACCTCAACAAACATATTTGTTGCAGATGCGAATTAACTGAAGCACAAACTAACCAAAATTTAGCGAAACAAAAAGTACCAATAAAGAAAATGATCGAAGAACACTGTATTGAAAGCATACGTAAAACACAAGCCAAATATTTACCCAGAACTCGCGCTTTCTCATATGTGAGTACAATTTATGAGAGAGTGTTATAAGAAAGAAAAGGTGAGTTGGCTAGGTTTGAGATCAGGGAGATTATTTGAGAGAAATCATGCCCTGTACCAAAAAATCAGACAAAATAGGCTCACAGAATGCAGGGCATTTTATGACCGACCCAACAATTTTTTCGTGGAAATTGGTTGAAATGACCTTCCCCATTATGAAAATTGGCCAAATGACCTTTGACTCAAAAGGAAAAAATAAATTTAATGAAAAATGATATTACAAAGATAATTACTAATATATCCCTTACCATAAATTTTTTAAACTTCTTTTTCCTTCCCTGATTTCCTCTGTGTGTGTGCGGCGACAAGATAAATTTTTTCTTCGGCCTCTCTCGCCATCGTCGCACTCGCCCTATCTTCACGATTTCTCTGTCGCCATCTCGCCCTCTCTCACGCAGTCACACCGATCGAGATCCCTTTCATCTTGTTGGAAACAAACCAGAGGTATGGATTTTTTTTATCCTGTTGTTTGTGATTTTCCTTGAAATAGATCCCATTTAAGTAACTATCCATAGCTTTAATTATGTGAGTAAACATTTGAAAGGCTCCATAGCTTTAATTGTTTTGAGTGAATGAAACAACAATTTTCCAAGACTCGTGTTTGTGAGGAGGTTGCCTTAGGTATGCACCAATGCCAATGGAAGAATAGCAACAAGCTGCCAAAAATTGATTATAATAGTATAATTAATTCCCATGATGATTAAACTGAGTGAATAAACTTTTGAACATGTCCATGGCAACCAAGTACCTGTGCTCCATTGATTTTAGGATGTTTGTAGAGGTATAATGTCCACATTAGAGTCACAAGCACACTACCAACAGCAAATTGGACAAGGGTTTGCTCGAGTTTGCTCATTTTTTAGAGAAAAAAAAAAGTAACACTGATATCACCTAAAATAAACTAGCCTTCAGAGGCAACAAATGCTAGTGACCAATCTACACAATTACTGAAGTTTTGCGTCAGTTTCGGTACGAATATTTTTTTTTTTAATTTTCGGTACGGAATTTGATTTTTGGTTTTGTAAATTTTGGTGTATTTGAAATATTAGTTATTCACGTGAATCTTAATTTCAGCTCTTATTCATGTGATCCCTTTTGTGATTCTTATCTGATGCCTAGCGTGAAGTCTGTGTTCTTGGTAATTTTAGATGCTTGATTTTTGCGCAAAAAGGGTAGACGAGTGGATAATTATGTCGTATTTGGTAGTGACACATTTACAGTGTTACCAATGTAGTGTGCTTTTGAAATTATTGGTCTAGCTTTATGTTTTGCAGTGATTCCTGGTTTTATGCACAAAGGATACAAGAGAGGATAATGATATTATATTTGGAATGATGCACTGATTATGTTGCCAATGTAGTGTGATTTTGAAATTATTGGTCAAGCTTTAAGTTTTGCAGTGATTCTTCCTGGTTTTATGCACATAAGGTAGAAGAGAGGATAATGATATCGTCTTTGTTAGTACCAATATGTGATTTTGAAATTGTTGAACAAGCTTTATGTTTTGTATTGATTTCTGGATAGAAAATCGAGTGGTTCAAGTTTCTAGTGCTAATGCAGGTTTGGAAATTCGTATTTGCTTCAACAAGCTCAATTCAATTTAATATAGCTTGATTTTTTCACCCATTTATGTTGTAATGTTTAAGGAAAAGTGGAAAACATATTGTAACTGCAGGAAGAGTAGATACATGGTTTGGACTAGCAGGTAAATATGCATATATATTGTTCTTGTGTGCTTAATAATCTGAAAATTGTATGATCTGGTAAGAACTGTTGCAAAGGTTCCCTGGTTCAACATGCTTTTGACATTATTTGTGACACTGCATGTTGTTTATATTTTCTTTAAAGATTGTAAGCCTTTCTAAGAGACGACATTGAGATAAATGACCCTTTGCTTAGAGCAATAGAAAATGAAACTGGAAAACAGTATATGATCACATAATGGCCCTTTACAGGAGTAAATATTATTTCAATAGCAATTGATGTCTGTATGTTGTACTTTTCAATATATTAATCATTTGCATGTGATTGATGTAACATATTACTAATATATAATTTCTTAATATTGTTACTCAATAATTGAATTTGAATTTTCTACTACACAATTATTGTTTTATGACTTATATTGTCTTTCTTCTCTGCTTTTAGGAACCAAAATGGAGTATGCGCATATGCTCAGGAGTCGTGACCAATAGATGCATCCTCAAGGTTGTCAATGTTGTATTTGACAACCTAGATGAAGCGCATCAAGATCTATTTTTGGATTCTTGCTTCCTTCCACTAGTTCACGTGCCAGCCTACCCTACCCTTCACCTCCACCTCCACCACCGTATGCAAAGTCATTGTGCTTTGTGGATTTGATTTGTGATTTGGTTTGTGTTTTTGGAATCGGCTTGGCACCAACCTATTCCAGACTTCGTAATTTTTAGTTTTCTTTCTTCCATTGTACTGTGGATTTGATTTGTGATTTGGTTTGTGTTTTGGAATCGACATTTGGATTTGACAAAGATTCTTGTTTCGGCTATGACTTTTATGTGTATGATTGATATGATTTATTGTGTTGATTTTGAAAAATGTCATTGCTCTTCTAATTCTACAAACTTAGTAGTGTTGATTTCGTTCTAATGTGATATATAACGAATGTACCTTCGTTATTTCATACGTCATAATGAATGTACATTCGTTATGGTTATATTTTGATTAAATACAATTATAATGATTCTACCTTCGTTATATAATACGTTATAAAGATATTACTCTTGTCATAGGTATAATTTGTCATTTTCAATGTAAAATATACTAATATAGCGATTCTTCATTATGGCTATCGCGGGCGCGACACTGAAGCTGCACTCGGTCGGCCAGAGAGCTTCCCAGGTCATCGCGGGTGTGACGCATATCGTGGGTGCGACATCCCTCTCGTTGCGGTCGCGGCCCATGTCGCGACGCGACACTCGTCCGATTATATTCGAACAGAAAGCTCTTCAGGATGTCGCGGGCGCGACATGTGCAGTTGTCTGAGGCGCGACATTCGACGCGGTCGCGACACCAAATATTGAGCTGCAGAAGCTCGCGAAAGCATGTCCCGGGCGCGACATGCAGACTGTCGCGATAGTTTTTATTTATTTATTTTTTTATTTTCTTTTTTTAATTTTTTGATGGAATGAGGTGTTAAACATTGTATCTTTGTCATATATCACCTTTGAACGATAGTTTGGACCCGTTCGAGCGTCGAAATACTCATAAAGAAACTCTTTTTGTGAAATAACTATACTTGCTTTTTTTAAAAAAAAAAAATGGATAGATCATGTAAAATCTTTGTACATTCGTTATTTTACATGAAAAATGAGTAAAATTATACCTAAAACGAGTGTAACATCTTTATAATGGATTATATGATGAAGGTACAATCGTAATAGGTGTATTTTATCGAAAAATAACCATAACGAATGTACAGTCGTTATAACGAATGTACAGTCGTTATAACGAATGTATAGTCGTTATAGTGAAAATCGTAACGAAAGTGCTCTTGTTTTGGTATTTTTTTATGGAATGATGTGTTAAACATTGTATCTTGGTCATATATCACCTTTGAACGATAGTTTGGACCCGTTAGACCGTGGAAATACTCATAAAGAAACTCTTTTTGTGAAATAACTATACTTGTTATTTTTTTAAAAAAAAATGGATAGATCATGTAAAATCTTTGTACATTCATTATGAGTGTTTCGACGCTCTAACACCTTCAAACTATCGTTCCGATGACATGTAACATGAATATACAATCGTTATCAAGTAATTCGAAAGAAAAAATCATAAAGAAAGCGCGTTTGTTGAGAAAAACAACTATAATGAATGTACATTCGTTATAACGAATACACATTTGTTATGGTTGTTTTTCGACCAAATCCACCTTAAACGACCGTGCATTCGTCATATAATACATTATAAAGATATTAAACTCGTTATAGGTCTATTTTTGGTCATTTTTAATTTAAAATAACGAATTTACCAAGATATTATATGATCTTTCCATTTTTCAAAAACAAAAAAAAAAAACCAAGTATTGTTGTTTCAAAAAAAGAGTTTGTTTATGAGTGTTTCGACGCTCTAACACCTTCAAACTATCGTTCTGATGACATGTAACAGTAATATACAGGCGTTATCAAGTAATTCGATAAAAAAAAACCATAAAGAAAGTGCGTTTATCAAGAGAAACAACCATAAAGAATGTACATTCGTTATAACGAATGCACATTCGTTATGGTTGTTTTTCGACCAAATCAACCTTAAACAACCGTGCATTCGTCATATAATACATTTAAAGATATTAAACTAGTTATAGGTCAAATTTTTTGGTCATTTTCAAGTTAAAATAACGAATTTACAAAGATATTATATGATCTTTCCATTTTTCAAAAAAAAAAACAAAAAAAAACAAAGTATTGTTATTTCATAAAAAGAGTTTCTTTATGAGTGCTTCGACGCTCTAACACTTTCGAACTATCGTTCCGATGACATGTAACAGTAATATACATGCGTTATCAAGTAATGTGATCAAAAAAACCATAAAGAAGGCGCGTTTGTCAAGAAAAACAACTATAACGAATGTATATTCATTATAACAAATACACATTTGTTATGATTGTTTTTCGACCAAATCCACCTTAAACGGCTGTGCATTCATCATATAATACACTATAAAGATATTACACTCGTTATAGGTCTAATTTTGGTCATTTTTAAGTTTAAATAACGAATTTATAAAGATATTACATGATCTTTCCATTTTTCAAAAACAAAAAAAAAAAAAACCAAGTATTGTTATTTCAAAAAAAGAGTTTCTTTATAAGTGTTTCGACGCTCTAACCTTCAAACTATCGTTCCGATGACATGTACCAGTAATATACATACGTTATCAAGTAATTCGATCGAATAAACCATAAAGAAAGTGCGTTTGTCGAGAAAAACAACCATAACGAATGTACATTCGTTATGGTTGTTTTTCGACCAAATCCACCTTAAACGACCGTGCATTCGTCATATAAGTCATTATAAAGATATTAAACTCGTTATAGGTCTAATTTTGGTCATTTTTAAGTTAAAATAACGAATTTACAAAGATATTACATGATCTTTCCATTTTTCAAAAACAAAAAAAAGAACAAGTATTGTTATTTCATAAAAGAGTTTCGTTGTGAGTGTTTCGACGCTCTAAAAACTTCAAACTATAGTTCCAATGACATGTAACATGAATATACAATCAAGTAATTTGATCAAAAAGGCCATGAAGAAAGCGCGTTTGTTGAGAAAAACATCCATAACGAATGTACATTCGTTATAATGAATGTACAGTCATTATGGTTGTTTTTCGACAAAATCGACCTTAAACGATCGTGCATTCGTCATATAATACATTATAAAAATATTAAACTCGTTATAGGTCTACTTTTAGTCATTTTTAGTGTAAAATAACGAATAAACAACAATTCTACATTATCTATCAGTTTTTTAAAAACAAAAAGACTTTCGCTATGAGTATTTCCACGCTCTAACGGGTCCAAAGTATCGTTCAAATGTGATATATGACCAGGATACAATGTTTTACACGTAATTCCATAAAAAAAAAAAACCAAAACGGGAGCACTTTCGTTACGATTTTCACCAAACGAATGTACATTCGTTATGGTTCTTTTTCGATCAAAAACACCGATTCTTCATGATCTGTCCATTTCTAAAAGAAAACAAGTATCGTTATTTCTCAAAATGAGTTTCGGCGCGACCTAAAACAAAAACAAAAAAAAAATAAAGAAATAAAAAAATAACTAAAAACGCCCGCAACAGACTGCCTGTCGCGCCGGGGACAGTTCGTCGCGAGCTTCTGCAGCTCCATATTTTGTGTCGCGCCCGCGACAATCGCATTGGTCGCGGTCGCGGGACTTTTCGCGCCCGTGACATCCTGGACAGCTTTCTGTCCAAAAAAATAAGGCAGAGTGTCGCGCCCGCGACAACCTGGGAAGCTCTCTACCCGACGGATCTTTACCTTCAGTGTCGCGCCCGTGATATTTGTTGCGCCTGCGATGATGATAACGAAGGTACCTTCGTTATTTTATACTTGATAACGACTGGACATTCGTTATATCATATATCATCTAAAAAATGAAAAAAATTAAAATGAATGGCACAAAAACATGATTAATATGAAACCACATGTTTATCAATCATAAAATATGAACCAAAATGCTTATCAAAGTACAATAACAACAAACCCTACCCATGATTTATATCCAAAATAAAGGTGATAATGCTTTTTTTTGTTCTTCTTCTCCATCACTACATTTCTTTTGCAATATGGACTCCAAAGTTTATGTCTAATTATCATATTTTGTTCTTACCTTATTCAACAGAGGAGAAACGGACGAGAGAGACAAGCAGACGGAGAGAGATCGATGGCGAGCAATTTTGTTCCTTTTGGAATGATTTTTTTTATTACAAAGTTGGTAACACAAAATAAAAGAAAGGTAGTATAGTCATTTATTTAATGGAAGGGTTACTTACACAATTTTTTTTTTCAAAGGGTCATTTAAATAATATGGGCTGTTGACCATCCCCTTTAAATAAACACCCCAATTTTTTCAAAGGTTAACACTCAGGTGTCGTTTTTCTTTACTTCATTGCATTTCGTAACTGGTGAAATTTGTGGCAGATTGTTTTATGGAAACAGATTGGAAGGCAACATTCCATCCACAATAACACTTGTACAGACACTCCAGGTTTCGTGAGTAAACTCACACACACACACACACACACACACACAGTCGAGAAAAAAGCAAATCAAGTTTGGAAAGAAAAGATCGGGTCCATCAGTCATATTTACCTAAATTTATCGCCAGACTGAAGTGAATTTGCTGCTGCGTCGTGTCTCCCACTCTCACTATCGCCGGCTCGGCGCCTCGCCGGGTCTCCCTCACTCTCTATGTCGCCGGCTCGCCGTCCCGTCGGGTCTCCCTCTCTCTATTTATCTACGGCTTTCCTCGCAGATCTCGCCGTCTTTTCGCCGTGGCAGCTGAGCCTTGCACTGTCGTCGGCCGATCGATCGTGACCTTGTCACCGCCGTGTTCTTTTGGCTTTCGGAAAATTGGTTTTTTTTTTATAAGATCTGAGGGAAAGGATTTTTGGAGAGGACAGGATTTTTGGAGGATTGCGTATGTAGGATTTTTGCTTTCGGAGAGGATGGCATCGACACTGTACTTGTCAAAGCAGAAAATGTGAAGGAGTTGGTGGACACTTACACATCTCCGGCCCTTATCTCTACTCTAGCGCGGACTTTACTCTCTAGAGTAGAGTTGAACATTCATCTCCAGCCCTTATCTCTATATTTTACTCTACATTAAATATATTATTTTTTTATTCATTTTTTATTTCAAATAAATTGGTATATATGTATATTTAATCTTATATAAAATGTTAATTACTCAAATAATAATATATGTAAATTTAATTTTATAAAAAAAGTTTATTACTCAAATTTTAGCATAAAAAATACATTACACAAATTATTTAGCATAAAAAATACATTTACCAATATACATTATACAAAAATTACCAATAACAATTCATAAAATAACAAAAAAAAAATAAAAAATTGTAGAGTTATCGTGCATTGCCACATCCAGCGATGCACTGTTCACAACTTTGGAGTAACGCCGAAATCCAGCGCAGCATTGGAGTAAATTTGGACACTACTCTGGCGACAAATCCAATTGTGGCACAAGACTGGAGCTGGTCTTAACCCGGAAGAAAAGGGTAACCATGGAGGGGAAGCAATGTAAAAAGAGGCCATTTGCAGGGGTATTTTCGTCCAAAAAAATGCCACCCCTCACACTTTTGCTTATATGTAAGAGGGAGATATATATAATTACTGATAGTATTTAAGAAAACTTATTAAATTTTACTTATCTGGCATTTCCCGTCAAAACACGTTACTGTCCAATTATTTTTTGTTTCTTTTTTTAATACAAAAGAGATCAGTTTTGGAGAAGGGTAGAATGTGTTATAAATGACAACAAATATAATTAACCTTCTTCATTGTTCTGCCATTACAAGTTCTTGATAACTTTTCCAAATTTTTTTAAACAAATTAATTAATGTCCACAATTATCAATAATTACTTTTTTAATCTTTAAACATTTTTATCTAATGGATTTATTTTTTATATATATACTAGATTAATAGATATTAATAAACAACAAATAGTGAATAAATAACAGAAAATACAACATATATTCCTGCAAAAAAAAAAAATAAAAAATTAAAGATCAACATAAAATATATCACCAAATAAATAAATTATAATTATCAAATTACAGTTCCAAATGTCAAAATGAGGTGGGAAAATGAAATTAAAAAAATTATGGGATAATACTTAAGATAAATTCCATGGACCAATAGCCCATAAGTTTTGCACATTTCATAACTCTAAAATTAAATAGTAAATGTGGCATATAATCTGGAATTAAAAGTCAGATAAGGACCAATTATTTGTGGCAGTTAAAGAAAAGCATTATCTAGACTTTATTTTTTAAATTTTGATATTATCATGATTATTGCACATTTTATATATACCTATTAATATTAAATAACACAAATTACTAAAACTGACGGAAAAAAATACAATTCTACTTGACAGACAAAGCAAAATTTTTTATCTAGCAATATATATTTCCAATATTCATCAATCAACATTTATTTATATTAATTGCCTTTTTTTTCCAAATCCTTATAAATACTCAAGTAATTATTCAAAAACACTCATTCCACTCTTTCCTACTCTAGCTGAAATAACAGAGCCAAACAATTCTCATTTCCTCCAATTATTTTTTCTTCAACAATCATCATGAGTCCCCAATTTGATAATTTGACATACTTGGCAAATAATAAGAACATGACCGCAAAGCTCCAATTGGTCAGAAATTATCCCAAGTTTTACAAGTCAAACAAAGAAAACATAAGAGAGCTGGAATCATCTTTCATGATGTTAAGGTGTTTAATTTTATTTAAGTGTTTTTTTATTGATTTAATGTGTCTAATTGATATTTTGCTAATAATATAATTTTTTCTTTTTTAGGGGAAACGGATACATGGCTCGGCACCCGGTTTCTTGGCACAAAAGTTCAAGGCGTTTAACCATCTTGAAGGACGTGTGTACGGGATTACAAATTGGGACCTTGAGGAGGACAAAAATGCTTTCAAATTAACCGAATCAAGTCATAAGTTTTTGTTCGATCAAGAGACAAACATGTACGAGATTGTTGAGGACAACTACCCGAGGTTTTTGTTTAACTTCAAAAATTTCAACGAGCTATTCGACCCACAAAAAATTGATTCCAACAAGCTATTTGGTATTTTTTTTTCTTTATCAATACAAGTATTCTTACCCTTGTGCTACAATATAAAAGATTAAATTATATTGTTTTCTTTTTTAGATTTGATTGGACGTATTGTTATTGTCAAAAGCATACGAACAACGAATTCAAATGGTGTGGCAAAAAAGTTCATCGATGTTGTTGTAGAAGATGTTGAGTAAGTTATACGTCATACTCATTTCTTTATATTTAAGTAATTACGATGGTATTTGATATTAAAACTTTATTATCTATAATTTTGTAGGGGCTGTCATTTAACTTGCACATTATGGGAAGGATATGTGCAAATTATTATTGATGCCTTGAACAATTCCTCTATAAATGACTTGCGTGTAATCATTGTCCAAGTTTGCCGATCAAAGGCTCTTGAAGATGGTACATTCTTCACTTTGCTTGATATTTTTTATTTACCTTACAATTTATATTGTTATCCCTAAAAAATTAGTTTGCCCTTTTAGGCTCAATAAAAGTTGGAAACATATTTTATGCTACGAAGCTAATAGTGGGTGAAGTGCCCGAAATATTGGATTTCAATGCAAGGTATTGAAAATTAGATTATTTTTTTATAATTTCTTATTATTTGATATTGTACTTGATCAATTCAATAATATATTTATATTTCGAAATTAATTTATTGAATATAAAGGTACAATTAATTAGTGTCCACAATTATCAATAATTATTTTTTAATCTCTAAACATTTCTGTTTAATGGTTTAATTTTTATATACATACTAAATTAGTAGATATTAATGAACAACAAATAGTTAATAAATAACAGAAAATACAAGACATCATAAAAACAAATTTAAAATAAAAAAAATTCAGAAGGTCCTTCTCCTTAAAAGTGTGTACAAGTCCTNATTAAAGATCAACATATTGTAACGCCTCGATCATTATTATAATATTACGACGATTTCACTGCTCGACTTTTGAGTAAAATTCGTAATTTTCAGAAATTCAAGATTTACTTAATTTATATGCTAAATGCTCAATTATGTTAGATTATTCTTTAGAAGTTTCTAAGTCATGTTAAAATCAAGATCGATCCATTAATTTGGGTTCATAAGTGTAATTCAGTCGACTCGAGAATTTTAGCCTCGGACCCTAATCTCGATCCGAATAAATTTCCAAGTCATTTCTGAGTATTTTTCCCAAGTCATTGCCTAGTCATAGTAGTATCATACTTACAATAATTCTAAGTATTCAAAAACTCCAAATTCAAGCCTTAGACCCGGGGCCGCACCATAGCCGTGCGCGTGACCTTGGTCGCACACCCGAGGCACGAACCCATGCCATGGCCTTACCCAAGACTTATCCAATCCTTAGTATATCATTGGTATATTTTTCTAAGTCATTTGATCATAAGAAAAAGGCTAAAAATCGGTCCAAGCATCATTCACGTGCGCAGCCCGTAGGCCACGCGTGCAGCCCAGCAACCCCGTAGGCCCCCGCGCATCCCAGGCCTGCCCCACGTCCAGACAGCGTCAGCCCACCTTTCTGGGCCCATTGCACCAACCTCCAGCCCACTTTCACCGAGCCCAAATTAGGGAGGATGCAACCAACTTATTAAGGAGTATTTGCAGCCCATATGGCCCTAGGAAAGTCTTGGTTAAAGTCAATTGGTCTTGGCCTAAGTTAGTGGAGAACATTATGGATTATTTTAATGCCTTGGGTGAAGCAATGTCCCCCATTACCATGGGACATCCGACCAGACCTCTCCACCACCCCATAACACTCTGAAAAAGGCCCTTAAAACCTTGCAAAGTCGGACCAAGTGTGTCCCCAAGACTCCCCTAAGTCCTATGCACATTGGTGTGACCAAATGTCTCTCATTTGTCCCCTTTTGACCAAGTTCTTGAAACCTCAGCCCCTTATATCTATATAAGACCATTTCTTCAGACCTTAGAAGATCTTAGACTCGTAAATATTCGGCCATACTTAGGAAAATAAGAGATAAACCAAGAACTCCCACCCTTAGCCACACACACGCGCGAGAAGGCCCTAAGAGAGGGAGTGTCGGCCATTTTCGTGTTCTAGCCATATTCCACCGAGGTTAAGCATGTTCATTGTGTTCCTAGGATTGTGCTAAGCTTCCAGCAATTTATGAAGGTAAGCCCTATCTATATAATAAGATTTATCATAGCCTCTCAAGACCTGAAACAAGCCCTATCAAGTCCCTAGCAACCATTTTCCATCTTTGGTGAAGGTAAGCCCAAGAAATCCTTATTCCTCAGCTATTTTATGATAAAATAAGATTTATCATGAAGAGAAATGAAGCCATACATGTCATTTTCCATGAGTTTCGATTTTTATAATTTAAATACCTTATTTTCGAATTTTTAGCCACAAGCATGGAATAGCCGAAATTTATAGCTTAATGTCACTTAAAAATCATAAGATTTAAGATGTGTAAGTTTGAGAATTTTTGGAGTACGTTTGTTTGGTCAATTAGCCCATAAATTTATGCTATTTTTTCGCTCCCGAGCCATGTCGATGCCCATGAATGTAAAGCCTATCATGTTAGCCTTAAAAATCATGTTTTTACATGTAAAGTACTCGGCCATACTCATTTATGCAAGATTAAGAAGTTGGTTCGGTCGACTCGTTCATGATTTTATGTGAAATTTCACCTCCGAGCCATATCACCATAAATGCAAGTATAAGCCATCATGCTATCCTCATTAACCATGATTTTTGACGTATATAACACGGCATACTCATTCATGCAAGTTAGAGAAGTTGGTTCGGTCGACTCGTTCGTGATTTTATGTGATTTTCACCTCCGAGCCATAACAATATGCATGCAAGAAAAGCCTACCATGTATAGTCTTAAAAATCATGTTTTGGGATGTATAATACTCGGCCTTAGTCAAATGTTCAAGTTTATGAAGTTGGTTCGGTGACCCTAGGTCCGTATGTGCCTTATCGGCCCTACCGGACCAAGTCCATGCATGCCCGAGGTCTCCTAGGGCTCCTTTGAATTTTTATGTTGATTTTATCATATTAAGTTTATATAAGTTGCATGTCCTTAGAAAAGTTACAAAATAGTCGAAAAGGGCCGGTCACGGTCACTAACCACGCATACCGCGCATGCAGTGCCGGCCCCGTGCCTGTCTGCGCGCCCAGCAGCCCCAGGGACGCCTGGCAGCGCCCAGTAAGCCTCAGCCCACGCTTGTGGCATGCCCAGTGCATGCTAGCGCACCCAGCGGGCCGCGGGACGTGCCCCAGCAGCTCGTCTGCGTACCCAACAGCCTCAGAGGACGCCCGGCAGCGCCCGCGTAGCCCCAGACCGTGTCAGTCCCGAGTCCAGCCGTGCCAGGGCTGTGCCTAGCGCATCCCGCCCAGCGCCGCACCCGGGCACCAGCAGGCCCGGTGCGGGACCGAGCCCGGTCAACCCGAGCCAGCGCCTGACCGCCCGGTTCAGCCCGAGCCGGCGGTCCGGCCAATCAGCGAACCGGCTGGTTGACCGGTGGTTCGAGTCTATATTTTGGCTCGTGAGTTCCGATCCGAGTTTTATTCCGGACTTTGAGTATTTTTCCGAGCCAATCCAGTCAGTTCAAGTATACCAATTATAAATTCAGACTTAGTATATTTTTAAGCGAACTCTCAGCACAGTCTATTTCATCCGGTAAAATGAGCATTTAGAACCGAGCATCTTAGCATAATCATTCTGAGCATAATACTTAGCATTATTTTATATGTTATGTAGCCTAAGGAAAGTCGAGCTTCCGACCGCTACTTCTGTTCAAGCACTTGCCAGCTATTTTCAGTATACCAGGTGGGAGCCTTTACAGGGCATTACGTTGCGCATTTCAGTTATCCAGTATAAGGTACGTGAGTAAGTAAGTTACCCGGACGGTTGAATCATCCCGTTTGTGGTTCAATTGAGTTTCTCCCAAGTGAGAGGCCGACCTAAGGGCCTTTCTATTCCGCCTGGTACCCGCAGATCAGGTTGTGCACATCGAGCGGCCGACCTAAGGGCCGAGGGTATTTGACCACAAGAAAAGAAAAGAAAAGAAGAGAAAAGAAAAGAAAAGAAAACAAAAGAAAAGAAAAGAAAGATTAAGTTCAGCTCGTATATATTAAAGTTCATGATATGTTATTATAAATGTTGTCTAATTCAGTGTCGGCCAGAGTAAGGGTCATGTACTGGGTTTTACACCGTCCATAATTATTGTACCATGACTGAGGTATGTTCGAGATATTAAGTTTCTCCCAGGTGAGAAGCCGACCTAAGGGCCTTCCTATTCCACCTGGTACCCGATAAAGGGCCGACCTAAGGGACTTCAGTCTTATCGGGTGATGTGCACACGAGCGGCCAAAGTAAGGGCCTATAAGGGTCTTTGAGACCACAGTATAAGTATAAGAAAAGTTTTCCATTTCAGCAAAATTTATTTATTTATTTGATGCTGCTTTTAAGTTTATGTTTACAGTTAAGATTATTACAGTTCCAGTTTTTTCCACGAGCATGTAGATGTGTGTTAGTGTTATATACTGAAAGCTTGGCTTTGCATGTTATTACACATTTACCCTTTATGAATGAGAATCATGTTAGATTAAAAAAGTTCTACGTTCTGTTGTTCTGCACTTAGATAGGGTGGGTCGTCATCGTGCGAACCGAAGATCACTCTATCAGTCACTTGCGAACAAGAATAGTTGTTCACAACCTAGATGGACATGAACACCCCATCCGAACGGTTGTAGTGTCAACTGTACAGTTTGTCTTGACTGATTAGTTGCACTAGTACATTTATGTATTGAACAGGATCCCAGAGAGGAGAAGTTCATTTTATACTGATCGTCGTAAATGAACTAGGCCTCGGTTAATTACTGCGTTCTCTTAACCCGTAAGATATTAAACAGGCAGATATATATAATATATATTACTTTGATTCACATGGGTGAGGTTCAGTTCGCTGGATTAATATTCCTACTGTTTTGGGTAATATTATTATATATAGGATGTGCTGTTAGGATATTTACGGTCACCATGTGCGTTAGTTTGATGATGTCCCCGGAGTGAGTTCATGAAGGATTGTTATGCTAAACCCTGCAGGTGGATTAAATTCCGGCATAATAAGAATGTGATGAACGAGCGCTAGCTTCGGTGAAATAATAATAAATTAATTAATTCTTGATTGTCAGTAATCGAATTAATTAATGGACATTATATCTTAAACGTGGGGAGGTAAATCGAGTAATTATTATTGGAGTCTCAAATGTAATTTGGGCTAGGGAAAGGGAGTGCAATAATATAATGTTGGTGGCCCATTAATATTATTTAATTAATTAGAGGAGTGGGTTTGGCCCACAGTTAGTCTAATTAATTAAGGAGCCCTTTTCCTAATCTCCTTAGGGTCCCTACTGTAGCTCTATATATACATCATTAAGCTCATGAGAAGAGAATAGAATTCATTCTCACGTGAAACACGCCTCTCTCTCTAGATCTCATTCGAGCTTTATCTTCTTCTTGTTGCTCCACTGGTACAAGTTGAAGAAGGGTGTATTGAGTAATACAGTAGAAGATCTGTAGGTAAACCGAGACGAAATTGATTTTGACCTACAGAACTAACCGGAAGTCCGATTGAGACGTACAGTATACCCAGACGACCGTCTCGACGAGAGCTTTCCATCGCCGCCGACGTCGCCGGAATCCGACGCCGCACGCGCCCTCACGCGCCGCCGGAAGGTGTCTGGCAGCAAAATTTCGTTTTGATCTGTTTGCATCCGTTTGATCCAGTTTTGATCTGATCTTGTTCGTGCAACCCAAGACGCGTGTTGCGGTCAATCAATTGCGGTCAACCGTTCGTGGTCAACCAGATCTACATAAATTTTAAGCCGTAAGTTCTCTACGTCAAACCTTTAGATCCGCTGCGCATAGGTTTACGTTTGCTATTGAATTCGTGATTTGTACATAACGAGATCCTCACAGATCCCAACAAGTGGTATCAGAGCACTTGGTTAATTCGTTTTGTACAAAGTTCGAATTTTTACGGCTTTATTTGACAAGATGTGTTCAAACGCAGCCATATATTGGATTATATTTGCATAACTCGGTTTTGCAGGAAAATAGTTAATCCACTATTATGGCCGATTATGTGTTTGATGAATGTTGTTGAATGTGATGTATGGTTTTAAATTTGTTTTTAAAGCCTCGGGCATGTCGAGGAATTTATGGATGAATGTTTGTAATAATTATTCGCCCGGGGGTTGACCGGATAGATTTAATTATTTGTTTAGAAAACATGTACATCCATTCGTTGGATCTAGGATCGAATTATGTAATTTTGTAAATTATATTTTTCGTGTTGTGATCGTGTGTTGATAACCGGGAGATCACAAGAGATCAACGAGCCTCGAAGAATAAAAAAAAAAAAAGGGAAACGGCGCGTTTTTCCGACCACTGGCGGCGGCGGCCGGCGGCCGGGCGGCAGCCAGGCGGCAGTCGGCGGTTGGCTGCAGGAGGTGGAGAGGTTTTGCCTTCTTGTCCAAGCAGTACAAGATCAACCAGGATTCTACTGCTTAAAGGAGTTCCAGTTGAACAGGGAAAAGAACTGTCACAGTTTCCTTGTTTAAGGAGACTCAATATTTAATGGCCATAATAGTGGATTTATTTATTTATTTAATTAAATTTATTATGCCATTAAATTATTATTTATGCATGTTAATTAATTATGTTCTTGCATGGGATTAATTTAGTATTGCTAGATTAATTATGCATGTTAATTAATTATGTAATGCATAGAATTAATTTAGAATTGTGTCAATAAATTATGCATGTAATTAATTATTGCACTGGCATGGATTAATTTAGAATTGCATAAATTATTGAACATGTTAATTAATTATTGCATTGACATAGATTAATTTAGAATTGCATGAATTAATATGCATGTTAATTAATTATTGCATTAACATAGATTAATTTGGAATTGTATAAATAGTTAAAAATCCTCATTAAATTATACTAAGTTTGAGAAGGGATTTTAAATTAAAGTTAATTGTAAAATTCCTAAGGCCTCCATTTCTAATTTGTCGGTAAATCAATTAATTGCGGTTATGGGCTCCCCCTCGGGTGACATTGCTAAAATTAATTGTAGGAAATTACCAGGACAAATTTCTAAAAGTAGACGGTTAGAGGAAATCTTATGAGAGCGTACGGGCTTCCCCTCGGATGACGTATAATCAAATTTGACGACCTTAGGACCGAGAAATGGGATTCACTTAGAATGCGATTAAATTTATTAACCCCCCTCGGGGTCCCTGAATTCTATTGCATGGCCAAATGGAGACCGACTATTAATTTCGTTCGTCATGAATTTGGTTTTGACTTATGGAAATTAATGGGCCTTAGAAAAGCCCTTCTCTTACAAAATGCGAGTTTGTAGGGCGACCCTCGTAGCATGCATTCTCACAAGGTGTAATAGATGTCGGTGGATTTAAGTTAATGTTGTTTTGAGGATATCAATATTAACAGTTAAATTCAAAAGTGTTTAATCTGTAAAATTTATTTGCATGATTCTTAGGATATTCATCATGTCGCTCAATTCGTTGTCTGTCATTCTAAAAGAAAATCAGCTTACTGGTCCTAATTACATTGATTGGAAGAGGAACTTAGACATAGTGTTGACTGCTGAGGGTTATAAATTTGCTATCACTGATGCTTGTCTGGCGGTGCCGGCGGCTGATGCTCCTAAGCAGGAGAAAGAGGAGTATGCTCGGTGGAAGAAGGCTGATGAGATGGCGAAGTGTTACATTCTGGCTTCTATGTCGAATGTTCTTCAACATCAGCATCAGTCTAAGGACACTGCAGCAGATATACTTCTCAATCTCAGGGATCTGTTCGGACATCAGTCTAGGGCTGCTAGGCAAGAGGCTTTGAGTGCTCTGATGAGTACGCGCATGGCCGAGGGCACACCCGTAAGGGAGCACGCCCTCAGGGTTATGTCGCAGCTCAATGAGCTTGAGGTTATGGGAGGTTATATTGACGGGGAAACCCAGGTTGATATTATGCTCCAATCTCTGCCGAAGAGCTTTGATCAGTTCCGGTTGAACTACAACATGCACAAGATGCATATGGCTCTTCCAGAACTGCTTGCAGAGCTTCAGTCGGTGGAGGCCTTATTCACTCAAGCACCTCAGGTGCTAGTCGCCGAGCAGGCTGGACCTTCCAGGCCTCACAATGGCTGGAAGAGAAAGAAGTCTGCAGGAAAGGCGAAGGCACAGGATGCTCTGGTTTAACCACGACCGACCCCTCAGGCTGTGGCAAAGAAATCGAAAGGAAGATGCCACAAGTGCAATAAGTCAGGACACTGGAAGGTCGATTGCCCTCTCCTCAAGAAAGGTAACTCTCTCGTTAATGTCGTAGAAACATGTTTAGCGGTTGTATCTACCAGAACCTGGTGTGTAGATACTAGAGCCACTGATCATGTCTGCAATTCATTGCAGGGGTTCGAGGAAACCAAGCGACTTAGGGAGGGAGAGATCACAGTCTACATGGGCAATGCTACGAAAGTGGCGGCTGTTGCAGTGGGAGACGTTACTTTATCGTTTGATAGTAGTAGTTTGGTTTTGAGAAATTGCCTTTATGTTCCTAGCTTTAGAAAGAACCTTGTTTCAGTTTCTAAACTCGTTATGGATGGTTTTTCAGTTTCGTTTGATGACATGGTTATTATTCGTTTTGAAAATCGTTTCATATGTTGTGGTTCATTAGTTGGCAATTTATATGTTCTCAAACCGAACTCTCCCACAGTGCAACATAATGAATTGAATAATGTCATAACTACATCTAATAAGAGGAAGGAGTCTTCGCAGATGAATCAAGCATATCTGTGGCACCTTAGACTTGGACACATCAACCTTAGGAGGATTCAAAAGTTAGTGGCCAGTGGACATCTCGGTCCATTGGAAGAGCACTATCCAACTTGCGAATCATGCCTGGAAGGTAAGATGGCCAAGAGGCCGTTTACGGCAAAGGGGTATAGGAGCCAAGAAGTGCTAGGATTGATTCATTCTGATTTGTGTGGTCCTATGTCGATCCAGGCTAGAGGAGGTTTCGAGTACTATGTGTCTTTCATAGATGATTACTCGAGATATGGGTACGTTTATCTGTTGCACCGCAAGTCCGAATGCTTTGAGAAATTCAAGGAGTATCGGGCAGTTGTGGAGAAGCTTCATGGTAAATGTATCAAGTCACTTCGTTCTGATCGAGGTGGCGAATACCTTTTTGGAGAGTTCAGGACATACTTATCGGAAGCTGGGATTGAATCCCAACTGACTGCACCCGGCACGCCCCAGCAGAATGGGGTTGCAGAGCGAAGAAATAGGACTCTTATGGAGATGGTTAGGTCTATGATGAGTTATTCGAGGTTACCAGATTCGTTCTGGGGTTTTGCATTGGAAACGGCATCGTATATTCTGAACATGGTTCCATCGAAGTCAGTTGACACTACCCCTTATGAGATGTGGAAAGGGCGCAAGCCCAGTTTCTCACAGTTTCGAGTTTGGGGTAGTCCTGCAGACGTGTTAGTGCAGAAACCTGGCAAGTTGGAGAAACGTTCGAAAGGACGAGTTTTCGTAGGCTATCCCAAGAGAACGAAAGGTGGATTATTTTATAGTCCCGAGGATCAGAAGGTGATCGTTTCCACGAACGTTAGATTCTTGGAAGAAGACTATATTATGAATCATAAGCCCGCGAGTAGACTAGTCTTAGAGGAGTTAAGGGGTGAGATCGATGGTTCCCCACTGAGTGCGCAAGTAGATACATCACATAATACTGCAACACGACACACTGAGAGTGTACCAGTGCAGACAGTGCCTCGTCGCAGTGGGAGGGTTTCTCATTTACCCGACCGATGGATAGGTCTTGGAGAGTCGTCAGACTCAGTTCCAGGAGGCCTAGAATCGGACCCAAGAACTTACGATGAGGCACTCCAAGATAAAGATGCAGATTCATGGAATGTTGCAATGAAAGCTGAAATGGGGTCAATGGACTCCAATCAGGTCTGGGATCTTGTAGAACTACCCGATGGGGTACGACCCATTGGATGTAAGTGGATCTTTAAGAGAAAGAGATGATTGGATGGAAGGTGCAAACCTTTAAAGCTAGGCTTGTTGCGAAAGGTTATACCCAGATCGAGGGTATTGATTATGATGAGACCTTTTCGCCAGTAGCTATGCTTAAGTCCATTCGGATTCTCTTGGCTGTAGCCGCTCATATGGACTATGAGGTCTGGCAGATGGATGTCAAGACAGCTTTCCTTAATGGGAACCTGCAAGAAGACATTTATATGCAGCAACCAGAGGGATTCATTGCTGAAGGTCGTGAGCATCTAGTGTGTAAGCTTAATCGGTCTATTTATGGACTGAAGCAAGCTTCGAGATCTTGGTTTTGATGAGGTGATCCAGTCGTACGGGTTCACTCAATGTCCGGATGAGCACTGTGTTTACAAGAAAATCAGTGGGAGCGTGGTGGTGTTTTTTGTGCTTTACGTAGATGACATACTGCTTATTGGAAACAGTAAGAAGGAGTTATCAGACGTAAAGGTGTGGTTGTCTAAGCAGTTTGATATGAAAGACTTAGGTGAAGCAGGACACATTCTTGGTATTAGGCTCATTAGAGATCGTAAGAAGAGAATGTTGTGCTTATCCCAGTCTTCATACATAGATACTGTCTTGGCCAGATTCAGCATGCAGGATTCCAAGAAAGGTATGTTACCTTTCAGACATGGAATACCTCTATCTAAGGAGAT
>BKCP01005861.1:157882-180559 GCA_008636005.1 Striga asiatica | reverse complement strand
ATGTGCTGTTAGGATATTTACGGTCACCATGTGCGTTAGTTTGATGATGTCCCTGGAGTGAGTTCATGAAGGATTGTTATGCTAAACCCTGCAGGTGGATTAAATTCCGGCATAATAAGAATGTGATGAACGAGCGCTAGCTTCGGTGAAATAATAATAAATTAATTAATTCTTGATTGTTAGTAATCGAATTAATTAATGGACATTATATCTTAAACGTGGGGAGGTAAATCGAGTAATTATTATTGGAGTCTCAAATGTAATTTGGGCTAAGGAAAGGGAGTGCAATAATATAATGTTGGTGGCCCATTAATATTATTTAATTAATTAGAGGAGTGAGTTTGGCCCACAGTTAGTCTAATTAATTAAGGAGCCCTTTTCCTAATCTCCTTAGGGTCCCTACTGTAGCTCCATATATACATCATTAAGCTCATGAGAAGAGAGTCCCAATCCTATTCACACGTGAATAACGCCGCCCATCTCTCTCTCTCTAGATCTCATTCGAGCTTTATCTTCTTCTTGTTGCTCCACTGGTACAAGTTGAAGAAGGGTGTATTGAGTAATACAGTAGAAGATCTGTAGGTAAAACGAGACGAAATATATTTTGACCTACAGAACTAACCGGAAGTCCGATTGAGACGTACAGTATACCCAGACGACCGTCTCGACAAGAGCTTTCCATCACCGCCGACGTCGCCGGAATCCGACGCCGCACGCGCCCCCACGCACCGCCGGAAGGTGCCAGGCAGCAAAATTTCGTTTTGATCTGTTTGCATCCGTTTGATCCAGTTTTGATCTGATCTTGTTCGCGCAACCCAAGACGTGATTTGCGGTCAATCAACTGCGGTCAACCGTTCGTGGTCAACCAGATCTACATAAATTTTAAGCCGTAAGTTCTCTACGTCAAACCTTTAGATCCGCTGCGCATAGGTTTACGTTTGCTATTGAATTCGTGATTTGTACATAACGAGATCCTCACAGATCCCAACAATGTGCTCACACTCCCACAGTCTTTCTTATTTCAGGTGTCGGAGTCCAACGCGCCGGGTGAGCAGACGTGGCAAGTGTGGTCAAGAGCAGTGGACTTACACATATCTTATGTTCTAAAATTCATGAATATGTATTAATATGTAATATGTATGTGTGTAATATGTATTTATTGAATTCAGCTTCCGCTAGACTAGACAGTGCGAGACAGTCAGACATTGCATGTGTGATTCCATTCTCCACAGTGGATTGATTGGTTGCATGTTTTATTTATGTCCGCATGAGTAAGATAAGAAAGTTTTTGTAGCATCCCACAAGTAGGAAAGTATTTTCGAAAATAAACTAGCACGATATTTCGAAAATAAAAGCAAAAAATTAACTCTGATTTTCAAAGGTCAAATCTAGTCAAGGCGGGGTGTTACATTTCTTCAAAGATAGCGCTGCCCCTAAAAAAGAACATGACCGCAAAGCTCCGATTGGTCAGAAATTATCCCAAGTTTTACAAGTCAAACAAAGAAAACATAAGAGAGCTGGAATCATCTTTCATGATGTTAAGGTGTTTAATTTTATTTAAGCGTTTTTTTATTGATTTAATTTAAATGTGTCTAATTGATGTTTTGCTAATAATATAATTTTTTCTTTTTTAGGGGCAGCGGATACATGGCTCGGCACCCGGTTTCTTGGCACAAAAGTTCAAGGTGTTTAACCATCTTGAAGGACGTGTGTACGGGATTACAAATTAGGACCTTGAGGAGGACAAAAATGCTTTCAAATTAACCGAATCAAGTCATAAGTTTCTGTTCGATCAAGAGACAAACATGTACGAGATTGTTGAGGACAACTGCCCAAGGTTTTTGTTTAACTTCAAAAATGTCAACGAGCTATTCGACCCACAAACAATTGATTCCAACAAGCTATTTTGTAATTTTTTTCTTTATCAATACAAGTATTCTTACCCTTGTGCTACAATATAAAAGATTAAATTATATTGTTTTATTTTTTAGATTTGATTGGACGTATTGTTGGTGTGGCAAAAAAGTTCATCGATGTTGTTCTAGAAGATGTTGAGTAAGTTATACTTCATACTCACTTCTTTATATTTAAGTAATTACGATGTTATTTGACATTAAAACTTTTATTATCTATAATATTTTAGGGGCTGTCATTTAACTTGCACATTATGGGAAGGATATGTGCAAATTATTATTGATGCCTTGAACAATTCCTCTATAAATGACTTGCGTGTAATCATTGTCCAAGTTTGCCGATCAAAGGCTCTTGAAGATGGTACATTCTTCACTTTGCTTAATATTTTTTATTTACCTTACAATTTATATTGTTATCCCTAAAAAATTAGTTTGCCCTTTTAGGCTATATAAAAGTTAGAAACATATTTTATGCTACGAAGCTAATAGTGGGTGAAGTGCCCGAAATATTGGATTTCAAAGCAAGGTATTGAAAATTAGATTATTTTTTATAATTTCTTATTATTTGATATTGTACTTGATCAATTGAATAATATATTTATATTTCGAAATTAATTTATTGAATATAAAGGTACAAATTAATTAGTGTCCACAATTATCAATAGTCATTCTTTAATCTCTAAACATTTTTATTTAATGGTTTAATTTTTATATACATACTCTATTAATAGATATTAATGAACAACAAATAGTTAATAAATAAGAAAATACAAGACATCATAAAAACAAATTAAAAAAAAAAAAAATCAGAAGGTCCTTCTCCTTAAAAGTGTGTACAAATTCTACAAAAATAAATAAATAAATATAGATCAACATATGATATACCACCAAAATAATTAATTATAATTATTAAATTACAGTTCCAAATGTCAAAATGAGGCGGGAAAATGAAATTAAAAAAATTTCTGGGATAATACTTAAGATAAATTCCAAGCATAAATAGCCCATAATTTTTGCACATTTCATAACTCTAAATATTAAATAGTAAATGTGACACCTAATCTGGAATTAAAAGTCAGACAGAGACAAATTATTTGCGGCAGTCAAATAAAAGTATTATCTAGACTTTATTATAAACTTTGATATCCCATTATTATTTAACATTATATATATACCTATTAGTATTAAATAACACAAATTACTGAAACTGACGGAAAAACAAAATACAATTCTACTTGATAGTCAAAGCAAAAAATTTTATCTAACCATATATATTTTCAATATTCAATCAATCAACATTTATTTATATTGATTGCCTTTTTTTTCTAAATCCTTATAAATACTGTAACGCCCCAAAACAGTAATAATATTCAGAACGGTTTCACTGCTCGACTATAAGTGAAATCCGTAATTTTCAGAAATTATCGAGTTATATTATTTATGCTAAATGCTCAAACATGATAAATTATTCTTTGAATAATTCTATCTCAAGTATAAGTTAAGATTAATCCATTAATTTGGGTTATTAAATAATAGCAAGTCAATTCGAGAATTTATCGACTCCGAACCCTAGTTTGGTTCCGAGTAAACTTTCGGGTAAATCCCGAGCATAGCCAAGTATTGATATTTTTATACTTAGAATATTTTTCTAAGTGTATAATAACATCAAAGTATAAGTATTGATCATTTTAACCGAGCCCTAGTCCTTACCCGAGCCGCTCGTGCCGAGTCCCGCACCCGCGCCTCGAGCCGCGCCCGGGAAAATGCCACCGAGCCCAAGGCTTGTCCTAAGCCTTAGTATCATGTTGCAAAATTTTTCTAAGTGTTTGGTTTCAAGAGAAGTCCCATGATCGGCCCAAGGGAGCCTCCACGCGCGAGCAGCCCACTTCCCGCGCCCAGCCAGCAGGCCCTCGCGCCCAGCCCGCGCCCCTCGCGCCCAGGGCCCAGTGCCGCGCCCAGCAGGCCCAGCGACAGCCCTGCCAGCCCAACTTCATAAGCCCAAAACACCATTTTTCGGCCCACTTTCCTCATGGCCCAACTCAGGCGTGTAATTAGGACTTAATGTGGGACATATTAAGCTTAAGTTACCCTAAGCAATGTTTAAGGAGAATCAATTAGTGCCTAAGCCAATGGAGCATGTGCCACCATTATTTTAATCAAGGAAGTTTGTCCTTGTTCCCCACCATTTTGGATGCCCGACCAGACCTGGTTTTCCTCAATATAATACTCTTTAAATACCACCAAATGCTCTCCAAAAACCGTGCTAAAAGATGCCCCAACATCCTCAAGTCCCCATGAATGTGATGTGGTTAAATCCACTTAATTTGGCTCCCTTGACCAACATAGTAAGCTCCGCCCCCAACACCTATTTAAGACCCCTCCCTTAGTCCATTTTAAGCTCTTACACAATTTGGAGCTCGAGAAAAATAGTGAGGAGGGAGGAGAAAACCGAGAGCAAAGCTACCAGCCCTGCTGCCCGCGCGCGCGCCCCGGGGAAGGAAAGAAGGCAGCCACCTCGTGTTCCAGCCATTTTCTCTCGAGGCTTAGCAGCATCTAAGCATTCCTTAGATTTTTCTAAGTCTTGGGAGTTCAAAAGGCTCGGCCAAATCACACACCAACTCGAGATAAATCATTCAAAGCCGTACCAAGCCATTTCGAGCCCTAGTACCATTTTTCCCATTCTAACCGAGGTAAGCTCGGGATTTTTGAGTTCATAAATTATTTTATGACATTTTAAGATTTTTCATGAAGAAAAACCGAGCCATGCATGTCATTATATGTGATTTACGAATTTTTGAAATAAATGACCTTAAAAATGAAAATTGAGTAGCAAGCATGCCTAAGTTGAAAATGTTTGTTAAATCACCTTTAAATATCATGCCATTGATGGTGTAAAAATTTAAATATAATTGGAGTTCATTACCTTAGTCAAAATGCTTATGATTTTATGTGAATTTTCACTCCCGAGGCTTAGTACAATACATGCATGTTATGACCTAAGTGTTAGCCATTATAGTCATCATTTGTGATGTATAACATTCGGCCCTGAGTAGTTTTGTAAGTTATGAATGTTCGTTCGGACGTCAAGTGCTCGTACCAGCCGTATAAGCCCTACCGAGTGAACATGCAAGTGGACCCGGGGTCCACTAGTGTTTCTTAGCATTTTTGTAGCACATTTATCATATAAAGTTGTTATGACATGCATGTCACCGGAAAAGTCACCGGAGGTCGGGCAAGGGCCGGCCCTGGTCACTGTACGCATGTAGTGCGGTAGTGCCCGGCCCCAGTGCCTGTCCGTGCCTGCAGAGGGTAGCCTTAGCCAGTGCCCGCGCCCGGTAGGCGCGAGGCACAGGCCGCGTGCACGCAACAGCGCCCACAGCGCCCAGTGCGTGCCCGTGTGCCAAGCATAATCCCCAGTAGGCCCAGCATGCGTGGCCATGGCACCCAGCATGCCCAGCCATGCGCACGGTGCCCGGCAGCGCCCGTGCAAGCCCCAGTGCACGAGGTCTCGTGCCAGAGCCTCGTGCCAAGTCCAGGGCTGACCCGAGCCGGGCCAGCTGAGCCCAGTTGGCCTCGGTGCATGCCCCAGCAGCATGCCCGAGTGCCCAGTGACCTCGGGGACACCCGGCAGCGCCCGTGTGGTCTCTGTCCGTGCCTTCCCCGTGCCAGCAGTGTCTGGCCAGTGCCTGTCCGTGCCCAGCCGCACGACAGCGCCTCAGTCGAGCCTCGGCCGTGCCCAGCACGCACCCGAGGGGCACCAGTCGTGCCCGGGCCGTGCCAACAGCCCCTGGCCGTGCCCACCAGCGCCAGTCCGCGCCTAGCCAAGTCCAGCGGCACCAGGGACCGAGCCCGGTCGCACCAGCCGTGCCCAGCGCCGTGCCCGGGCACCAGCTGGCCCGGCACGGGACCGAGCCCGGTCTAGCCGAACCCAGCCCGACCGCCCGGCCCAGTCGAGCCGGCGGTCCGGCCAGCCAGCGAACCGGCCGGTTCGACCAGCGGTTCGAGTCAGTTTTGATTCGTGATTTCTGATCCGAGTCCAGTACCGAAAATTTCAGTATTTTTCCGAGCCAGTCCAGTCCAGTTTAATCACATAGATAAGTCCAAGCATTTTAGCATATAATTAAATATTCTGAGCATTATACTTAGCATTATTTTGCTTAAATATTTATGTAGCCTAAGGAGAGTCGAGCCTCCAACTGCTACTCCAGCTTTCGCACTTGCATACCAGATTTCAAGTTTTCAGGTGGGGGTCATGTACTGGATGTCACATCATAGATAATATCTGTACCATGGCAGAGGTATGTTTGAGACAGTTTAGTTCCGGGTTGGGTGGCCGAGGCCTTTATACCCACCTGATGACCGTTGGGAGGGGCGAGGCCCTTTTTACCCCATCGGCGTGTGCACACGAGCGGCTACGGCCGAGGGTCTTTTGACCACAGATCAGAATAGACATCAGAGATCAGTTTACAGTTTCAGCTCTTATATATTTATGTTTCATGATACGTTATTATAGATGATGTTTTGTTCAGTACTGGTCTTTGCGGAGCATAGTGGTTTGCTCACGCCCCCATTATGTTTTTCAGGAGGCGGAGTCGAGCGTGCCGGATGAGCACAGATATGGCGCAGCGTGGTCATGAGAGTCGGACATATTTTACCAGCATTTTTATGTCCTAGATTTATGATCATGTGTATTTTATTCAGTTTATGTACGCATGTTATGTATTCGTATTTCGGATGCTTCCGCCAGCGAGTTTTCTAGACAGTGCGAGACAGTACAGACTACGCATGTATAATTCCATAATCCGCGAGCGGATAGTTTGGTTGCATGTTTTTTTTATTATGTCTGCGGGCAAGCCCGAGTTCAGTTTAAGTTTTTATCTGCCACATCCCGCAATAAGTCAGAATTTTCGAAAACCCAGCTCGCACATTCTTTCGAAAATTAAAAATAAAAATTTTACTTTGATTTTTTCAAAGCTAGTAGTGAGGCGGGGTGTGACAAATACTCAAGTAATTATTCAAAAACACTCAATCCACTCATTCCTACTCTAGCTGAAATGACCGAGCCAAACAATTCTCATTTCCTCCAATTATTTTTTCTTCAACAATCATCATGAGTCTCCAATTTGATAATTTGACATACTTGGCAAAAAATAAGAACATGACCGCAAAGCTTCGATGGGTCAGAAATTATCCCAAATTTTACAGTCAAACAAAGAAAACATAAGAGAACTGGAATTCATTTTTCATGATGTTAAGGTGTTTAATTTTATTTAAGCTTTTTTTTTGTTGATTTAATTTAAATAAGTGTCTAATTGATATTTTGCTAATAATATAATTTTTTATTTTTGTAGGGGCAGTAGATACATGGCTCGGTACCCGGTTTTTCTTGGCACAAAAGTTCAAGGAGTTCAACATTCTCGAAGGACGTGTGTACGGGATTATAAATTGGGACCTTGAGGAGGACAAAAATGCTTTCAAATTAACCGAATCAAGTCATAAGTTTCTATTCGGTCAAGAGACAAACATGTACAAGATTATTGAGGACAACTACCTGAGGTTTATGTTTAACTTTAAAAATTTCAACGAGCTATCCGACCCACAAACAGTTGATTCCAACAAGCTATTTGGTAATTTTTTTTCTTTATCAATACAAGTATTCTCACCCTTGTGCTACATTATAAACTATTAAATTATATTGTTATGTTTTTTAGATTTGATTGGACGTATTGTTATGGTCCAAAGCATACGAACAACGAATTCAAATGGTGTGGCAAAAAAGTTCATCGATGTTGTTCTAGAAGATGTTGAGTAAGTTATACTTCGTACTCACTTCTTTATATTTTAAGTAATTATGATGTTATTTGATATTAAAAATTTATTATCTATATTTTCTAGGGGCTGCCATTTAATTTGCACATTATGGGAAGGATATGTGCAAATTATTATCCATGCCTTGAATAATTCCTCTATAAATGACTTGCGTGTAGTCATTGTTCAATTTTTCCGAGCAAAGGCTCTTGAAGATGGTACATTCTTCACTTCGATTGATATTTTCAATTTATATTGTTATCCCTAAAAAAATTAATTTGATCTTTTAGGCTCTATAAAAGTTGGAAACATATTTGATGCTACGAAGCTAATAGTGGGTGAAGTGCCCGAAATATTGGACTTCAAAGAAAGGTATTGAAAGTTAAATTATTTTTTATAATTTCTTATTATTTGATATTATACTTGATCAATTCAATAATATATTTATATTTTAAAATTAATTTATTGAATATAAAGGTACACCGCACACATAAGACCAAGTGATTCATCAATTCAATATTTGAGGCCCTTCATGTCTAACGTTTGTGAAGATTTGGAGTCCGACATATCTCCAATCGAGTGCTGGGCTGATTTTTATGCATCTAATGAGGTATAAGTTATATTATACAATAATTAATACTAATAAAATTATTAAATCTAAGAATTTCATCATTAATTTTATTAACACTTTTATGTTTTATTTTTTATTTCCTATTTTAAGCAAAAGAACTTTTGGATTTATGGCAACATCATTGACATATCCGGAAATTGGTTCTTCAAATCTTGCCCAACTTGTGTTCGGAAAGTAGAGGCCAAAGGAGATAGATTTTAAGTGAGTTTTCCCAAGGGTTAAAAAGTCTCGTCTTCTTTTTCATCGACACCACTGTTTCTTTTATTTTTTTTTTCCAAAACGATAGGGTAGCTATTATAACTCAAAAGCGAACAAGTTCGAATACATCGTTCAGAAATACATCAACTACATCAACTACACCGAAAATGAAAAACTGAGAGGCGCACAAATGAATGTGGCCTAGAGCCTCAATAAAAGAAAATCCGAGTCAAACTGACAAAGGAATAAAGATAACAATGATAAATTTCCCGCCACTGCTAAAAAGCCTAGCAAAGAAAATTACCCCTACATAACAAACAAAATAAAAAGAAGATCTATGAAGGAACCGCAGCTGAGGAGAAAGCCAACCAGTCAGAATGAGCAACTTGCAGCAATTTGAATTCTGGTATTAAAGATTTTTTAAAAATCCAAATGTTTCTCGATTTCCAAAGCCACCAAAGTATGTATGTAGACAATTGTATTCTTGCTTCGGCAACTTCAGAATGACCCACAGAACATATATTGTACCACCAAACCTTAAATGAATCAGTACAACTGTGCAATTCATCCCATTGCACAGGAGAAAAGTTCCAGGTTAATTGTGCTCGAGGACAAGAAAATAATATGTGTTCCACAGTTTCAACAGCCCCACAACAGATTACACATTTTGGATCAATATCAACCCTTCTTTTTCTCAAGTGTAAAGCAACTGGAAGTGTACCTGATAGACATTTCCACAGAAAATGTTTCAATTTCCCTGCTACTCTCAAGTTCCAGTGCCTGTACTGAATGGATTTGTTGAGAGATGCTTGGTAGCTGCATTCTGGGATATCTGCCTTGGAAAGCTTGATTTTGGAGAGATGTTCATATGTGCTTGCAACTGAGAAGGTCCCTTTTTTCTCCAACCCCCAGTACACTCTATCTTTTCTTCCAGGATGGAGAGATGATATTTTCAGAATGGCCTCACTGTCTGGAGCATCAAAAACTTGATTCACTAACCAATCATTCCATTGTTGTCCATTGCTTTGTAACAGTTCATGAACCCAAATCAGATGGCCATTAGCTATTGGGATCAGAGTTGGTGAGGGCTTTTGCAAATTTGGAACCCAGTTGAAGTCTGAAATTCTAGTATCAGTCCCTGAACTTATTTCCACTTTCAACCATTTGGAAAAAGTTGGCATCATCTCCATCCAACTATTCCAAATCCAGGAGGCACTTTGTGTTCTTGAAGCTTGAGTGATGGATGTATGTGGGAAATATCTGTCTTTCAGAACCTTACTAACCAAAAGCTCAGGGTTTGAAGCAATCCTCCACAGTTGTCTACAAATCAAAGCTTGATTGAAAAGCTGCAAGTCATGGAAGCCCAAACCTCCTTGCATTTTGGGGAGTGAGATAAGATTCCATGATTTCCAATGTATTCCTTGTGTCTACTGATCTCCAGGGCTCCACCAGAAGTGAGCACACAACTTAGAGATTTCAGAGCAAATTGCCTTTGGGATTTTGAAACATGACATGGTGAAGACTGGCAAGGGTTGAATCACAGCCTTAATAAGGACTTCCTTTCCAGCAGTGCTTAGGAGCTTGGCTTTCCAGCTGTGTAGCTTGTTTTTTACAGAGGTCAATAGATACTCAAAAACTTCTTCCTTTGATTTGCCAATTCCCAGTGGAAGACCCAGGTATCTTGTTGACCTATGAGGAATAATTCCATTAAGTGTCCTGCAAATGGCTAATTGAATCTGTTGCTGTGTATTCCTGCTGAAAAAGATGCCAGATTTTTGCCAATTGACAGCTTGGCCTGTGAATAATCGATATTTCTCCAGAATGGTCATAAGAATAGCAGCCTGATCTGAGCTAGCCTTACAAAAGAAAAGTGAGTCATCAGCAAATAAAATGTGGGACAGCAGTGGGCCATTTCTGGACAATTTCAATCCTTTCAGTGAACCAGAGTCAATAGCATTCAGAATCAAGGCTGAGAGGAGTTCTGCCACAATAACGAATAGGTAAGGGGATAGAGGATCCCCTTGCCTTAATCCTCTGGAAGGAGTAATTAATCCACTGACTGTGCCATTAATTTTGAAAGCAAAAGTAGCTGTTGAAACACAAGCCATCACCATATTAACAAATTCACTCTGAAAACCCATTTTGAGCATTATTTTCTTCAGAGAAAGCCATTCAATACGGTCAAAAGCTTTCATCAAATCAAGTTTTAGTGCCATAAAGCAGTTAGGGCCAGAAGAGTGCCTATTAAGGAAATGAAAGGCTTCTTGAGCAATTATAACATTATCAGTGAGTTGCCTGCCTTCAACAAAAGTTGATTGATATGGACTTATGCATTCAGTTAAACAAGCCTTTAGTCTGTTAGCCAAGACTTTGGAAATTACCTTGTAAATCACAATGCACATGCTTATTGGCCTAAATTGACTCACAGTCTCAGGATTTAGAAATTTGGGGATTAAAGATATCACATTATGATTCCAATATTTGAGCATCTTACCTGATTGGAAAAAGCTGAGGACTGTAGCCATAAGTTCTTGCTTAAGAAGCTCCTAGAAATGCTGGTAGAAAAGGGCACTCATTCCATCCTCTCCTGGTGCTTTCTCTGGTGGAAGGCTAAATAGTGCATCTTTGACTTCTTTCTCAGTTATTTGCTTTAACAGTGCAGTATTCATGTCTGTAGTGATAGATGTGGGAATTAAGTGGAGCAAAGCATCTCCTCCCCAACTGCCTTCAGATGTAAAGAGGTTATTGTAAAATTCAGCAATGTGTTGCTCAATGTCCCTCTGCTGTGATAGAACTCTTCCCTGAGGTGTGAGTAATCTAGTGATGGCATTTTGTCTCCTTCTTTGAAGAGTGAAAGCATGAAAAAAACGGGTGTTGGCATCTCCCTCTTTCAGCCATTTGAGTCCAGACTTCTGCTGCCAGTACAACTCTTCTAACAAATGAGCTTTGTTCAGGTCTCTTTTAGTGGCTTCCCAAATTTCCCAATTTGCATCAGTTTTGTCTTTGTTCAACTCTTCCAACTTTAAAGTTAGCTCTGCAATGGTAGCCTGATTTTTCGTTTGAAAGGTGGAACTCCAGATGAGCAAAGAAGCCCTAACCCTTTTAACTTTCTCCTTCAGTTGGAAAAAAGGAGTGCCTGTCACTGGAATATTCCAAGATTGTTGAACAACTTCTTCAAAGCCCTCTTTTCCAAGCCACCTCTTGTCAAAATGAAATCTAACCTTCCTCCTCTTCTTTGGCAACCCCATATCTAGAAGAAGGGCTGAATGATCTGAAGAGCTTCTGATGATATTTGTAACTGCAGCATTAGGGTAGTTGTTCACCCAGTCAAAGGACCCAAAGGCTCTGTCCAACTGTTCCTCAACTAAGTCACCATCTGCTCTGTTGTTACTCCATGTGAAAGGGTAGCCATTTATTTTAACTTCCTCCATCTCCATTCTGTTTATGAAGGAATTGAAATGTTGAAAACTGGTTGGGCTTCTAGGAACTCCACCTGACTTTTCTGAGATAGCACAGATTTCAGTCCAGTCCCCCATAGGAAACCAATTATTACCCCCATGAAATTTTATCAAAGAGAAACTCCTCCCACTGAATTAATCTACTAACTTTGCAGGGACTAAAGTAGACAAAAATTCCCCATTGAGTATCTTGAGGAGGGAGTTGAAACTCTACCTCAATGTAGAAGTCTTTGCAATTGATCTGCTTGATGATTACTTTGATATCCCAGAAGAGGGCTAAACCTCCACTAAGACCTTTTGGATTAACTACTGCCATTCTATCCTCATACCCCAATTTTCTGCCAACAGATTTAACAAAAGCCTGTTGCTTCTTAGTTTCTGAAAGAAAAGGAAGTGTGGGTGGTGAGTTTTACGTAACTCTCTGATTTGGGAAATTGTAGAGGGCCCACCCAGCCCTCTACAATTCCACACCACAGCTAGTATTGATCACTGTGGTGCCACTCAAGGCTGGCAGCCCCCATCTGGTCAGGATTCAATTTCAATTTCTTGCTGTTAGACTGTTCTGGAGTTTTGTGAAGTTGCTGAGTTGCTTGATGTTCTTCTTCTCCTCTAAATCTCTTCCCTATGCTGTCCTTGGCAATAATTAAAGGAAGATTAGGCTCTCTTTGTAATCTCCCATCTGTCCCTCTGTTTCTTCTCCATGTTTTCAATGCCCCTGTGGGTATGGTGATCATAGCTTGTGGAATCTCTAGGGGGTCTAGAGATGCAAGAGGATCCCCTGTATCCATCTCCATTTCTCCCACTACTTCTAGCTGTTTGAGATTGGACATTTCACCCTCCTCCTACCTTTTGTGAGCATTAGAACTTGAGGTGAGTGAGGCTACTGATTTCTCCTTAGAGATTGGAGTTAATTTTTCCTGGACTGAGACTAGTTGCTGACTTGTACCAGCTTGACTTGAGGATGCTATTGGCGATGATCTTTGGTCTGCTACAGCTGAAGGAGATTCATTTCTTGGAGAGCTTCTAGAATCTGAGGTGTGAGTATCAGGCCATTTCTGCCCTTCAGCTGCTTTCATCCATTCCCCAAATTGGCCTTCTTTGAGGAATTTACTGTTGATGTCTAAGACTTTCTTTGCACAGCTTCTGTCTAAGTGCCCTATCATTCCACAATAATAGCATAAGTTCAGCAGCTTCTCATACTTGAATTGAACCTGGACTGTTTGGTCATCCAATCTGATATTGGCTATTTTGGGCAAAGGTTCGTCCAGGTTTAATGTAACTAGTAACCTTAACATTTTACCCCCATGATTACCAGCATTAACCACCACTGCATTTTTCAGATCCTTAAAGACTTTTCCAATTTTAATACCTACTTCAGTGCTAACCCAATCTAAGGGAATGTTAGCTACTTGAACCCAGATATTAAGATCACGGAAACATGGATGTTTACTGGTGAGACCAGAAGTCCATTCCTTCAAAATGAGGTATTGATTATCAAAGCTCCAATTTGTGCCACTAACTACTTTCCTCATATCTTCCTTGTTTTGAAAAATAAACTGAAAGAAATTAGGACTTAGCTCTTTAATCTCCATAGGATGCCGGAGCTTCCAGATGTTGGTCATCGTTCTTTTTACTCCCATCCAACTTGCTGCCCTGTCTCCAACGATTTTACCAAAGAGGCTTCTACCGCATTCATCAGCACTAAGTTTTATATCATCCCTCGCAATGTCAATGACCACTGCTTCTTTATCAGAGAGTGAAAAGTCCTTCAATTGGTTTGATAAATCCTTGTCTTGACTATCCGCCATGGATGCCGGAAACCTAGACTGGCCTTTTCCTCTTCAAAGCTATAATGTACCGTACAATATCTGGACCAATCTGCTCGTAATGCGTCGACGAAAAACCACAGTCTGATGATAATAGTCACAGAAAAAAATTGCTAAAGTGTTTGGTCGAAGAAATGGGAACGCTCTCAACGAGAGAATTCCATGAACCATCGACACCACTGTTATTCCCTTTTTTTTTCCTTTCTTTTATATATTAACGATCACGAATAAAATGTTAAATTTATCTCAAGCGCCGATGTAACGCCCCAATTTTTAAAAGGTAGATTGGACATTTTAAAGGGCGTTAATAAAATTTAAAGATCTAAGTTCTTCATACTTCAAACGATTTTTCAAAAAACAACTTATCACAGAAGGCACTATATCGAAACCTCTTCTTATAAACTTGCGAAACCACTTTACTTTAAAAATCGTCTCAAACTACTTACTCAAATAACAGTGAGATCTCAACTTCCCAAATCTCATTTCAAGAGCTCAAATCATCAGTCATGAAACATAACATAATATCTCAAGTTCTAAACTCAAATCAACTAATTCATTATGCCAAATAAAACAAGTCTAAAAAACCATGTCAAATGCATAAGTCTTAGTACTCATAAAAGAAATAAACATAAACTGATCAGTTATGACCACTACAGTGTCCCCTATCCATAAACACCTAGCTCAACCTAAAGAGGGTAAAAAGAGGGGTGAACAAACCACAAGCTCAGTGGGAATAAACTAAACAATTAATCATTTAATGGCATGTATCATCATAGCGGTACTCATATCCAAAACTGAATCGGGACACTGTAATGTAACTGTCTAGCTTCAAGCCTCAATGGTTTACCTGGACTTGTGGCTCGTATTTCAAGCCTCCACGGTATACCCGGAATTATGGCTCTTATACACTAGTAATTTACCGTCAATTCTTTGCCCGAAGGCCTAGCCCAGTACCTGAAGGTCCTGGTAATTTACCGTCAATTGCCCAAAGGCCCTGCGACATGTATATACAACTAAAAGGATAGCATGCATTTAAGATGAGTAACTACATAGAAAATCCCCACCTTGACTTGTCTCATGCTCAATGAATGAAATGGTCCATGCTCGTCTCACGAACTCGACTCCTTGAAATCTACATGAGAAGAATTTATCTAACATGAATATACTATATTTATTTAATGAATTATTAACTTAATTAATTAATTTTCTAAGCTTGCTAAAGGTCTTGGAAAACTGGTTATCCACTCAATTTAATTTGACTAAAGCTCGGAAATGAAGGCTAATAAAAATAAATCGAGGCTCAGATGAAAATGAAATAGGGTCGCCAGGGCGTCTCAGTTATGTTCGACACGTCTGGTCATGACTGAGGTGCTGCTAGTTCGAGCCTGAGGCCTACTGGGGTCTGCCAGGTCTGTTGGGTGCGCTCGGGTTACACCTACTGGGTGTGCGCACGAGACGCTAGGAGTGCTACAGGTCACACGCGGGTTGTCTGGAGTGCTGCAGGTCACACGCGCGTGATATTGGAAACGCATGCGGGTAGCTAGAATTTTGCGTCCGCTGGCGAGTCGCGCAGACAAAGCGGGTCCTCTGCAGGTCGCGCGTGCAGCACAGGGAGCGCTGGGGAGCACACGAGCGTCAAGGAGCGCTGCGAGTTGTTGATGAAGATCGTGTATCCGGCGATAATGTTTTGCGAGAACGGGCGCGCTAATGACCTTCCGTTCACACGATAGTTCGTGTTCGAACCCGCAATAAGGCCTAGTTCTAAGCACAAGAGAGAGAGAGAGAGAGAGAGATGATCAAAACATTGATTTTTCTTAATACTTGAATGGTGAAAAATGAAAATACAATGATAAATTAAAGGAAAGCTAAGACTACCCAACGCGTACACTTAAGAAAAGTAAATAACTATGATCCTTATTTAGAATGCTAAAGATACCTAACTTAATCAATAACAAAATAAACTAGGAATGATACTAGGAATTATAATGAAATTAATCCCCTAAAGTCAGCCAATATTTTCTAAAAGAATTTTGGATTCTTGCTCCTCAAGATTCCTCGCACAGTTGTCCGCCCGTGCCCAGCACGACATGATATCGCGACCTACCAGCTACCGCATATGCTTCGCCCACGGTCGTTCCTACTTGCGTGTCGCGCGTATGCCCTATCTCGCCCAGGCATGCTGCCTCGCGCATGAGCGCTGTCTTGCGTTGTCGCGTGTCGCGCCTACACGCTGTCTTGCGCAGCTCGGGTCGGTCTTTCAGCCCGTCGCACGATCCTTAGTGCAAAAATTGGCCACTGAAGCTGATGCTCGTGGCGTGTGAAAAGGTCGATATGCATCGATCACCCCCCCCTTCGAGAACATCCTTGTCCTCAAGGATAAAATACTACAAGGATGCCTCTTCAACCTTGCGCGGTGCTTTAATACCTTTGTTGGTGTCGGTCTTCAATGTTACGATCCTCCCTCCCGAACAGAATTCCATCATCCCGTCCTTGTAATTAGTAGCAATCTGACCAAGACTCTCCAGCCATTGGACCCTAAGAACCACATTGGGTCCTACTAACGGTAGTGCGTATAGCTCGACCAACAAGAATTCAGACAACCACCGACGACCTTGGAGAGACCAGCCGCGCTCAGCCGTGCCTGGTCGTGTTCAGCCCCATCCCAGGCTGCGCAGTGCACGTAGGCCGAGGATGCCCATGCACAGCCGCACGCAGGTGAAGTCGCTGGCAGCCATAGGCGTCACCTCTCTCTTTCGCGGGCAGGCGGTGCTCGCATCGCGTAGGTGGATCCCAGCGAGCAGGTTGCAGAGCGAATACGGGTTGGCACGCGAGTTTCTCGTGGGCGTCCAGGCCTTCGTGCGTGATTCGCGTGCAATGCGGGACAGTCTCCACAACACCCACGGAGACCTGAGAGACCTCGTGCAACCTGCAGAGCAACAGAGCATCCTAGCACGCAGAGACCCGGGTAGCATCGAGCACGACCGACCACCAGCTGTCTGACGACATTCCGGCGACCCTTTGGCGAGCCCGAACAGCCAGTGACTATCGTGCAGAGCCCAAGGTGATGGCGAGGCCTAGTCCGGAAGTCCAACGGACTCTGAATTTCAAGCGATTCCCAACAGCGGAAATAAGAAACGTCTCAGAGTCAGCAAAAATATTAAACGGTACGCGCTGGACCCTTACTGCTAGTTCTGTTGTGTTTAGGGTATAATTCATAGATAGTTCATACCTTGCACAAAATCGATGACCCTCACATGTTCCCAACAAACTGTTTGGTTTGAACAATTACATGTATCATTCAACTTAAGGTCCACATCCGAATAAGCCGCAGTTTGATCTTCAGCAGCCTGAGTAAATGAACTAGGGCCTTCTTCAGTATGTGTAAATGAACTACGGTCTGTTGGGTAAAAAGAGTTGCCTGCTTGATATGAATATGAGGGCTCGTGGAAAACTGCATAACTACCAAAACCAAAACGTCGTTGACACACACCATTGGACACCATCATTTGCGTGAAGCTTTGTTGCCCCATCCCCGAAATCCTTACATTTAGTCGCTGCTCCAACTCGATGTAAATGTTGGGAGTACTTTGTTTTTTTAAACAACTCTACGATATCGTCATTGGATTCGATTCTCATCTTCGTAACTCGAGAACTTCCTTCAAATGTGGCCCACAATATGTAATCAAAATTACAAGGATCGACCTTTTTAATAACGAGAAGCCACTTCAGAAACCACTTCAGAATACATTTGTTGGCCACCATTTGTTCTCATTAGCTCTGCAACACCACCAACATAGTTACCCAGAGAAAACGCAGCACTATGGTGCATGCATACTCTAACATGATTGCTAGCCATTAAAGTGTAATTTTTAAAAGAAAGAAAATTAAAGAACCAAATAAGTTTGAAAGGAAAAATGCAGTAGATATGTCGCCTTAAAGCTTGAACAAAAAGAAATACAGTAGAGTGTAGACAGGAAGATGAAGAAAAATTAAATGGTGGTAAATGTAGGGAGGAAGAGCAAGAATCAAATGATAGTAAAATGCTGGCACAAAGAAGAAGAATATGTGTTAAATGGTAGTAAATTTTTTTATAAAAAAATCAACATCATGCGTGTCTAATTTACGTAAAAAAATAAGTCGATCATGTGATACATAACTATTTGAATAATATGCGGAACATTTTCAACGAATATATGATTCGTGATACGGATTAGCCAAAAAATGACGAATAGTCCTGGATTATGCGCCTTTCAATTTGGATATGCGATTCGTGAATATGCGAATACATTACGTCTAATCGTTAATTATACGGCGTTATAGATTTAGCTGTGCAAGTCGTAAACTATTCAAAAAAGTCACATAATCAAAAAATATGCTACGTTCGATTTGGATATGTGATACTTTCACGCATATGTTAAATTATACGATGGATTCAGATATATGATTATAAAATATATTTGAACATAATTCGCATATTTATTAACAATGCGTCTGATTTAGACAATGAGTCGTAAGCTATGCGAACTCGTTTCACATAACTTAAATATGCGGTGATCAATTTGGGTATGTGGTAACTGTATATGCGGAATAATTTTCACATAATTTTGATTTGGATAATAATAAATTATGTGATTCCTGAATATGCGAGGTTACGCATAATCGTTAATTATATGGCGTGATAGATTTGGATATGCAAGTTGAAAAATATGTGACAATATTTGCATAATTCTAAAATATGCGGCAATCAATTTGGATATGCGATAACTAATATGCGAAATTTTATCGCATATGGTAAATTATGCGGTGTATTTGGATATGTAATTAAGTAATATGCGTAAGTGTTTCGCTTACTTGTTAACTATGCAATATATTTGAAATGCGAGTCGTAAAATATGCGAATAAATTTTACATAATTATAAATAGCGGCTATCAATTGGGATATGCGATTACAATATATGTAAAATAATTTCGCATTTAAAAAATTACTAGTACGTAGCCCGTGCGATGCACGGGACATAAGATTAATGAGTTATTTCCACAGAACTTGTCTGTTAAGTAGCTCGTGCGATTCACAGGAGATATTAAATGAGTGGACCATAGGGCTTGTCCATTCAGGCCTAAAAAATAATAGAGTTTGATCATCTATATTTTTACATCTTTTCATCAACGTCATTTTTTTGTCGGAACATTAAACCTGAGTCTGGTAGCGCTAGCCCGTAAATTAATTAATATATTATCTCGCTCACATATTTATAATAATATAAATTTGATTTCATTATATATATTTATTCATTGGTATAAGAAAAATAACAGTTTTACGTAATCTTGTTCCTCGTATAATACTTATATTATTTCATTATAAAATTTATTGTAGTATAATGTCATTATTATTATAAGTTATAGATGTAATCTTCTTCTTCTTTTTGTTTTATGTAATTAAAATATTTAATGTATGTTAATATTATTTATTAATGTAATTAATTTAAATTATGTAAATAAATTTAAAGTAAAACATTTTGTACAAACATTTTACAAAATATACACAAATGTTTTTTTAGAATTTAATTTTTTCAATAAATAACAGCTTTGAAATTCTATGCAATTATTAAAACCGATTAAATTTTTATTTATAGGCTTGACATTAAAACTGATTTTATGAGATTATTTTAACTAAACCGATGTTATGAAATAAAAAAATTTTATACTTACATTTGATTTTTCAGCAAAGGTAAAAAAATCGGTTCTGGTTTTTATCCCATAACAAATCTTTAATGTCAAGCTATAAATACCAAAACAAATCTGTAATTAATATCATTCTATTTCCAGCAAACATTAATTACCTTTGACTTTTCTTTATACTAAATCTGGTAAATGGGATACCTTTTAATATAAGTATAGATTACTAATTTCTGTTAAATATTGAAAACGAAAAAAAATAAACAATTAAAACAATAAATGGACGGTCAGAATCGCGTAACCAAATCGTGTGGTCGAAAGTAATTGATCTCGATTATAAATAGAGAATCAACCCGAAAAAGTAGGGTTTTCATTGTAGTCACCGCCTCACTCTCTATCGCTCTCTCTCTCTCTCTCTAACATTTCATCTGCTATTTCATTTTTCAGATCTCTTGATCTTATGAAATATGTTTATCGATTATCGATAATATGTTAGAGATTGAGTGATATGTTAGAAATTGTGATGTTATTTGGTTTCAATTTTGTGAAGTACTTCAAATCAAAACCCGATTTCACTTTTGGTTTATTTTTTTCACGGGATTTGTAAGTTTATTGATATTAATTTTGTAAGTTTATTGATATTAATCTACTTATCGATTTGTTTTTACCCAGTTTAGTGATGTTAATCGATCTGTTTTTAACCATTTTCGATATCTTTTGATCGAAAATTCAACGCTGGACTCTATATTTTTTTATTCCGTTTTAGAGTTTTCATCATTAACCGTCTCGATCTCTCTATTGAAATCCAAAATTCTGTTTTGTTTAATTTTTTTCACTGGATACTTAATTTTCTTGATCGAAATCTACGTATAAACTGATAATCGATATGTTTTTTCCCATTTTCGAATTTTTTTAGTGGAGATATCTACGATCTGCACTCGATACTTATTTGCGTTTTTCTTATTTTTTCAGATCTAGTTGATTTTGCTATAAAAAAATATAAATCCGAAAGAGATCTACTGAAAGACTTCAAAAACCGTTTGTTTTCTTTTATTTGTTTAATAAATTGTATGAACTGANCTAATTGAACAATTTAGAAAAGATGACAGAGTTTTTCATCTTACCTTGTCTAATTGAACAATTTAGAAAAGATGACAGAGTTTTTCATCTTACCTTGTCTAATTGAACAATTCAGAAAAGATGAGACAGGGTTCAAGAAATTTATAAAAACGATTTTCACAGATTATTAAACTTGTTTATTATTATTGTATGCATGTAAATGTGGATGGAGGCAAGGATAACAACACAACAACTGAATTGCACAGATTACGCACAAAAGAAAGGTACACATCATCTACAAATGACAGACCTTTAATGTTAAATAAAAATAAGAATTGTAAATTGCATTACAAATATGCGGTTGTTCACATTGACCATAGTTATTGTTTCAAGCATTCATTTTAAACATACTAATCAATTGTTCATTGTTTTGATGCATGGACATGGAGTTCAAAATATACAAATGACATGACTCCGCTGATTCCGATATGCCACAACAATTCGAAAACTGAAGGAAACAAAAGGTAATAATCTCTTTCAAAGTGTAAAGCATTACTGTGATTAAAAAAACATAAGATATGATAAAATAATATTACCTGGATTATGAAATAGAGTTTCTGGTGAAAGGTTAATTGTGTTTTCTCGATCTGTGTATCCATATCTCTGACTGTATGTATTTTTTGATTTTTGACCTCTTTTGCAAGTTCTTCTATCTGCATCATTGCTACTGCTGCGCATGTTTGTTCGCTTCTCCAATTCACTATCTACGACTGTTGAAAAATAAAATATTCATTGAATATGATTAGAAGTTCTCATGAAACTGAGAATGAAAGAGATAAATTTATGACCGTAAGAAACGTAACCTTGACTGCGGTGTCTAAAATAACCTTAAAGACCTAGAATCAGCGATCATATATATATATATATATATATATATATATATATATATATATCAACATTGTTTTACTTAAGATATATCATAAAAGATCACGAAAGACATTCTAATTTGTTAAGATATACCATAAAAGATCACGTAAAATATTCTAATTTGTTTTCATTATTGGATTAGATTAGATAGATATGAGAAACAAATCAACTTATAAGGTAACCGAATCATTATTAAAATATTTATATTTTTTTCCTTCTAAATTATCACGTGTGAATAAATTTTATATACTTATCTACTTATATGATGTAAATAGGGTATACTATTTATTTTTTCGAATAGATAGTAATGTATAATTATTTTTTGCAAATTAATCTAATCTTATACTTATCATTTATTTTTTATAGCTATTTTACAGTAAGAAAAGAAAACTTATCGATATATAACACCTCCACCCACCCACCACCCCCGTGTATATATTATAATCACATGTATTTATGATCTAATTCCCATTATAGTTAGAAAATTAATCTTTTTGCAGTTGAAATGTCTATTTCTGTGATGATTTAAGAATTCCTATTATATTTATGTGATGATTTAAGAATCCTCAATTTATTTCTGTTCAGTTGTTGTAATGTTGAGAAATGTCTGTGATGATTTACAAATTCCAATTATATTTCTGTTTTTTTCGTTGTAATGTTTAGATTCATCTGTAATGCATTTACATGAGATACAATCTATAAAAAAAATCACTTAATTAGCCTCCATTATGAAAAAAACTTATTACTTATTAAAGAAAATAATAAAACCAAATTCTGCAATAATGATAAATAAAAACATACTCGCAGCTGTATTGCTTATTCTATAGATTAAATGGAAAACAGCAATATACATTGCTGTATGTAGAACCAAAAAAGTAAAATAAAACTAAAACCATAATTGTTTTTACATGTTAGAAAATTAATTTTTTTGCAGTTGAGATGTTTATTGCTGTGATGATTTAAGAATTCCTATTATATTTATGTGATGATTTAAGAATCCTCAATTTATTTCTGTTCATTTGTAATTTTGAGAAATGTCTGATGATTTAAAAATTCCAATTATATTTCTGTTTTTTCGTTGTAATGTTTAGATTCATCTGCAATGAATGACATGACATACAATCTATAAAAAAAAATCACTTAATTCGCACAAATCTGTAATGCATTACATAACATACAAA
>BKCP01005861.1:139226-157770 GCA_008636005.1 Striga asiatica | reverse complement strand
AAAGTGAAGAAGACACTGCTCAACTCAATATTATTTATATTCGCTGCTCAATATTTGTGATTTATTTATAATGTATAATTGTTGTTCTATTTTCACGATAGATATCTTCTCCAACAATTTAATCTGATTGCGTATAATAATCTAAACCGATAAGAAGGAATAAGGAGAAATTTAAAATAAGAAGGAATCCAATTAATACTAATTTGTTTGAAGATAAAGAGGAAAAAAATCATAACAGAATCTTGAGTAGCATAATATGCGTCTGAATTACAGTGAATGTAATTTCAAGTTCAATCAATTGAAACTTAAAAAAGATTCTACGCGATTTTGTTGACTAAATAGGTTGAATAGAATAGAATAAATTAGAAGATAATTAGGAAGATAATCTATACAAATACTGATAGCTGATTTTTGGGAATCTGTTTAGTCAACCTATTCCATTATACAAATAATTCTTGCGGAGCACTCTAAAGACAATAAATTAATAGCCGCCAATTTAATAGATACAAAGATTGGTAGCCGATATTTGGGAAACAGAAAAACAAATCATTAAATAAAAAATCTATACGGAAATAGTAAGGATAATTAATGCTGTTGACTTTTTTTATTATTAAATTTAGTAAATAGGATACCTTTTAATATAAGTATAGATAGATGCAGTGGATTTGGATATACGATTAACAAATATGTGAATGTTTTCGCATAATTATGAACTATATGTCTGATTTAGTTATGCATTGGTGTATATACGACAGAATCTCGCATACTTATTAGTTAAGCGGTTCATTTGGATATGCGATTGTTATATCACATATAATGTCGTGAGTTGTGGGGTGAAAGAAATATATATTTTTTTTATGGAACAATGTAAAAGATGTTATAATATGGTAAGTGTGGTGGGTATAACCACCACCTACCATAATACATTTTATTATTAAATAATGTATGTGAATGACTATTTTGCCCCTGATGTAATTGTATTATTACGATTATGGCATCAGAAGTTTTCCTATAAATAGGAGCTTCAGTTATAATGAAAATACAACCAAGAGAAAACATTCTCTATATTCTTTCTATTTCAGTTTTCTCTCTATTTTATAACACGTTATCAGCACGAGTTTCTGCCTTCTAGAGCTCGACTTTTAATATGACGAAATTATGCTCTGCAATTTCATCTTATAAACGATCTTCTGTATCAGAAATCGAATTATTACAAGTCACTAATTTCTTGTAATCATTACCAAAAAACCGTGTCTGGATTAATAAACTCTTAACAAAATCCACACACAGAACCCCACAAAAACAAGATCTAACCAGAATTCAATATAATGATTTTCCCCTCAAAACTTCCCGGACCTGCCGCTTGGATCTCTCCGCCGAACTATTCAGCGGCATTAGAGCCGTTAGCAGCGACAGCTGGGAGATAATAAGAGCATATTTGGCGGATTCCCAGATTTGCACAAAGCTCGCCATTGTGTACCCAGATAAGACCGCAGGCTTTCAAGTAAATTCTACAATATCAATTAATTTTAATTATATAATTTGCGTGGCTAATGATGACGATTGAGCACAGCTAGCATCACAATTATTTGTAAATTAAGTGGGACTTATTCCAAAATGTATTATTATATACTTTTGATCCCCACCATATCCCAACCCAACGTCCGAATGCTTGAAGACTTGGTTTACGACTAATGTGTATGTTTAACGAAAAGATCAAAGGTAATAATACTCACCCTTTATCATTCAAATTAGTTTTTGTAAATAAAATAAATTGTGTTTATAAAAATAAACTTATTTTATTATAACTCAATTTAATTAGAGTTTCATTTTAAGACCAATATTGATATAGTTTATTAAATTATACATATTGGTATTATGGAATGTTTGAAATTTTTTATTAAGAAAATTATTTGGTACGTGGACATGTGGATATTTATGAATTGATCCATGTAGGGATTGGTTCCAATGCATCCCATTATTTAAAGTGAGGACGTGAGACTCATTCCTAGCCACAAGATTTAGATCTTGATTTAAATAATAATTCTTTATTTTTAAATTATTTAAATATTATTATGACCATTGACCGTTGACTCCGGCGTTGACCGTTGACTTCCGACGAAAATCGTTGACTTCCGACGTTGATCGTTGACTTCCGACGTTGACCGTTGACTCCGGCGTTGACTTTCGACGTTGACTGTTGACCATTTGTCTTTTGTTATGTTATTTCTTTCTTGCTAGGTTAGTTGTTGCTAGGTTATTTGTTTGTTGTTGCTAGGTTAGTTGAGTTTTGTTGCTAGATTAGTTGTCTTAAGTTGCTAGGTTATTTTTTTCTTGCTGCTAGGTTAGTTGTCTTTTGTTGCTAGGTTAGTTCTTTCTTGCTGCTAGATTAGTTGTCTGATGCTGCTAGGTTAGTTGTATTTTGTTGCTAGGTTATTTCTTTCTTGCTGCTAGTTTAGTTGTCTGATGCTGCTAGGTTAGTTGTCTTAAGTTGCTAGGTTATTTCTTTCTTGCTGCTAGGTTAGTTATCTGTAGCTGCTAGGTTTTTTTTTTTTTTTTTTTAAACAAACAACGCCCCGGGAGGGCGGGGGATTGGGCTGGATCCTCAACCTGTGCATAGATCAGGGCCCCAAAAACGGGAGTCCAAAATGTCAACGAACCAGATACAACGATCTACATAGTCTGACGATCAAAACCAAAAGCAAAAGAAAAACAAGAAAGAAAAACCGAAAAACGAAAAAGAAGCAAAAAACTACAATATAAAATCGATGAACGGTCTAACAGATGCCCGAGATAAATGTCTATACTAATGAAAATAGAAATCCTATATTAGTGAAAGCGGAACGCTGGGTATCCAAGCTGGTCCATCCGTACAAGAGTGCGAAGGCGGAGTAGAGCAGTGTCGGTCTGGAATGTATGTGTGCCTGGTATGGTGGCGCCAAGGCTGGCCAGGTAATCAGCCGGTCTGTTTCCCTCACGGAAAATGTGCGTGATCCTGTGATGAACTGACTGAAGTAGATCTCTAATGCGCAGAAGCGGGTGCTGAATCTGCCACGAGCCCTGATGGCCCGAAGTCAGGAGGGTGGCGACAGCCGCAGCATCCAGCTCGATCCATATATGACTAGAGATGTGGGCAGCTATCTGAAGGCCAATCTGTAGTGCCTGAATCTCTGCGTCGTAGCTCGAGGAGGACTGAATGGACGCGTGAAAGGCGGTGATGAGGGCGCCGCTATGGTCCCGAATCAAGCCTCCTCCTCCGGCAACTCCAGTGTGGCGATCGAAGGAGCCATCAGTGTTCAGCTTGACCCACGGAGAGTCAGGTCGCAGCCAAACAACAGCTCTGGCCCGAGGAGTCCGAACAGGCGGTGGTGGGGCCACCATATAGCGCTGCGGTGGCGTGCAGCCTGTCCAGTCTCGGGCCGTGAGCCTGCCCAATGAGATGAGGAGTGAAATGTGTCTCTCAACCTGCAAAACAATGTGAGAAAACATAAAGGTAATATCCCTATGCTTCGCACTATTCCTTTCTGTCCAGGTGAACCAAAGGATCAGACAAGGAATGAGGAAACCCACGTGTCTAAGGTGTGTGCTATGTGAGAAAAAACTCAGGAGCTCAAAAAAACTGTATGTGGTGGGTAGGGATATATGAGTGCAAGTGGCAAAATGCTTTCACACTCTCCTCACAATCTCACTCTCTAGAAAAAGGTGGGTAAAGGTCTCGGTCTCATGACGTCCAGTCTCAGAACAACACACACACCGAGAGGGGAAGGAGATCCCCCTCGCGTGTAGCACAGTATCGACGGGTATCCGGCGCAAGAGGAGGCGCCAAAGGAATACCGAAATAGTAGGCGTAAAAAGGTCACTCCAGATAGCCCCGAAGAGGAGATTAGGCCGATCCCTCAGCCTTATCTGCTCCCAAGCCGAGGTAGTAGAAAACACACCTGATGATGTAAGTCTCCACCTCATGCTATCTGACCCGTCCCCCGAGATAGGGAACTGCTGGATCTGATCTAATAACTGTTCGCTAAAACCCGCACCAGCCCCCAACTCCCTATCAAGCTTTCCCTTATCCCACGACCCGTCCGTCCAGAGGTCGCTCACGAGCAGGTAGTGGGAGTGCGACACCTATCTGTCCCTAGACAACGGCCTATCACCTACCCACCACTCATCCCAGACACTGACATCGCCCCCGCCCAAAACCCAAAAGATGTGATCCTGGGCTCGCCTCCCGACCCTAGTGAGGCGCCGCCACTGTCTGCTATCATGATCAACAGCCGTGACCCAACAAGGGTGGTTGGCACGTCTAGGGCAGTACTTGCTGCGAAGGTACTGAGCCCAAAGCGACTTTCCTTCCCTGAAGCGCCACCACAGCTTGTATGAGAAAGCTGTAACAATGTCCCTGAGGCGGCGGATGCCAAGGCCACCCTCGGAGAGGGGGCGACAGATAGAGTCCCAACTCACCCAGTGAGTACGTCTCCCCCTCCCAGACCCGTCCTCATAACCCCAGAAATAACGAGCCATAATCTGGTCAAGCTCGTCAAGAGTAGACCTAGGGGGGTCGAGGACCATAAGCAAGTGAATCGGAAGAGAGCTAAGAGTGCTCTTGATCAGCGCTAGCCGACCATCGAAAGAAAGATATCTATGCGACCAACCAGAGATCCTGTCGACCATCCTCTGCCTGACGCCCGCAAAGAGCGCTCTCGTGAGGTTGCCCTTATATAAAGGGACCCCGAGGTAAGTAATGGGAAGGTCGCCACGCGCAAAACCAGGTTATTTCTTTCTTCCTGTTAGTTTAGTTGTCTGATGCTGCTAGGTTAGTTGTCTGATGCTGCTAGGTTAGTTGTCTTTTGTTGCTAGGTTATTTCTTTCTTCCTGTTAGTTTAGTTGTATTTTGTTGCTAGGTTATTTCTTTCTTGCTGCTAGGTTAGTTGTCTTTTGTTGCTAGGTTATTTCTTTCTTCCTATTAGTTTAGTTGTCTGATGCTGCTAGGTTTGTTGTCTTAAGTTGCTAGGTTATTTCTTTCTTGCTGCTAGGTTAGTTGTCTTTTGTTGCTAGGTTAGTTCTTTCTTGCTGCTAGGTTAGTTGTCTGATGCTGCTAGGTTAGTTGTCTTTTGTTGCTAGGTTATTTCTTTCTTGCTGCTAGGTTAGTTGTCTTTTGTTGCTAGGTTATTTCTTTCTTACTGCTAGGCTAGTTGTTTGATGCTGCTAGGTTTTTTTTTTTTTTTAGCAAACAACGCCCCGGAAGGGCGGGGGATTGGGCTGGATCCCCAACCTGTACATAGATCAAGGCCCCAAAGTCGGGAGCCCAAAATATCAACGAGCAAGATACAAAAGTCTATTGAGTCTCACTAATGAAAATCAAAAATAAAGGAAAAACAAAAAAAGAAAAACCGAAAAACAAAAAGAACCAAAAACTACAATACCAAGTCGATCTTCGGGCTAACAGATGCCCGACAAATATGTCTATGCTAAAGAAAACAGAAATCCTAAACTACCGAAAGCGGAAAGCTGAATATCCAAGCTGGTCCATCCGTACAAGAGTGCGAAGTCGGAGTGGAGCAGTGTCGGTCTGGAATGTATGTGTGCCTGGTGTGGTGGCGCCAAGGCTGGCTAGGTAATCAGCCGGTCTGTTCCCCTCACGGAAAATGTGCATGACTCTGTGGTGGACTGACTGAAGTAGATCTCTAATGCGCAGAAGCGGGTGCTGAATCTGCCACGATCCCTGATGGCCCGAAGTCAGGAGGGTGGCGACAGCCGCAGCATCCAGCTCGATCCATATATGACTAGAGAGGTGGACAGCAATCTGAAGGCCAATCTGTGCCTGAATCTCTGCATCGTAGCTCGAGGAGGCCTGAATGGACGCGTGGAAAGCGGTGATGAGGGCACCCCTATGATCCCGAATCAAGCCTCCTCCTCCGGCAAGTCCAGTGTGGCGATCAAAGGAGCCATCAGTGTTCAGCTTGACCCACGGAGAGTCAGGTCGAAGCCAAACAACAGCTCTGGCCCGTGGAGGTCGAACAGGCGGTGGTGGGGCCACCATGTAGCGATGCGGTGGCGTGCAGCCTGTCCAGTCTCGGGCCGTGAGCCTGCCCAATGCGATGAGGAGTGAAATGTGTCTCTCTACCTGCAAAACAATGTGAGAAAACATAAAAGTAATATCACTATGCTTCGCACTATTCATTTCTGTCCAGGTGAACCAAAGGATCAGACAAGGAATGAGGAAGCCCACGTGTCTAAGGTGTGTGCTCTGTGAGAAAAAACTCAGGAGCTCAAAAAAACTGTATGTGGTGGGTAGGGATATATGAGTCCAAGTGGCAAAATGCTCCCACACTCTCCTCACAATCTCACTCTCTAGAAAAAGGTGGGTAAAGGTCTCAGTCTCATGGCGTCCAGTCTCAGAACAACACACACACCGAGAGGGGAAGGGGATCCCTCTCGCATGTAGCACAGTATCGACGGGTATCCGGCGCAAGAGGAGGCGCCAAAGGAACACCGAAATAGTAGGCGTGAAAAGGTCACTCCAGATAGCCCCGAAGAGAAGATTAGGCCGATCCCTCAGCCTTATCTGCTCCCAAGCGGAGGTAGTAGAAAACACACCTGATGATGTAAGTCTCCACCTCATGCTATCTGAACTGTCCCCCGAGATAGGGATCTGCTGGATCTAATCTAAGAACTGCTCGCTAAAACCCGCACCAGCCCCCAACTCCCTATCAAGCTTCCCCCTATCCCACGACCCGTCCGACCATAGGTCGCTCACGAGCAGGTAGGGGGAATACGACACCTGCCTATCTCCCTATCTGTAGCTGCTAGGTTAGTTGTATTTTGTTGCTAGGTTAGTTGTGTTTTATTGCTAGGTTATCTGGATCCCCAACCTGTGCTTAGATCAGGGCCCCAAAATCGGAAGCCCAAAATATCAACGAACAAGATACAAAGGTCTACATAGTCTCACAATCAAAAACAAAAACAAAAGAAAAGCAAAAAAGGAAAGCCAAAAAACGAAAAAAGGAAACAACACTACAAAACAAAGTCGATCTTCGGGCTAACAGATGCCCGAAAAAAAGTCTATACTAATGACAGCAGAAATCCTAAACTAGTGAAAGCGGAACGCTGGATATCCAAGCTGATCCATCCGTACAAGAGTGCGAAGGCGGAGTGGAGCAACATCTGTCTGAAATGTATGTGTGTCTGGTATGGTGGCGCAAGGCTGGCTAGGTAGTCAGCAGGTCTATTCCCCTCACGGAAAATGTGCGTGATCCTGTAATGGACTGACCGAAGTAGATCTCTAATGCGCATAAGCGGGTGCTGAATCTGCCACGAACCCTGATGGCCCGAAGTCAGGAGGGTGGCGACAGCCGCAGCATCCAGCTCGATCCATATATGACTAGAGAGATGGACAGCGATCTGAAGGCCAATCTGTAGTGCCTGAATCTCTGCGTCGTAGCTCGAGGAGGCTTGAATGGATGTGTGGAATGCGGTGATGAGGGCGCCGCTATGATCTCGAATCAAGCCTCCTCCTCCGGCAACTCCAGTGTGGTGATCAAATGAGCCATCAGTGTTCAGCTTGACCCACGGAGAGTCAGGTCGAAGCCAAAGAACAGCTCTGGCCCGAGGAGGCTGAACAGGCGGTGGTGGGGCCACCATGTAGCGATGTGGTGGCGTGCAGCCTGTCCAGTCTCGGGCCGTGAGCCTGCTCCCAAGCCGAGGTAGTGATGTGGTGGGGTCACTCCAGATAGCCCCGAAGAGGAGATTAGGCCGATCCCTCAGCCTGATCTGCTCCCAAGCCGAGGTAGTAGAAAACACACCCGATGATGTAAGTCTCCACCTCATGCTATCTGAACCGTCCCCCGAGATAGGGATCTGCTGGATCTGATCTAATAACTGCTCGCTAAAACCCGCACCAGACCCCAACTCCCTATCAAGCTTCCCCCGATCCCACGACCCGTCCGTCCAGAGGTCGCTCACAAGCAGGTAGGGGGAATGCGACACCTGTCTATCCCTAGACAACGGCCTATCACCTACCCACCACTCATCCCAAACACAGACATCGCCCTCGCCCAAAACCCAAAGGATGTGATCCTGGGCGCGCCTACCGACCCTAGTGAGGCGCCGCCACTGTCTGCTATCATGATGAACAGCCGTGACCCAACAAGGGTGGTTGGCACGTCTAGGGCAGTACTTGCCGCGAAGGTATTGAGCCCAAAGCGGCTTTCCTTCCCTGAAGCGCCACCACAGCTTGTATGAGAAAGCTGTAACAATGTCCCTGAGGAGGCGGACGCCAAGGCCACCCTCGGGGAGGGGGCGGCAGATAGAGTCCCAACTCACCCAGTGAGTACGTCTCCCCCTCCCAGAACCGTCCTCATAACCCCAGAAATAACGAGCCATAATCTAGTCAAGCTCGTCAAGAGTCGACTTAGGGGGGTCGAGGACCATAAGCAAATGAATCGGAAGAGAGCTAAGAGTGCTCTTCATCAGCGCTAGCCGACCACCGAAAGAAAGATGTCTATGCGACCAACCAGAGATCCTGTCGATCATCCTCTGCCTAACGCCCGCAAAGAGCGCTCCCGTGAGGTTGCCCTTGTGTAAAGCAACCCCGAGGTATGTAATGGGAAGGTCGCCACGCGCAAAGCCAGTAATGTCGTGGACCCGCTGAGCCCACCTGTCCACGGTGGCTGCTGAGAGGATGAAGGTGCTCTTCTGCACACTGACCAGCTGACCGGTGACCAAGCCATAGTGCTCCAGAAGACGCATAAGCTCGACCAGTCCATCATCATCCGCCCGGGTGAAGATAATGATGTCATCCGCATAAGAGAGGTGAGAGATGGTAGGACCATATCCACGGGTGCTATAGGTCATATGAGGAGAATCGCGGATGAAGCCGTCAAGGCAGCGAGAGAGGTAGTCCGCCGCAAGAACGAAGAGGGAAGGGGAAAGGGGGTCGCCCTGTCTAAGGCCTCTAGAGGAGGGAAAGAAGTCGGTGGGGTTGCTGTTAACCAGGACCGAGAACGTGCAATGCTCCACACACGCCTCCACAAAGCTGATCCAACGCTCAGGAAATCCCATCCTAGCCAGTGCCTCCCTAAGAAACGGCCACTCAACTCTATCATACGCCTTAGCCATGTCTAGCTTCAGCGCGATATTCGGAGCCCGCTTCCAGTCCGCTCAGGAGATGTCGTGGATCATCTCCTGGGCCAAAAGGATGTTAATACTAATGACCCGATCCTTGACGAATCCACTCTGGTTCGGAGAGATGAGGTAGGAGAGAAGAGGGGAAAGACGGCCGTTAAAAATCTTCGAAATGAGCTTGTTGGTCACGTTACACAGGCTGATAGGCCTGTAATCAGACCAAGAGCTCGGGTTGGGTCGTTTGGGGATCAAGACGACAGAGGTAGACGTGAAGGAGTCCGACATCCGGTTGCCGGAGAAAAAATTCAACATTGCCTCCTCGACGTCAGTCTCGACAAAATCCCAGCAGACCTGATAGAAGAGGGAGGAGAAACCATCCGGGCCAGAAACGCTGTTGAGATCAATCCCGAATACAGCATCCCTAACCTCCTCCCTACTCGGGAGCTCACAGAGGCCAATGAGATCGACCGAAGGAGGGATGGTGGGGAAAAAAGAAGCGGTCGGGGCCACGAGGGACCCTCTGTCAGAGGTGAAGAGGGTCTGGAAGTGAGCAACAGCCGACTCCGGAATCTGAGCCTCCTGGGTCAAGGATGACCCATCAGCCTCGATACTATGGATGTACGACTTAGTACGCTTCTACCTAACGTAGCCCTGGAAGAACCTAGTGTTCCGCTCGCCCTCGGCCACCCAGCGAATGGCCGCCTTCTGCTTCCAGAAGTCCTCCTCCATAAGGAGTCGGAGCTGGTACTCGGCGTGACAGTGATGCATGGCAGTCCTATTCTCCGGAGTGGGGTCCAGGTCATAGGCCCGCTCAGCCGTTGCATGGGCACTCTGAGCCGCAGCAAGGCGCTGATGAAGGTTTCCAAAAACATCCCAGTTCCACTGTCTCAACCGACTCCGCAGTCTGCCGAGCTTCGCCTCGAGATTGCGCATCCCGAAGAGCCCAGTCGGCTGAAGCCAGGAATCCCTGACAATGTCGTGGAAGGAGTGGTGGCGAACCCACATGTTTTGGAACCTAAACGAAGAGCGTCGACGGGTGCTCGAAAATCGGCACCGGATGAGAAGGGGTGAATGGTCGGACCCGAATCGAGTAAGGTGTGTGACGGTCGTAACCGCAAACACCTTCGACCACGCCTCAGAAATTAAGGCACGGTCTAACCTCTCTTTGAGTCCGTCCCTCACCCACGTGAAGGGCTCACCATCACATCCAACGTTAATTAACTCGCAGTCCGCCACCGCCTGAGCAAAATCCCACATCTCCCGTGACCGGTCCGTGCGGCCACCCAGACGCTCATCGGGATGCAGAAAGATATTGAAATCGCCACTAACCATCCATGGCAATCCCTCCATACTCTCGACAATCTCACGCAGGGTGTTCCAAAGGTCATATCACCCGATCCTAGTACACTTGGCATAAACCAAGGTGTGAAAGATGGGCTCCGGGAGGTGGCCAGCGGAAATCTCAACGTGAAGCACCTGATCGGTGTCACGGAGGACCCGACAAGTGTAGTCACGCGAGTGGAAAAACTAGATCTTGTGCAAAATATTACCCACGCCCGAGTGGAAGCCCAAGCGACGCGGGTAGTAGTCAAGAGAAGGAGTGCGAATCATCGGCTCAATAAAGCCAACAAAATCAACTCTGTGGTCACGAATGAGAGAATGAAGGTGAGAGAGAGTAGCCCTGTTTGCCAGGCCACGGCCATTCCAAGTAATGGATGTGATGGACATATCAACGGTCACAAGAGCCACCGGACGTAGTCCGCCTATGGCGAGGCTGATTCGGGCCACCAAAAGAAGGGGAGATCGTTCGTCGTGTCGTGCGGCGGAAGGGTCCATAGCAGGGGAGATCGTCCGCCATCTCGTGTGCTGCGTGGCTCTGGTCCTCGAGGTCTGTCTGCCTCGGTATGTACTCGTGGCCTGTGAGTCGTCTGGCTGGACAGACTGACCTATAGCAGTACTAGCGGGTTGCCCCATCTCCGGGGTTGTCTCCTGTCTGTCAAGGTGAAGAAATCCACTAGAGGCGAAGCTCTCGCACGAGACGTCATGCTGCGCGCGGTTAAGCCCGCATATCTGCTCGGGGATGGGTGAAAGAGGGGGTCCAGCAGGCAGAGTACTCGGGTGCTCGTCGGTAGGAGGAGGCTGGGAGATGGCTATAAGATCGGCCGAGCTCCCAATCCCAGCAGGGGGGAATGGGCCAACTCATCCCCTTTCGGGGGAGCGGTGGCGGCAGTTGCCCTCAAATCCGAAGATCGGGCCGGGCTAGATGCGCGCACGGTCAAAGGACCGGCATCGCGCACACTATCATCGGATAGGTGGATGGACTCTCCTCTGGGTATGGCGTTCGGCTGTACCATGTCGTCTCCAAGGAGGTCATCGTCATCCAGAAGCGTAAGATCGGTAATCTTAGGTGGCCTGCTGGAGGAAGGAACAACATCCTTCTCTGCCTCAGGGGAGAGAATGGCAAAATAGGAGTGGTTGGCCTTGAAGGCCGTTTGTAAGGTCTGTCTAGGGAGAAATCCCGTGGAATTGGGCTTGGGACCCACTAAGGCCAACTGCTTAGGCTGGTTAGGATGAGCATCCTTCCCAGTTTGGGCAGTATCGACAATCACAGCCTTGCCCTTATCCTTAGACCCCTTCAGGGTCTCGGGCGCGCGGAGCGGGCTTTTGCCCTTTCCCTTCGGGTCCCTCCGGCTGGTGGAGGTTCCCTATTGGTTCGCACGAAGGCGCTGCGGGAGAGCGGGCCGTGGCTTATTGCCACTGATGTAGCAATCGGCCGCAACATGACCCACGTGGTTGCACGAGGTGCAGAATGCGGGGATCTTCTCATAGATTACCCGCTGAACAAGAGACTCCGAGCCCTGTTCAATCTCAATCTCATGAACAAGCTCAGATCTCAGATCTATCTCGACGCAAAATCGCGCCACGTTAGCCCTCGTCTGAAGGGCCGTCGGGGCATCGATACAAATCGGCTGCCCAATACACTTAGCTAGTGTAGTGATGGCAGCACGGTCGTAAAGATGGGGTGGGAGGCCAGGAAGGCGGCACCACACGGGGAAGACCGGCGCCTCCGTCTTCGGGTTAAACCCGGCTTAATATTTGAACACCCTAGCTGGGCATCCACACAAATGAATCGAGGTCTTAAGCCAGACCTCGTTATAGTCCTCTGGGAGGTGGAAGGACACAAGGAGGTGGTTGAAATTATACCACTTAGATGATACTCTACCCTTAAAACCCAGTTTTCCTAATCCAGCAGATATATCTCGAGGGGCAGGGATAGCATATGAGAACTTAAATACCAGGGTGTTAGCTAGTTTACCTGCAAGAGCAACAGATTCGGCTTCAGTGTATCGGACCTTCACTTTGTTCCCCTCCGAGCGGATAATGGTCCCGCAAGCCTGCTCGTATCCCCCGTCAAAGGTGAAGTCTTTCGGTGTCGGCCTGTGGGCGCCCGTGCCGCCATCTCTCTTCCCGGTAATAACATCTCGGAATGAAAGTGGGCCAGTGGAGGTGCCCGGAGGTGGTTTGGTGGCGTCTGGGTTGACCGTTGAAGTGCCCGTCGGCAAAGTCCCGTTCGGGGGGTGTGCGGTCACCCGAGGTTCGGACGTCGTGTCTAGGCCCGCAATAATCATTCCATCTTCACGCACATATAAAGTGGCTGGGTCGGTTTCGCCAGAAGATAGAATGGCTATACCGGCGGGATTCTCTGTCGGAGAAGGTGAGTTCGGACGTGAATTCGGCCGTGGTCTGAGGATTCCGGCCGTAATGGCCGACTTCGGGACCGCCCGGGATGTAGCGCCGACTTCGGGAATTTTGGTGACATTGACGTTGTCGGCGCCGGCGTTGGGCAGGGCGGCGATTGTCGGTTGGGTGATGGTGGAGGGGACCATCTGAAGGGGATTGACGGGCTGTGTGGAAGCTGTAGTATTGGCAGGGACGGGCCTGATGGAAGAGGGCTGAGTTGAGACGGGCTGTAGGGAAAAGGCGAGCTGGTTGTTGGGCTCGGTTATGGTGGCCTGAGGACGTGTGTTGGATTGAGGGTTGGTGGGTTGGGCAGATAAACTGGGCAGAGGGTTATCCTGAGCAAGAGATCCAGGCAAGGATTTATTTTCATGGCCCAAAATGTCGAGGGCTAGTGTTGGCTGAGGAAGCCCATAAAAGGGTATGTTTAAAAATGGGCTGAACCCTGAGGGAGTGGGCTGAGGATGCACGGGTTTGAGGCAGCCCATTTTGGGAACAGGGTTTGTATCGGGATTTTGAATGTGGGGAGAGAGCAAGCCGGGTTTGATGTGGGCCAGGTTAGGCCCAATTGGGGGAGGACCCATTTTAAGGTCAGATTCGTTGTGCAGCTGAGGGGAAGTATCCTCTGCATCGCCGCCGCCTTCGATAGGTGTGTTTGGTTTGACCGGTGGGATAACCTCCGACGACAAGGTCCCAAAGGCGACTGGACCTATGTTTCCAAGCGGTGAGGCGTCGACGGCGTCTGAGTTCTCCACGAGGTCTTTGATTATGTTTTTCTCAGAATTGGCGAGAGGTACCAAAGCTGCGAATCGGCTGGGGTTAAGGGTAGATCTGTCAGCTGAGTTCGTCGGGTCGCCGGATGTAGCCGACGGGATTTCTCCCTCCTTCAAGTTTGAACTCGGCGGCAGGAGTTTTTGAAGGGCTTTCATCACTTCCATTGAGATTAAAGAAGCGAGCTCGGAGGTGACTACCGGTGATGAAGGTTGTGGAAGAGGAGACCGGAGGGGAGATTGCTCCGATTGTGTGGTCTGAATACGAGGAAGCAGAGGTGTAGGAAGACTCGGGATCAGGGCCATTTATGGATGAACTGGAACCGGATAAGAGGGAGGGAGGGGAAGGAAGTTCAGGGTGGCTCGCCGCCAGAGGCGGCGGCGGTGGCGGCCCTCCGGCGAACAGCTGTGGGTCGGAAATATGGGTTGGGAAAAGATGGGGAAATGGGGAAGATGGTTTTGTAGAGAGAGAAAGTTGTGTTTTATTGCTAGGTTAGTTCTTTCTTGCTGCTAGGTTAGTTGTCTGATGCTGCTAGGTTAGTTGTCTTTTGTTGCTAGATTAGTTATCTGTAGCTGCTAGGTTAGTTGTGTTTTGTTGTTAGGTTAGTTCTTTCTTGCTGCTAGGTTAGTTGTCTGATGCTGCTAGGTTAGTCGTCTTTTGTTGCTAGATTGTTTATTTCTTGTTGCTAGGTTAGTTGTCTTTTGTTGCTAGGTTATTTCTTTCTTGCTGCTAGGTTAGTTGTCTGATGCTGCTAGGTTAGTTGTCTTTTGTTGCTAGATTATTTCTTTCTTGCTGCTAGGTTAGTTGTCTTTTGTTGCTAGGTTATTTCTTTCTTGCTGCTAGGTTAGTTGTGTTTTGTTGCTAGGTTAGTGTTGCTAAGTTAGTTGTGTTTTGTTGCTAGGTTAGTTGTTCTTTCTTGCTTGCTAGGTTAGTTGTCTGATGCTGCTAAGTTAGTTGTGTTTTGTTGCTAGGTTAGTTTTCTGATGCTGCTAAGTTAGTTGTATTTTTCTTGTATTTTTCTTTTATAAAAAATTGTTTGTGTTTTGTTGCTAAGTTAGTTGTATTTTTCTTGTATTTTTCTTTTATAAAAAAATTGTTTGTGTTTTGTTGCTAGGTTAGTTGTCTGATGCTGCTAAGTTAGTTGTATTTTTCTTTTATAAAAAAATTGCAACCCATAGGATTTGAACCTGGTACCTAATGGAAGCAAGACAAGCAATGCAACCACTACACCACTCAAGGTTGAATGTCTTTTGTTGCTAGGTTATTTATTTATTGTTGCTAGGTTATTTTTCCGGAAGTCAACGCCGGAAGTCAACGGTCAACGCTGGAGTCAACTAATAACTTTTTTATTAATTAATTAATGTATATTTTAATTGATTTTGATCTAGACAAAATGAGTGGCTAAGATTGAGTCCCGCATACTCATTTTAAGGAGTGGTCTCATTGGATCCATCCCCTATATATATATATATATATATATATATATATATATATATATAGAGAGAGAGAGAGAGAGAGAGAGAGTTAGGATCATATGAGAATGGTAGATAGTGAAAGAAATAAGAATGAATCTACATCATTGGATTTATTATATCAATGGTCAAGATTAAGTCAAATTTTAATAATAACAGTCAAACATGTAATGACAATATAGTAAATAAATGTACATATCATGGTCAAATATATATGTTTGATCACTAATTAAGGGCAATAAAAGATTATGGGCACAAAACGGAGGAGTGCAGACACCTCAAGGATGAGATCGAACGCCTGATCAGGGCAGGGTATCTGAAGGAGTTCGTGTGCGAAGGGAAGGCGAAGGGGAAGGATAAAGGAAAGTGTCGAGAGGATTCGGTGGAGCGGAGTGATCGAGATGATGATGAGGAAGGCGATCCTCGAGATGGAAGGGGTGATCGAGGAGTCAAGAGGAGACGGGGAAGTCAAGATCGAGGAGGCCAGGGAGATCAAGGCCCGGTGAAGAGAGGAACAATTTATATGATCTCGGGGGGCCCAACAGACGGGGACTCGAACAATGCAAGGAAAAGTCATGTTCGGGCTATGAAGAGGAAGAGAGAGGAGGTGGGGATCACTGCTCGAATGCCGGAGATAAGTTTTCGGGCGAAAGATGCAGAGGGAGTAGTGTTGCCCCACAATGATGCGCTGGTGATAACGGCAGAAGTGGCGGGTTTCGACGTGAAGAGGGTGTTTATTGATACGGGGAGTTCGGTTGATGTGATGTTTTATGATTGTTTTGTGCAGATAAACAAGGAGCTCAACCTTGACCTGAAGCCGGTGACCACAGCCTTATATGGATTCAACGGAGGCGAGGTGATGCCGATGGGAGAAGTAAGCCTCTCTGTTGCCTTGGGGCAAGGGGTGACGAGGAAGGTGCGAATGGTAAGGTTTGTGGTCGTTGGAGCAGAGTCCTCGTACAACATTATCATGGGAAGGACTAGCTTAAATGCTTTTCAGGCGGTCGTGTCGACGTACCACATGACGATCAAATATCCGGTGTGGGAAAACGTTGGCAAGGTCGCAGGAGATCAGCTTACCTCGAGGAGTTGTTATCAAACCACGGTGAGCAATAATAAGAAGCTCTCGAGGAAGCGAGCGAAGCTGGAGGAGGGAGTACCGAGCCGACCTGGGGGCTGGAGGTCGAAAGAAGAGAAGGAAAGAGCGGATAAGGGGAAAGAAAAGGTGGAGATGCAGCCAGGAGGGGAGATTGAGGAGGTCCAGATGGTGGAAGGGTGCGACGAGAGGAAATTTCGGATAGGTAAGGAGATTGAGGAGCCCATAAGGTCGAAGTTGATCGGGTTGATTAGAGAGTTCGCGGATGTCTTTGCGTATACGGCTGAGGAGTTGACAGGGATAAAGGCGGAGGTGATTGTTGTCAGTATTTTAACCGGAGTAGAATCGAAAGATTCGTTCCCCGGGTCGTATCGCAAGGAAGGTTAGCCGGATATAATTGTTCGATTATTCAATCACAAAAGAAGATAAAAATCCTAAACAATCTAATTCAATGATTTGGGTTTCGATTATCAACTACCAACTTTAAATTAAATAAAGCACGAAATGAACAGTAACGAATTGACTAAGAATTTAAAGAGCTAGGGAATCGGGGACAACTGCTTTCGGTTCTTACACAACTACCGGCAATCAATTGCTCGGTTAAAGGAAGTGAATCGTCTATCGTTTAGAGGTTCAATCTCAATAACTCTTCGTAACAAGAGAGTGAACATATACGATTGACTATCAAATCCAGCAACTCATAGACAATACTTTGACGAACAAGTCTATTCTAAACGAGCCTAAATCGACCAATGTCTCCCCTTTCGGTTCTAAACAATGATTAACTAGGTTATAAAGGTGATCAATCTATTAACCCTAAATTGAACTCAACTCGCATAGATATGAGCAATTAAGAACAAGCAATTATAATTGAACCTAATCAATTATCCCCTATCCCTAGCAGATGGATTTAGCTACTCATAATGGATTTGATCACACAAACATTCATAACCCAAGACATCATCATCAATGAAAGAATTGAAGAAAAATACTTACGATTAATGAAAATTCTGAACCCAATCCAATAGTATCTGAATCCAAAGCAAGATAGAAGAGGTTTTTAATCTCCTCAAACAATTCAAAAGCGCGAAAGAAAGAAAAGGAATGGTTTTTTCTCCAGAGGGAACATAAAAATAAAGTTGGAATCGTGAATGATAAACCTAGGATCAAAAACAGCATTAAAAATCCCGCTCCTCGAAAAACGCGCCGGTTAAGTCGCGACTCGCGACTCGAGATGGTCTCTGTCTTGGTCGCGAGTCGCGACTTCCTCGCGAGTCGCGCGTCGACTTCTTCTTTAAATTCAGGGGCTTGGTCGCGACCTGACTCGCGAGTCGCGACTCCATCTCGCGAGTCGCGACCTTGACTCACGAGTCGCAACTCGTTCTTCAGAAATCTCCTTTAGCCTCAGTTTTCCCCGCGAGGCGCGACACATTCGCGAGTCGCGACACCACTCGCGAGTCGCGAGACGACTCGCGAGTCGCGACTCATTCTGCGCATTGTTTCTGTCCGTTTTTCGGTCCTCTTCGTCGTTTTCTTGGCTCGGCCAATGGGAATTCTCGATATCCTGGTCTCGGCTCAAGCAGTTCCATCCTCGACCGACACAACCTACCTCCTGAAAACACAAATACAGAAAAACACGAAGCAAAACACGGCAAAAAGATACAAAAAATGTAAACTAAAGACAAAAACACAAAACGAACGAGATGGACCAAATAAACTACAAAAAACCTACAAATGGGGGAAAACAAAAAGAAAATAAACACAAAATGAAGACACAAAAATGGGACAAACAACTCCCCCACACTAAGACCTTTGTTCGTCCCGAACAAAGAGAAAAGAAAAGAAGAGAGAAGAGAAGAAAAGGAAAGACACGAAACAAGAAACGAGTCTGGACATCAGTCGATAACAAGATAAGTCTCAACATGTTCAACTTCAACAACGAGCGTTCAAATGGCACATACGAACATAACACGACTACATGCTTGATCGCTAAACTTCAATATGACGTCCACTCAAATATGAGAATGTATATGTGTGCCTCACTCACTTTCTTATACAGATAAAGATATGGATGCACTCAAATTGGTCAATAACAAGTTCAATCATAAGCTTGCCCATTGTCTAACTTCTACTCTAAACCAATCAAAAACTGCAACTAGTGAATCAAAAGGTCTTTCAGGGTTGTAACGTAGGCTCTTTGGACAGGTAGGATAAATATAGGCTAAGTGGCTCGAACATAATTCAAACTCCTAACCCAAGAATGCACGCTCATCCGGTTACCCAAACAAACCGGACCTCCCCCACACTTCTCCTAAAAACACACAATTACACCCAACTTATTTTGGTT
>BKCP01005861.1:119501-139216 GCA_008636005.1 Striga asiatica | reverse complement strand
TTTTTTTGTGTAAACCTCTTTGGACAATGACAATCCATTCGGTTACTTTTTTTTTTTTTTTTTTTTTTGAGAATATATAAACAAACTCCACAATTATCCCCTCCCATTCTCAATCCGAAACTCAATAATGTCATCATCACGGGGTTATAAAAGAAAACAATTAGGCTCAAAAGGGGAACTAGGGAATAACTGCAGAAAAAAACAAGGATAGAAAGATACAAAAATGCCTTAATCATATTCACAGTTCACAACTCAGATTGATTCATTTCGACGCAGAATCAGGGCAAGTTCTAACCAAACAAGAGCATGACCAATGTATCTCAAGAAAGAAATAAGGCTCAAACCTCACTAGGCAAATATCTGAATGTCAATCAAAGCCATTAACCAAGCAGTTCATCACGCTATGCCATACAATGCCAACATCACAACTCATTGAATCCATTGAACACATCTTAACTCACCATGAACTTTCCAAGTACAGACTCAAAACACATAAATCCTACACTAGACTGGTCCACAAGCAACAGAAAGAAATAAAACACACCCGAAAACAAAGAAAAACTAGACCTGGTCAATCCTATAGCCACATAAACTCATAAACTCCCCCACACTGAAAATCAGACAATGTCCCCATTGTCGATCCGGCGAAAGAAAGATGTACTTACACAATCAACCGACATGACACAACAAGAGAAAAGACAAAAGAGAAACAAAATAAAGAGAAAAGAAAAAGAAAAGCTAACCAACACAGTGACAAGTCACTGTGGTCCATGAGGAGGAGAAGGAGGAGGTGGATAGGGCTGGCCGGTGCCGGAGCTCCACTGTGCGTAACGATCGTTCCACTGGTTCTGCCACAGCTCAATAGCCTAAAAGCGGGCATTAATGTCCCGCATGTCACGATCATAGCGGTCCTCGTAAGCCGTCCACCACGGAGGAGGCTGGGACCACCAAGCGGGTGGGGCATGTGGCTCCGCTGAGCGTGGAGGCGAACGTGTGGGCCGTGGCTCCCAGGAATCAGCCTCGGGGGTCTGGTTCCAAGCGTCAGGAGGCGGAAGGCGATGGTCCTCGTCGATAAGAGCCTGGTCGTGCTCCATCGCCTCCGACTCGTGGGTATCCTCGGTCGCCTGCCGAGGACGAGACGAACCTGCTTCAGCCGCGGAGGCAGCCGCAGCCACCTTCTTCATGTAAGTGAGGTAAGCCGGGCGCTTCTCATAGATCTCAAAGGCGCGACGGGTAAGGAGGAGGCCCGCATGACTGAGCTCGTAATAATCGATAAAACGCATACGCGAAGGAAGGCTGCCAGACGCCTCTGGGTCATCCCCGAAGTGTAAAGCCAAAGCAGTCACTATATGACCAAAGCAGGCAGCTGCTCTCTTGTTCCGGATGATAGCCCGACACTCCTCCTTAAAAATATGCAACACATCGCGCGGCTTCCTCTCGAGCATAGCCCACAGCAGGGCGAGGTCAATCTGAGTGACCTTATTGGCCTCCTTCTTCCCGTACACCCCGTAGCACAGAAATTTGTGTATCACGGCGACAGCACCGTCCTTGATGAGGCTGTTGGGCAGGCCCTGCGAGTCCCATACCGTGGCAGGAGAAAGTCGGGGCCAGAAAACATCAGGCGACATCCCCTGATTGATCTTAGCACCTCCACGGGGAAGGCCCACGACGTCTTTCAAAATGGCGGCAGTGATGATCCGCTCCGTCCCAAGTAGACGGCACGTCATGTAGTCCTCGGTCGTCGGCATCTCGAGGGTACTGAAAAATTCGAGTGTGAGGTTGCGGTACGTCGGGTGGACCAAATGGGCATAAGCTTTCAATCGCAGCGCGTCAAGGTAGGACTCGACGGTCCCGAGAATCCCGAGGTCGGAGAGCAAAGCGAAGTCGAACGTCTTCGAGTGCAAAACGTCCTTCTTCGCGAGCCGGGTATACACCTCCCCCTCTCGTTCGGAGAGAATAAGAAATGGAGCATCATAGACAGCCCGTAGATCGACCGGCTCGTCCTGAGAAGCAGAAGACTCCCCGACTGTCTTCTTACGTTTGTTATCGGCCCCTTTTCGCACCATTCTTAGTATGAGGTTCTTGCGAGCAATTAATCGAACACGTAGAGTGCGAGAATGTAACTTGGGAAAGCAAAGAAGAACTCCAATGAAATGAACCCAAATACGTGGCTCTCGTCAATTCAAAGGCGCAACAACCAACACCAACAAACCCAACGCTTTGCAAAATAGCACGGAGGACGAAAATACGATTACCCGAATGCGAACGTCGAAGAAGCAGTGAACGGAGAGGTGGAGTAGTCCAGTAAAAGTCTGAAGTGGCGAAAAGCTACGAGTGGCTACTGGCGAATGGAAGAGGTTGACGCCGGCGAGCTAGTGGCCGGAGGTGTGTGAGCACCTGCCGAAATTGGCGGAGGCAGGTCGGAATTTCGAGAAGATGGACGAGGGTTGAACCTCTGAAGCGGACGTTGAAGGTGAACCGAGCGAATTGTGGTGAGTGGGTGACGGCGGAGCGTCGCCTGAGCGGTGGCAGAGGCTGGCTGGAGAAAACGCCGCCGAGGCTCGCAGTAAGAAGAGAGGGAATTCGGGGACTAGGGTTGGTGAATCCACGTCGCGAAAGAGAGAGAGCGAGCGGGAACCGCGTGTGAGAGTTGTGGTCGCCGGTGAGAACGAGTCGCCGGAGGTCGGAGGGTGAACGGAGATGCGAACGATTGGGGAAGAAAGATCGACGGGCGCGAGTGATTTGGGGCAAGAAAGATGAAGGTCGCGAGAGGATTGGAAAATCTGCACAAGAAAACGACAGGTCAAAATATAATCACAGGCAAGTCGTGACTCGCGACATATCTCGCGAGTCGCGAAAAAAACTGCACGCGACTTTAATTTCATGGGGGTTACTCGCGACTCGCGATTCACTCGCGAGTCGCGACATTCGGGCTCGCGAGTCGCGAGACAGAGACACGACTCGCGAAAATAACTGGGACCGATGACCCAGTTTGCGAGCTAACTCGCGACTCGCGACATAACTCGCGATTTTTTTTTTTTTTTTTTTTGAATGGAATCAGAATCGATATATATAGATATATATATACACATAGTACAATAAACGCTCGGTTTTAAGCCGGGAGCTCGGCATTGATGCCTTAGATCAAGGATACGCTGGGTCGCCGAGACTGATGGTCTCGACATGGTATTTCCCGAACTCTCCGACGAAATATGGCTTCACTCGCTGACCGTTAACTGTAAATAGCTCGCCGTTAGCTGGATTACGAAGTCGAATGGCCCCAAAAGACAACACCTCCTCAATAACATATGGACCACTCCACCGGGACTTCAATTTTCCCGGAAAAAGACGGAGTCGGGAATTGAACAAGAGAACACGCATACCCGGTACCAGCTCCTTTCTGACAATATAGGTATCATGGAGTCTCTTCACCTTGTCTTTATAGATCTTGGCATTCTCATATGCTTCGTTCCTTCTTTCTTCTAACTCTGATAGTTGCAACAGTCTGACTTTTCTGGCTGCATCCAGATCAAGGTTCGTCTTCTTAATGGCCCACAAGGCCTTGTGCTCAATCTCCACTGGTAAGTGACATGACTTCCCATAGACGAGTCTGAAAGGGCTCATTCCCAAGACGCCTTTGTATGCTGTTCGTTGGGCCCATAAAGCGTCATCAAGCCGGCTCGACCAATCCTTCCTCGATGAGTTGACCGTCTTCTCTAAGATGGTCTTTATCTGCTTATTGCTTGTCTCCGCCTGTCCCGAAGTTTGAGGGTGATAGGGAGTAGCCACTTTATGTGATATACAATACTTCTTCATCAGCTTCTCGAAAAGCTTGTTGCAAAAGTGCTTCCCTCCATCACTCACAATGGCTCTTGGGAACCCAAACCTACTCAATATATACCCTTGCACAAACTTGATCACGATATTAGCATCACATGTCTTTGTGGGGATAGCCTCAACCCACTTAGACACGTAATCTATGGCAAGTAAAATGTACTCATAGCCATTAGACTTAGGAAATGGTCCCATAAAATCAATGCCCCAGACATCAAAAATTTCGACTTGAAGGTTATTAGTCAAGGGCATCTCATTTCTGCGACCTATATTCCCAGTTCTTTGGCATCGATCACAAGAGCGACAAAAGGTGTGAGCATCTTTGAAAAGTGATGGCCAGAACAAACCTGATTGTAGTACCTTAAAGGCGGTTTTCTGACCGCCAAAGTGGCCTCCACAGTGAAACTCATGGCAAAATGTGAGAATATCGACTTGCTCCTCTTCCGGTACACATCTCCTAAGCACCTCGTCCTTTCCCATCTTGAAAAGGAACGGCTCATCCCAGAAGTAGCCCCTACACACAGAAATAAAACGCTTTCTCTCTTGGGAAGAGAGGTCAGGCCGCAGCTTCTCACAACACAAGAAATTCACAATGTCAGCATACCAAGCACTTTTCGACACTCCATGCGCATGCTCATACGGAAAATTATCATTAATAGAATGATGCACAATCAATGAAGATGGTGAGTCAGATGGGACTATGCGTGACAAGTGATCAGCAACTACATTCTCACAACCTTTCCTATCTCTAATGTCTACATCAAACTCTTGCAGTAACAAGATCCACCGGATGAGCCTTGGTTTAGAATGAGTTTTGCTCAAAAGGTACTTCAAAGCCGCATGGTCTGAGTGAATAATTACCTTAGATCCCAAAATATAAGATCTAAATTTTTCTAGTGAAAAGACCACGGCTAGAAGTTCCTTCTCGGTGGTGGTGTAATTCTGTTGGGCCCCATTAAGAGTCAAACTAGCATAATAAATCACTCTAAGCAACTTATCAACTCGTTGACCCAAAACGGCGCCCACTGCAAGGTTAGATGCATCACACATAATTTCAAAAGGAAGAGACCAATCAGGGGCAATGACAATAGGGGCACTCACAAGCTTGCTCTTTAGTTCATTAAAAGCACTCAAGCAAGCATCATCAAAAATAAATGGTACGTCCTGAGCAAGCAAGTGACATAATGGTTGACTAATTTTCGAAAAGTCTTTAATGAAACGCCTATAAAACCCCGCATGCCCCAAGAAACTCCTAATCCCCTTAACATTCACAGGAGGGGGAAGTTTTTCAATAACATCTATCTTTGCCTTGTCTACCTCCATCCCCCTACTAGAAACAACATGGCCTAAAACAACGCCACTCCTAACCATGAAATGACTTTTCTCCCAACTCAGAGTTAAATTAGACTCAATGCAACGTTCAAGGACACGAGATAAATTATGGAGACAATGAGAAAATGAATCACCAAAGATAGAGAAGTCATCCATAAATACCTGCAGGCAGTCCTCAAGCATATCCGAGAAAATGGAGAACATGCACCTCTGAAATGTACCCGGTGCATTGCATAGGCCAAAGGGCATCCGTCTGAATGCGAAAGTGCCAAATGGGCACGTGAAAGTCGTCTTTGGCTGATCCTCAGGTGCAATGGCTACTTGGTAGTAGCCGGAGAGTCCATCCAAAAAGCAGTAGAACTGATGGCCCGAAAGACGGTCAAGGATCTGGTCAATAAACGGCAACGGGAAATGATCCTTCTTCGTCACCGCATTCAGTCGCCGATAATCAATACACATGCGCCACCCGGTGGTGATGCGGGTGGGAACCAACTCCTTCTTATCATTCTCAACCACAGTTATGACCCCCTTCTTGGGCACCACATGAATAGGACTGACCCACTCACTACTCACCACCGGATAGATCAACCCTTTTGAGAAAAGCTTCAACACCTCTTTCTTGACTACCTCCATCATATTCGGGTTTAGCCGACGTTGGCTATCCCGAAAAGGCTTGGCTCCCTCCTCCAAGATAATCCGGTGCATGCATGTAGATGGACTGATCCCTTTGATGTCTCCCAGGCTCCACCCGATTGCTTTTTGGTTCTTCCTGAGCATAGCAATCAGCTCCTCTTCTTCCTCACGGTCAAGCTCAGCAAAAATGATCACCGGTTTCTGTTGGGCATCGTCCAAGAAGACATACTTAAGGTGCTTGGGCAGCTCCTTAAGCTCAAGTGTGGCCTCAGCTCGGGAATGGCCTTCTCCCACTTCAAAGAGCTCAACTGTAGGCTCATCCTCATCCTCAACAGCTGGCATTGATACTTCCTCATACTCGTGAATCACCATCTCATCAACAAATGAAAGCGCACTCTTCTACAAAATTCACTGAGGAAGCAGACATGGCTCCTCGAACGGAAATAGACACCGACTCCCCCAAAACGGTCATGTTCAGGGTCCCATTCTTCACATCAATAAGGGTATTCGTGGTCGCCATGAAAGGTCTCCCGAGAAGGATGGTGTGATCCTTTCCATTCTCGTGCACATCTCCAACTTCTAAGACAACGAAGTCGACAGGAATGATAAGCTTGCCCACCTTCACGAGAACATCCTCGACTATCCCCTTCGGATACCGTATGGAACGGTCCGCTAACTGGAGGCACATGCGGGTCGGCCTCAACTCCCCAAGGCCGAGCCTCTGAAAAATCGAGAAGGGCATGAGATTTATTCCGGCTCCGAGATCAAGCATCCCCGAAGCTACCTTCCCGTTTCCCAAGGCTAGCTGGATAATGAAACCACCGGGGTCACGTTCCTTCTTGGGCAAGTCGTGCTGCATGGCGCTTGCCGCCTCGTACACCACCACCTTCTCTCCATCCTCAAACTTCCTCTTCTTGGTCACCAAATCCTTGAAGAACTTACCATATGATGGCATATTCTTAATCACATCGAGAAGTGGCAAGTTGACATTCACTTTAGAGAGCATGCTGAAAAGATCCCGGAACTGCTTCTCTTGCTTCTCGTTCCTAAGTCGGTCCGGAAAAGGGATACGAGGCTTGTATGGATTCGACGACTTATGTAGCACCGGCTCTTCTGTCTCCTTCCCCGGCTCTGCTTCCTGGATCTTTTCTGAATGAGTCTCCTTATCTTCGGGCTCGGGCATCTGTACTTTGTTGTCCACTTCCTTCCCGCTTCTGAGTACAGTGATGGCTTTAGCGTCCTCGGGCTGACTAGGCAACTTCCCCTTGTTCATCTCGGTCTCAATAGTTCCGACCCGAGTAGCCAGTTGGCCTAACTGTGTCTCAATGCGCTTGATGAAGGCATCCTGATTGACATCTCGCTGCTCTCTGTTAGCCATAAACTGAAGGATTTTGGCAACATCGTCTTGAATGTTTGAAGTTGACCCGGCTTCTGGTCCCCTCTGCTGCTACTGCTGTGGCTGGTAGTTCGGACGGGGCACAAAGTTGGGTCGAGGTTGTTGCTGCATGAAATTTGGACGGGGTGGCTGAAGGGTGTTCGAGTTGTTCGACCATGAGAAAGCTGGGTGATTCCGCCATCCTGGATTGTACGTATTCGAATATGGGTCATTCCCAGGCCGGGCTTGGTATCCTTGTAAGGCGCTGGCATCTGCATACTGCTCACCGAACTCCTGGTCGAAAGCTGAAGGGCACACTTCAGACCTATGGCCTGGGACTCCACAAGCCCCACACGTGTCAATGGCCATGGTCTGAATCGGCTGAGCTCCTCGTGCATTAAGTAAACGCATCTGCTCTGTGAGCTCGGCTAACTGCTGGGCCATCACATTGCTTCCCGGCCCGACCTCATTCACTACCACTCTCTTCCCTCGGCTGCTCTTCTGCGATGAGTTCGTGCTCATCGTCTCAAAAATTGCAAACATCTCCTCAGCTGTCTTCGCTCCAATATCTCCTCCAGCCGCATTGTCAACCATATACTGCAAGTTTTGATGGAGGGAGTCGTAGAAGCAGTTGATCAGTAGCCCCAGAGAGAGGTTGTGATGAGGACACTGCCGCTGGAGATCCTTGAACCGCTCCCAAGCCTCGTGAAGAGGCTCGTTCGGTAGTTGAGCAAATGAGACGATCTGCGACCGGAGCTCCTGGGTCTTCTGATGGGAGTAGTACCTCCCAATGAACTTCGTGTATACGTCAGTCCAGGTAGTGAGAGAGTCCGGTGCGAGGGTCATGAACCAGGACTTGGCCCGGTCCTTCAGTGTCTCGGGAAAACACCTCATCTTCAGTTGCTCTTCTGTAAGCCCGTGGAGAGGGAAGGTCTGTAGCACATTGTAGAATTCCCGAATGAAGTTAAGCGGGTCTTCATTCGGGAGCCCGTGGAAGGATGGCAGCTGGTTGTAATGGATCATCTTAAGCTCGTAGTTCCGAGCTTCTTGTGGCAACCGGATGCATGAGGTTATCGGCCCAATCGTCGGATGGGCTAGGTCTCGAAGGGTGTTGCGAGGCGGTTGTTGCTGTTGTTCATCCATGACGACGTTACTGCCTTCTGACGAATTCGGGGAGTGTTCGTTTCCTTCGTTAGACTCGAGAGTAAGCTCTTCCAGCAGCTCCCTCAGGCTCTCGTTGACTGATTTGTTGATCGGAGATAGCAATTTGCGTCCACTCCTGGTACGCATACACTAAGACCAACAAGGGTTACGAGCACCAATGATAAAACAAAATAAAAACAAAATAAAACACGAATTAACACCTAACAAATAAAAAGAAATCAAGAGAAACACGAAAACAAGGAAAATCACAAGAAATAAGAGAAACACTAAAAACAAGATGAATAGGCGCACAATTATAATCCTAAACCTTCTTCGGCAACGGCGCCAATTTTGTTGTCAGTATTTTAACCGGAGTAGAATCGAAAGATTCGTTCCCCGGGTCGTATCGCAAGGAAGGTTAGCCGGATATAATTGTTCGATTATTCAATCACAAAAGAAGATAAAAATCCTAAACAATCTAATTCAATGATTTGGGTTTCGATTATCAACTACCAACTTTAAATTAAATAAAGCACGAAATGAACAGTAACGAATTAACTAAGAATTTAAAGAGCTAGGGAATCGGGGACAACTGCTTTCGGTTCTTACACAACTACCGGCAATCAATTGCTCGGTTAAAGGAAGTGAATCGTCTATCGTTTAGAGGTTCACTCTCAATAACTCTTTGTAACAAGAGAGTGAACATATACGATTGACTATCAAATCCAGCAACTCATAGACAATACTTTGACGAACAAGTCTATTCTAAACGAGCCTAAATCGACCAATGTCTCCCCTTTCGGTTCTAAACAATGATTAACTAGGTTATAAAGGTGATCAATCTATTAACCCTAAATTGAACTCAACTCGCATAGATATGAGCAATTAAGAACAAGCAATTATAATTGAACCTAATCAATTATCCCCTATCCCTAGCAGATGGATTTAGCTACTCATAATGGATTTGATCACACAAACATTCATAACCCAAGACATCATCATCAATGAAAGAATTGAAGAAAAATACTTACGATTAATGAAAATTCTGAACCCAATCCAATAGTATCTGAATCCAAAGCAAGATAGAAGAGGTTTTTAATCTCCTCAAACAATTCAAAAGTGCGAAAGAAAGAAAAGGAATGGTTTTTTCTCCAGAGGGAACGTAAAAATAAAGTTGGAATCGTGAATGATAAACCTAGGATCAAAAACAACATTAAAAATCCCGCTCCTCGAAAAACGCGCCGGTTAAGTCGCGACTCGCGACTTGAGTCGCGAGTCGCGAGATGGTCTCTGTCTTGGTCGCGAGTCGCGACTTCCTCGCGAGTCGCGCGTCGACTTCTTCTTTAAATTCAGGGGCTTGGTCGCGACCTGACTCGCGAGTCGCGACTCCATCTCGCGAGTCGCGACCTTGACTCGCGAGTCGCGACTCGTTCTTCGGAAATCTCCTTTAGCCTCAGTTTTCCCCGCGAGGCGCGACACATTCGCGAGTCGCGACACCACTCGCGAGTCGCGAGACGACTCGCGAGTCGCGACACCACTCGCGAGTCGCGAGACGACTCGCGAGTCGCGACTCATTCTGCGCATTGTTTCTGTCCGTTTTTCGGTCCTCTTCGTCGTTTTCTTGGCTCGGCCAATGGGAATTCTCGATATCCTAGTCTCGGCTCAAGCAGTTCCATCCTCGACCGACACAACCTACCTCCTGAAAACACAAATACAGAAAAACACGAAGCAAAACACGGCAAAAAGATACAAAAAATGTAAACTAAAGACAAAAACACAAAACGAACGAGATGGACCAAATAAACTACAAAAAACCTACAAATGGGGGAAAACAAAAAGAAAATAAACACAAAATGAAGACACAAAAATGGGACAAACAGTGATAGAACACCGTTTGAACATCGACTTAACGGTGAGACCAGTGAAACAAAAAAGGCGACACCATGGTGCGGAAATGGATAAGGTGATCGAGCAGGAGGTTGAGAAGTTGCTGAAGGCGGGCCATGTCAAGGAGATCCAGTTCCCTGAATGGTTGTCGGACACGGTGATGGTGTCTAAGTCTGGGGGGAAGTGGAGGATGTGTATTGATTTTCGTGACTTAAACAAGGCGTGTCCGAAAGATTTGTACCCATTGCCTAGGATTGACCAGTTGGTCGATTCTACCGCAGGTTGTGAATTGCTTAGCCTTATGGATGCATCCCAGGGGTATCACCAAATCCCTTTGGCTCGAGAGGATAGGAAGAGGGTGAGTTTTGTTACGAGCAGAGGCACCTATTGTTATGTGGTGATGCCTTTCGGTTTAAAGAATGCAGGGGCAACGTATCAGCGATTGGTCGACAAGATCTTCAAGGAGCAGCTGGGGAGGAATATGGAGGTGTATGTCGATGATATGTTGGTGAAGAGTAGGGTGGAAGCTGATCACGTGAATGACTTGAAGGAGACGTTCTTAACGTTGCGAAGGTATGGCATGAAACTGAACCCCGCTAAGTGTTCTTTTGGGGTGAAGTCGGGGAAGTTCCTGGGGTACATGGTGACGAAGAGGGGGATCGAGGTCAACCCAGAAAAGGTGAAAGCGGTGATCGAGATGAAGCCACCCACCAAAGTGAAGGAGGTGCAAATTCTGACGGGTAGGATAGCAGGTTTGAGTCGCTTCATATCCAAGGTGGCGGAAAAGAGCGGGCCCTTGTTTCGAACGTTGAGAAAGAGCTCAAAATTCCAATGGACGGAGGAGGCCCAGAAGGCATTCGAGGAGCTACAAAAGGTGTTAGCTAACTTGCCCCTATTGGCTAAACCAGTTCCGGGGGAGGACCTAGTGTTGTATGTATCTATCGGAGAACTGGTGGTAAGCTCGGTTTTGTTGAGGGAGGAAGGCGCAGTGCAATTTCCAGTTTATTACGTGAGTAAAATAATGCAAGGGGCGGAAAGGAGATATTCGGAGATCGAGAAGTGTGCTCTAGCGGTGGTAGTAACAGTGAGGAAGTTGCGGCCGTATTTTTTGGGACATAAGGTGAAGGTGAGAACGAATATGCCATTGGGAGAGACGTTAGGTCGACCTTCGGTGTCAGGTCGACTAGTCAAATGGGCAGTCGAGTTGAGCGAGTACACGATAGCATATGAGCCAAGGAGGGCGATAAAGGCGCAGGCGTTGGCGGATTTCATATAAGAGGGTACGAAGGGGGAGGAAGAAGAAGAAGGTGTTTGGCAAATGTTTGCTGACGGTTCGGTGTCGAGAGTGGGAGGAGGCTTGGGTGTAGCGCCCCGTTTATTTGTGGATTATTTGAGAATTATTATTATTATTATTGATGATATTTATTGTTGTGATATTATTAATATTATTGTCGTTATTTAATGTCTACATATTATTGTTTGCCTAATTGTAATTAATTGCCTAATTGTATATTTTTAATTATTAATATTATTATTTTAAAATAATAAATGTATTAAATAAATATTATTCGGTTGTTATTTTTTTTATCACGCGATTAAATCGAGCCCGAGAACCCAGAATCGAGCCCTATTATTTTCAGCCCATAAGAACTAAATATTCGGGCCCTTTTTGTTCAAGTATTATCGGCCCGGAAAAGCCCTAATATTCTCGCCCAATAACCCGAACCGACCCAAATCTCTTTGGTGTGTCTTTAGGAACAAATAAAACCTAATCTATTAATTTGTACCCTAATCTCTCTCGATCAATCCGCCCGCAGCCTTCTCAATCTCTCTCTCCCTCTCACTCTTTTGCTCGCGGCAGATAGAAGGAAAAACTGATCGCCAATCATCACCATCTTCATCTCGCTAGTAACAGGTCACCGCCCCCTTGCTCGTCGACCGTTGCCCTGCAAACCTCGACGTGAAGCAGCGCCGACGGCTCTCCATCGCGAACCGCTGCTGCAACACTCACCGTGCGCCGTCGCTCCTCCGCGCGCCTACAACTCGGGCGAGTTTTCCCCGCGCCTCAGCCTGTCGACGCCGCGTGATTCGGCCGTCCCTGTCCGTGAGCAGATCACCGTGAACCAAACGATTTGCCGCAGCCCTCCTTCGCGAGTTCCTCCACTGCGAACTTCTGGCGAGCCGCTGCCCTCCGCGCGCAGGCTTTTTGCCGTGACCAGCACCTCCGTTTGCGACCGCTGGCAACACCATAGACACGCGAGTAGAGCCACGCCGCGAGTAAGAAACAGCCCCTGTTCGATTTTTCCTTTCGACTGCAGCCGTGCGTGGTTAGCAGGAATCCCCGTTCTCACGACCTTCGAGCATAGCAGCGGCACCCCGTCGGCTTCCTTTTCGAGCAATGGAAGCAGCCCGTCATCCGGCAGCGGACAGCTGACGACTCACGAGCAGCAGCGACGAGCACTATTGTGGGGCTGAGCCGTCGAGCCCGAGTACCGCGCAGCTCCTCGGTGACGACCTAGCAGCAGCACCTCAGCGACGAGCAGCTCTTCCCTCGCGAGACGATGCGTGCCGTCGAGCATCAGCCTCGTGCTCGCCTCTTCGTGTTCGTTTCGTTTTTCGAGTTTTTCCCGAGAACGGTACCTCGTCGATTCCGTCTCGTTCAACTCGTATATGATTTATTTCGTTATGTGTATTGTCGTGAAGTGCTCATTGAAACATATGAAATGCGAGACGTGAATATGTGTGATTATGTATTTCGTTATGATTTTATGTGTCTGTTTATGTTGTTCGGGATCTCTTCAATTATGAGAAATTGAACGAGACCTCGAAAGTCGTGTAAGTCAGTGGATATTGGAACGATGTCGAGTCCTTGGCCTTATGGAAAGGCCTCGGACGAGAAATTTCATGTTATGATTTAATTGTCAAGTTGTCGAGCTTGTTAATCGCTGTTTTGATGTTCGAATTTTTAAAAATAGCTCGCTGCTCGAAACGATGTGAAATTTTGAGGGATGTGTTATCTGTTCATATTCTGCCTTGTGTAAAATTTTCATAATTTTTGGAGGCCTGTAGCTATTTTTAATAATTAATTTGTATTCTGTCCAGAATATTGTTAAATGCATAATAAATTCATTCCTGACTGAAATGAGCTGAAATTCGAATATGTCATGCCTCTGTGTCTTATATGTGTTGTGTTAAATTTTCAGAATGTTTGGAGTTGATTTGATATGGATAATATTTTATTTATTGATTCTGCAGAAGTGTTGTTTGAATTTTTAAAAATCGGTTACTGCATGGAAAATTCTGAAATTATACTGAGAGTCATATTTTAGGTGTTTGATCATGTTTGTAAAAGATGAGAATTTTTAGAGTCTGTTTTGTTTCAGTTTGGGTTTAAATTCGATAAACTGCTGTTGCTCGTTTGAATTTTTAAAAATAGCAGCAGTTATCATTTAAGGCTGAAATTTTTATAAGTGGACTTTAGCATGCTGTATGTGGTTGTGTAAAATTTTCAGGTTCAGATTCGGTCATTAAGTCCGAGTATGAATTAATGTGCTTATTTTGCTGATATACTGTTGGAATTTTATAAAATAGGGTATTTTGAGTTTAAAGCTGGAATTTTGTGGTTTTACATGTTGCTGGAAGATGAAATTTTGGGTAAATTTTCAGAGCTTAATTCGTAGGGTAGCTTGACCATCTATTTTCATGCGATTAAATGATTTCTATTTCCGAACATGATTTTCATGAAAGTTGGGAATCGACTTGCTTTTCGTTTTGATGTGAGTTTCACTTGGTCAATCCTTAGATGGATTTATGTGAACTCCCATATGTGGTTTGGTCGAGTTTAGTGCCGAGTCTTAGTGTTCCAACATCCACAGGACTTCACGAACTACCTAGTCGAAACAAGTTCGACTAGGTTTGTTTTGTGTTTTTCCGATTAAGTCAAGATATTGATTGTAGGATCTTGACATAATGTAGGTGTTTGAGGAGTCAAGCCTCGACCTACTTCCATTGCTTTGAGTTATCATCAATCCGGAATCCAGGTGGGTTGTTATTCTAAAATTACCTGTGTAATGTGTGTTTAAATATGTTTACTGTTTTGGCGTGATCTATGTATGAACGTGAATATGTAGCCTATCGATGTGAGCTATTATGATGGCCATCGTTACGGTTGTCCCCGTCGATGTAATACGGTTGCCTTATGAGGCAAGTCTCCGTAAAGACCTATTATGAAAGGCCGTGTCCTTGCGTGGCACGTACTCTCGCCGTTAGGGTAATGAATCCCCTTTCCGCGACTATTATGAAAGATGTGCACAGGAGTATTTATGTTATGATGGAGATGTGACATATGTGTATTGTTTGTGTTCATGCTGCGACCATGCCAATTTGACATATTATGAAACGTGCATTGCATAGTGTGAGTACGATAGTTAACTGTACTCACTCCCACCTGCTCGTAACTGATGCAGGTTAAGCAGTGGCGCGTGACGAGACAAGACGGGTGGTGGTCATTGCTTATTATGCTTTTATTTATTATGCTTATTAAATTGCTTCCGCTTATTTATGAACTATATTGGTATTGAACTTGTTTGGATTGGATTTTGAACTTGTTCATTTTGGGAAAACTTTCGGATTCGGTTTACGATGAAAAACCTACTTGATATATGATTGAGTATGATCTGATGTTAAATTTATCGATTTGTGGTTAATGAAAACTGTTGAAAAAATCGGGTAATGAATCCCCGTAGTTCAGTTATGACCTGAACTGTATTTATGAAAGGAATGAGCAACGTCAAAAATTTATGATTCGAAAAATAAGTTTCGAAAATTTCTACCTTGATTTTTGGAAAAGCCATGGATTTTCTTTAAAAATCGATTGGGGCGTTACAGTTTGGTATCAGAGCCAGTCTGCGTTTCTGTAGACTGGTTTATATGTGATTAAGTGTTTAGAAATTGTATCCGACCACTCGTCTTCGTCATGCCGCGCTGCTAAAGGTATGTATTTAAATAAGTATCAATGAAAATACTTATGCTATGATGTGATATTGTATTCTTGCTTAAGTAGTAATAAGACTACTTATGATATGAAATATTGAATTTTGGGGCTTAGGATCTATCCACCTTTAATGAGATTGAACTCTAGTGTTTGATGTTGAACTCTAGTGATATAGAGTTAAGTTCGGACTCTAGAGGTTCCTCGTTATGAGTATCAGTATGTTGATATCGAGATAAGTTATGCCCATAGCAGTTTCCCTTGCTGTATAATTATATTCAATGTCTTCAAGTGAGGACCCGGTCAATGAGAACCGAGAATGTATTCTCCCTCTTCGGACCTTTGTCAGGTTTCGAAAATTATGAGATGAGTCAATATCTTATAGGCTGTCATTTTTATGGATGTTCATGGCCTCTGTTAAACCTCTAGTGTGTTATATGTTTAATGTGTGTCTTAGTAGGAGTGAGTTCATGCTAGCTCGAAGCATGATTTAGATGGGATAGAGATAAGGATATGTGCTTATTTGATGCTCTAGCATGTTTACGTGTTTCGGTTAAAAGCTAGAAACACCTCTCGAAACTTGTGATATGATGAGATAAGTGTATCAGGTTGAGAGTCTCGTTTATATCATGATAGGTTGGTCGGGTTCATGTGATATATATGTGATTTTCGATGATTGAGGTTGAATTTATGTATTAATGTAAATTATTATATATTATCAACCAAAAGATGTAATAATTTAAGTGAAAGGCATAAGACTTTATTTTTCTATCTTGTCTAATAAGACCGAGTTGGACCTCGGGCAATATGTTTGATGATATATCAAATTCTTAAGTCTTAAAGTATTGATATTGAGGCTTGCTTAACGTGTAACTTACGTGATCTCGAGGCTATGTTGTTGTGTGATCATTTTGAGTTGATGAAGGCATGAAAATTCAATTTTTCGAGTTTCAGTTAGGCTCTATTTTTCTCAAACAAGATGATGTTTCTTGGACAAGTGTTCTTCATGAGATTTGTAGTTCTCTGAATGAAGTTTCTGTGAGTTTTTGAATTTTGTGATTTGGGGTTAAAATGAAATTGTTATGATTTTTCAAAGTTGGACAAGCATGCTGTTTTGATAAACTCGGGCAGGATTTGATTTTAGTTCATGGCAATTAATGATGATCTTAACATGCCTGAATGGAAATGTGTTCTTCATGAAAAATGTAGTATATGATATAAGCTGCCCGTAGGAATTAGAATTATGGAATTTGGAATTTTAATTGATTTTATATGATTTTTCTAAGTTGAATTTATGCCCAGGATTTTGAAACAGTGGCTGTGTGTATGCATGTAATGTATGCTCTGAATTGATGCCTTTAACGTGATCATATGTAAATATTCTCTTCATGAAATTTGTATCTTTCCTTGTGTAGTTTCTGTACGTTTTTAGTTTATATGGATTGGAGTTCCAGTTGATTTTATATAATTTTTCTAAGTGGAATGTACATCCAGTTTTTATGAAACCAAAATTTTGTTTAAGTATTGAATGTGTACTCTGTTTAGGTGACCTAAACGTGTTCTTATGAAACACTCTTCTTCATGACATTTGTATGTTTCCATGTGTAGATTATATAGGTTTTGAGTTTGTATGAATCGGAGTTGTGTAGCTTGAGTTGTTGCTATTTTACTAAAGTGCTGTATTTTAAAAAAAAAAAATTGTTCTCTGGCTGTCTTTGAAAACTAAATGTTTTATATTCAATCTTGTTGATAATGTTATAATTTGCCATTGGGGTCTTCAAGGAAATTGTAGAGAATTGAATTAGCTACCTTGGGATTTTTGAATTGCAATAATATCATGTCTGTAGCTTCGGCTATTGTGCATACATGAGAACCTGTCAATCTGCATATCTTTATTTTTCCACTGCACCCATGTTTTGGATGTTTGTTGTATAATGTGCCTTTAAATGACTTTATCCGCCTGAGTGTTCTTCATGAAAGTGATAGAGGCATGAGTTAGGAATATTTTCCAAGTCGTTTCATCATGATATGATTTGTAGACTGAAAGCTATATGTATTTTAAATTCAATGCGCATGCTGAAAAATTTGTGCTAGTACATGTTTAGGTTTTCAAAATGAATTATGAATTTTCAAAAATTAGCTTTTCGTCAATTTCATGTTTATGTGCCCTGTGTGACTTAATCTGATTGGTATTATGATGTTAGCTGGAAACACTTGCGAGGGAAGCTTTACGCTAGACTTCGGAATGTGGAGGCTATAGTTGTATATGTGGTCGAACTCGATTGGGACCGCCGGCACGATTAGCTACTTGAGTAAAAGCTGTCGTGACGGTCGACATTATTAGTCGGAAGGGTCAAGCGAGCTAACCATTCTAATGTTCGGCGATGACCGCCGAGGTTAGGACTTTTCCGGCAGTGATGCCAACGTTTGATTCCTATAGGAAATTGTAGCTCAACAGTAATGCTTAAACTGTTGTATTTTGAGGAGTATTGTAAGGAAACCTTTTTCCTATCTGAATATCTAGGAATCTATGGACCCGGGAATAGAAATTTCTGGTGTGTGCCTTAACTGAACGCCGAACCTGGATGGTGTAGCCACGTGAAGTGGTGGTCGAGCCGCATGCCCGTGCTGGGAGACGTAAGGCCAACTGCAGTGGCCAACCGTTGACTCGCACGAGAGCTGCCGCCGCCATCACCAAACGCAGGAACTCCTCAGGCAATGTGTACGGCCAAACCTTGATCTTGCAGCTGGTCGCTGAACAGATGCATGCACACGTCCTGGCGCCCCGCTTATGCAGCGCCTGTGTGTGTGTCATCTCTCAAGTGACAGTGCATTGAACACCAAACTGAACCGTGGTATGAAATCCCTAATCAATGACTCTCGATATGTGAGGCTCGTCGATTTATTTTCCTTTGTCTTATGCGAAATCCTCTCGTGATAGCGAGATTTAGGTCCCTCATCGTTTTCGGGCATTATCCCGAGTCTCGATTGGAGGCTATGTATACTTCGTAGGGATCGAGACCTACGAAGAATGAGGGAGTATTGGTGTCAGATCGTTAGTATGGGAATATCGAGCATCCCCAATCGTGAAATTTTACGATAGGAGATTGTTTTCGAACGTCTAGTCGATATTTCCTAAACCGCATTCGAGGTGTTATTCGAGTCGGCAAGGGTAGAGTTGTCGGTATCAAACAGAGCCGTGTGTTCTGTAGGTATCGGTGTTGTAGATATAGTGTTATTATAGATCGTTAGCCCATCCGTATGGGATTCTGTGGCGGCCTGTTTTATAAGGACGCACAGATCATGTCGTTGTAGTAATCAAGTTTCCTACCGTGGCCCGGGCACGAGATGGAAGCTCGATACAACAAGTCAACCCTATATGTTGATTTGTTGGAGTATGCTATCGAGACAAGAAAGGACCAGTTAGGGTCTTGTGTATTGATAGATGAATAGAGTGTGAGAATTCCTTACCATGTGAGGTGGCTGGTACGGATATGGGTGGAGTATGCCGTTGTTCTGGTTACTGCCACGCGTACTAAGTCTTATTATGATTCTCGACCAAGTCGATGACTTAGCCTGATGGTTGACTCCACCACCGGAACTCGCGAGGATGCATGACACGTTGTGTGCCTCTTGATGGAGGAAACGTGTGCGTGATCTCGGAGTATATGTGAGATGTGACGAGCTGCGTGATAGGCAGAACCCTACCTGTATGGAGGTACCGGTGACCTATTGGATCAGAGGGTCCATTAGGATAAGGCTGGGAGGGGTACTCGTCAAGTCCAGTGGGAGGGCGGTCAAGGCTAGGCGACTTGGGAGAGGGAGATTGAAAGTCGGGGAAAGCACCTGAATTTCATGTGTTGATGTTGTCTCCTTTTATTTCTCGTTAGATTCGTGTCGTAGTTGGTATTTCGAATTCCGAGGTCGGAATTCTTTGTAAGGTGGGTAGACTGTAGCGCCCCGTTTATTTGTGGATTATTTGAGAATTATTATTATTATTATTGATGATATTTATTGTTGTGATATTATTAATATTATTGTCGTTATTTAATGTCTACATATTATTGTTTGCCTAATTGTAATTAATTGCCTAATTGTATATTTTTAATTATTAATATTATTATTTTAAAATAATAAATGTATTAAATAAATATTATTCGGTTGTTATTTTTTTTATCACGCGATTAAATCGAGCCCGAGAACCCAGAATCGAGCCCTATTATTTTCAGCCCATAAGAACTAAATATTCGGGCCCTTTTTGTTCAAGTATTATCGGCCCGGAAAAGCCCTAATATTCTCGCCCAATAACCCGAACCGACCCAAATCTCTTTGGTGTGTCTTTAGGAACAAATAAAACCTAATCTATTAATTTGTACCCTAATCTCTCTCGATCAATCCGCCCGCAGCCTTCTCAATCTCTCTCTCCCTCTCACTCTTTTGCTCGCGGCAGATAGAAGGAAAAACTGATCGCCAATCATCACCATCTTCATCTCGCTAGTAACAGGTCACCGCCCCCTTGCT
>BKCP01005861.1:91178-107593 GCA_008636005.1 Striga asiatica | reverse complement strand
ATATATATATATATATATAGAGTTAGGATCATATGAGAATGGTAGATAGTGAAAGAAATAAGAATGAATCTACATCATTGGATTTATTATATCAATGGTCAAGATTAAGTTAAATTTTAATAATAACAATCAAACATGTAATGACAATATAGTAAATAAAAGTACATATCATAGTCAAATGTATATGTTTGACCACGGGCAATAGTGTAATTTCTACTCACCCACTCATCTACCCACGTGCCCACATCTCACCCACCAAACAATCACTCTCTCTCTCTCTCACACACACACGTACACATCTCACACACTTATACACACACGCACACAACTCACACACACTGCACACATATTAAACACACTCGGCGACCCCGATACCCACAGCCGGCAGCTCCGACGCCCACATACATCGGCTCCGCCGCACGCAGACACCAGTTCTGTCGTCCCCGCCGTTCGCCGCCACAGTAAGTTCATCTCTCTTGAAAATTTGAAAAGGTAACAGCTCAAAAGCCCTTGTCTCCGGCGACGATATTGAAACAGCGATGGCTGGTCTGGATTTGATATGAAAACCTGAGAGGAGAATCGCGACGGCAGCGATGAGGTGTGGTTTTATCAGAGACGAATTTTTGAGTAGAATTTTGGGGATTTTTTTTTTGGGTCGGAATGTGAGCAGAACTTGATATGAATTTTTTTTGGGGATTTTCTTCTGGGTCGGAATGTGGTTTTATCAGAATCGAATTTTTGATGGAGAGTTTTGGGGATTTTTATCAGAGACGAATTTGAGTTTCGGAATGTGAGCAAAACGGCCGAACGATGGTATTGTGATGGCGGAGGTGGCGCTGGTGGTCGGGATAGAGATTAGATACGCGCCTGGAGCAAGGTTAACGGTGGAGGAGGAGCTGCGGGTGGCTGCCGACGGGATCGGTGGTGCGATGACCGGAAGGGAAAAAAATATTGGGGCTGAGAGAGACGAGATATATTTTCTTTTTCGATATTGATGATTGATTTGTGGGGTATTGTTCTGAAAATTAGATTAAGCACATGGACCAATTTGCAATTTTAAAAAAGTTTAATTATATTCCAATCTATCTATATATATATATATAATAAGAATTAACATTTACCATAAATAGTAGTAAGGAAAAGTCAACTCACATTTATTATATACTATTTTTAGCAATTTTTTTATTTTACATTTTAATTTTAATTCATTATCAAAAAATTGGATGGTTCCTAAATTAATGGGTTTTAGATGACGTATTCTGTTTCAAAAATTATAAATCATTTAAAATCGGATGGTTCCTAAATTAATGGTTACAAACTTTTCAAAGTTGTAATCTTTATGGCATCTTTTCTTTTTGACTTTTAATAATAAAATCATTTTAAATATATATATTCTAATCCAAAAATATTCAATCATGTTATATATATATATATATATATATATGTATCCAATCAATTAATCTTGATTTTTTTTAAATTACTATGTTTATTTTTTATTAATATGCATAAAAGAAAAATAAATAATTCATCTTTAGATATATAATTTATAATCTTAATATATTATCATTTGGTGTAGACATATGAATCATAAATTTTTTTATTTCATAAAATTAAATATTATATTTAAAAAAAATAATGAAATTACTTTGGATCAATCGGGTGATTGAATTAGGATACTGCCCACGTTGATTGAATTACTTTTAGATGATATTTAAAATAGTAAAAAAACTTGACATAACTTGGTTGGCCCCAGGTAACTAAGTTATGTATCAGTTTGACCAGACCAAATCGATTATTGAACCTAAATATAAATTTTAATATTGAAAATACTTTATTATGTAGTCCAAACTTCAAATAATCATATTAACAATACCTTTACGACAACATGATTAATGATTTATGAATATTTATATATTATTTTATTATTATTTATGTGAAAAAAATAATTATTTTATTATCATTTTTATCAATGTACGGTAAATATAAGGTTTTCAGAACCGGAACGTCATCGAAACAATCAAGTTATTTTATTAAATCATTTGTGGTTGTTCACATTTTAATACATAATACTTTAATGTGTGTGTGTGTGTATATATATATATAGTACTTTTTGTAATAAATTTAAATAAAAAGTGTTACTAAAATATCTAAACAATTTATAAATTCAAATGTTTAAACTAATTGATAAACAATTTATAAATCTCTATTTTATTTAAAATAATTTTTAACGTAACAAAATTTGTTTAGAAAATCGTATAGATCCTACCAGTCTAAGATACTGATGTTGACGGATTCGATAGCAAATATTTTATTCAAGCATTGGTTATAAACCGGTTCTCGGTCCATCCGGTCAGACTGTGTCCAACCCGGTTTAATTTAAAAATAATAGGTAAATCATGATTAATGTTATTTATTTATTTAATTTATAATACAATCAAAATATTGTTTTCCCGTGCATCGCACGGGTCACACACTAGTTTAAATAATAGTTAAATACCTAATCTTTTAAAAATCTAATAAATGCATAATCGTGATAAATAATTTGTACAAGTGCAATTTCTCAGTCATTAATATGCAATCAAGTAGTCACTAATGTGCAATTCGTATAACAATTATGTGCATTCTAAATGCAAATATTTTTTTATAAATATATACTTAGTATTTATAAACTTAAATTAGCTAAATAACATATATTATTTATTATTTCAATTGATTAATAATGTTTTTATGTAATTTGGTAATTCAATTATTTCTTTTATTTTTAAAATTAAATGTGAATTCAAATTGAAATAACTAAAATTTTAAAGGTAAAAATATATAATGGAGCCGACATATTAATTCCGACCCAAAGTCTTAGTTCGCTCGGTTTCAATCGGTATGGTGCAATCTCTCAGTCATTAATGTGCAATCAACTAGTCACTAATGTGCATTTCGTATAACAATTATGTGCATTCAAAATACAAATATTTTTTATAAATATATTTTTAGTATTTATAAACTTAAATTATCTAAACAACATATATTATTTATTATTTTTTGTTTCATTGATTAATAATATTTTTATGTAATTTGGCAATTCAATTATTTCGTTTATTTTTAAAATTAAATGTGAATTCAAAGTGAAATAACTAATATTTTAAAGGTAAAAACATATAATGGAGAAGACTTATTAATTCCGACCCAAAGTCTTGATTCGCTCGGTTTCAATCGGTATGGTGCAATCTCTTAGTCATTAATGTGCAATCAAGTAGTCACTAATGTGCAATTCGTATAACAATTATGTGCATTCGAAATGCAAATAGTTTTTATAAAAATATATTTAGTAATTTATTTTTAAAAAATATATTTAGTATTTTTTTATAAAGTGCAACATGTTTTTCTATAAAGTGCAGCATATTGATATATGAAGTGCATTACTAAAAAAAAAAAGTCAATGAAATCCTAAATCCCTATTTTTAATTTATTATTGAAATAAGTGAAATAATTTACTATTTATATTATAAAAATATTTGTAATATTTTATATATTTATTTAATATTTTGTATTATTTATCAGCTTATATACATAATATATACTACCTCCTTTTTTTTTATAAATGTCATTTTGGCTTTATTAACAATTAACCAAATAAATGACGTTTTGGATCTTTTATACATATTTTTTCATTATTACCCTATGTCTTTTCATATTTTCTCTTCATCTTTTCTCAAAACATTCATCTTTATCCTCATTAATGAGAGTTATTATTGGCAAAAAAAATATTCTTAATTACTGTGCAAATTCTCAAAACGACATTTATTAAAAAAAAGGAGGGAGTATATGTTATTATCAAACTTTTCAGAAATTACAGATTTACCCAAATTCTTAAATTGAAAAATCTTAAAACTGTTAAAATTGCAACTTAATCCTTGTGCATTATCTAATTTCTAAATTGATGCCCCCAATCCCAATTACATAATTTATACAAATTTAACCTGTTATACTTTTGTTTTACTTTATTTACTTTATTTTTATTTTCTTTAAGTCATTTCCGTATCATATATAAATATATTTACGTTCAGTAATTTGCATAACTAACCTTGTAGCCTAGTGGTTGGGAGGACTTCTTTTCCCCCAGAGATTTGGGGTTCGAGTATCACTTCCAACACTTAATTTTAGATTTTGCCATAAATTTTAGGAGGGTATAATGGTAAATTAATAATTTTGTAAAATAACAATATTGAACAATTCTCGCAGCTGGAGAAGGTGCCTTACACGCGCCGTTAAGTTGGACGGAATGGGGGAACCGTGCATCAATCACTTAAATATAAGGGGGTCTGGTGCATTTTTTAAAACACAGGGTAAAAACGCGTACATTTCGTTAAACACAAAGGGGCGCCACGTATTTTACCCCATACATTTAACAGAGGCGTGCGATCGTCGGCCACCAGACCCGCCGCCCGCTGGCCACCAGCTCCGACGCCGACATGTGCCTGCCGATCTAGTGGACGCCGTAACAGTCGCAGACACCTCGTCCATCGGCGTCCCCTACCTTCGCCGACCTCCCTGACGCACCCCAGCCACCAGGACGGAGCCGCCGCCTGCCACCGTTAATCTGACCTCACCGTCGATAGAATTAATATGCCATCGCCCACGCATTGCTCGACCTCTCATCAGCCACTGGTCTTCTCCGCCTACAAATGAACTCAGGCTGCGGACGAGCATCTGAAACTCAAACCCACAAATTCATTCATTTGTTAATTCAAAATCAAATCGGAAATGGTATGATGCTGCGGACCTCCGCCGTCGGGCTATGTGGTGTTAGAGAGCAGATGCAGCGGGATTAGGTGACAGTCGGCAAGTAGACGTGAGAAAAGGGTGTTTGGGGACTGATTGTGGGGAATTCAATAAATTCTCAGAACGGCTTGACTACAATTTTATAAATTTTAATATATTATAATTTGGTTCCTAGGTCCAAGTGTAATTAATGAAAACATAATTATCATTTTAATACTTTTATATTTAATTTAGTGAAATAAAATGATACTTTTGTATAAAAAATATAAAAGAATGTTAACAATTGTTTTATATAGACTTGTCGTTCGGTAAATTCGATTACTTTAATAAAAAAAGGAGATCGAACCGAAATAACCGAGTGTTTAAAAGTGGAAAAAATAATAATCGAGCCGAAATATAAAATTTTGAGCCAAAAAATTTAGTTCGTTCCATCTTGTTCGATATTATGCAATTTGGTAGACATAAATGTGCAATTCATGTAACCTTAATGTGAATATAAATAAAAAATAGTAATTGTGTTTTTTGATATAGTTCGGCCAATTCGCTTATTTCGTTTATTTTTTAAAAAAATATAGCCGACATAGAATTGAAATAACCATGATTTTAAAAGTAAAAAACATATAATTGAACCGAAATATAAAATTTCGAGTAAAAAAATTTAGTTCTATCGATTTCGGTGTAATCCGATGGTCATTAATACGCAATTTATCTCAAATGAGATTTCTCTTCAAAATTTATCTCAAAATTTAGTCAAAATTAATCCCAAATTCACGATCCATGAGATTTCTCTTCAAAATTCTTCCCGGCGGGGTGAACAGAGAGACGCGGCGGCGACGAGATACAGAAGATAGAAGAGGGCTTCTGGAGGGCGGCGGCGGCAAGATTTAGGCATCACGGGAATTGGTGTATGCTGGATTGTTTTCCCGGCGGCAGCCCACCGACGAGTCGCACAGACGGGACCTGTGATACGGTGGCGTCATCGAGATGGCTTCGAGCAGCAGCACTGACGGATGAAGAGAAATATAGGCGAAAGCGGCGGCCATTCTCGCTCAGCGGCGATGCTGTCGTTTTCAGACGGAGGCCATCGACGACGGTAGCTTCATGATGTCACCGTCGTGAACTGTGTGGCGGCGCATAGGCCGTTGGGTAGACACGATTCCGGCGAGTGTCGAGGCAGCGGTGAGGCGCGGGCAGTGAGGGACAGCACAGACGATGGGCGATTGGGAGAGATTCTGCGCAGAGGCCGCTTGCGGCGGCGACGATGCTCCGGCGGCGGTGTGTGAGTGAGACTCCGGCGGTGGCGGATGCTCCGGCAGGCTTGTCAGCGGCGGCGCGGCGGTGGCTGTACTGAAACAGAGGGATGTTGAATTTCTGATTGTGTCTGTGTGTGTGTTAAGCGTGTCTCTGTGAGAGAGAGAGAGAGAGAGAGAGAGAGAGAGAGAGAGAGAAGAGAGAGAGAGAGAGAGAGAGACGTATAAATTGAATGAGATTTGTTGGGGATGTGTTGGTTGATTTATGGTGGGGCCCACATATTATTAATTGTGTGTATGCTGTAATTACCAATTTATCTTTAATGAGTGTAAAAAAATAAGTATTTTTTTAGTCATTAGATCATCCGATTTAATGGCTACGATTTATTCTTATTTCTTTCACTAAGCACCATTCTCATGTGAACTCAACCCTATATATATATATACACACATATGCAGTGCCAGAAGCACATGTACAAAAGTATAATTTATCACATGAGATATATGATAGAAAATTATCTCTTTTATATAAGATTATATATCTACTTGATTTAATTGTCCTTATGAGAATATCTTGTTTGATATGTATCCTATTATTTTTCACAGTAATTGTTAAAATTTGTGGTAAAAAATATATGATATGTCCAGTAATGCATATATGCGGGTGCTTGTTGGGGAACAAGTTTACTAAACATGGCCCGATGAAAATTCTTGACTGGAAGTTTTAACTGTCGAATAAGAATTTTCATGTTCCAATAGTACATGACTAATCTTCTGATTTGAGACACGATAATAATTTTGTGCATGTTGTACTTACTTTGATTTATCCTTTGATTATTGGACAATCATAAAAGGGATATTTTGGGTACTGTATTAATATGTATGGAGGTTTATCTTTGGCCAACAAAGAATTCGACACTTATGTGGATAAGTGAATTTCCTATTTTTTGATAGTTTGTGATTTAAAGACCTTGGCCAAGGCGGGATGAATATGGATTCATGAAGGAATCACTAAACTTGAAATGGAATCATAGTTATTAAATCAATTGGGTTTCGAGTTATAAATCCATGCCCAAGATTTAATCGGGAAATTAGTTGTCGAAAGGATTTTACATGTATGCAATTGAAATTGAAAAAATGTTTACTCGCTATTTCACTTAACACTAGATAATCAATTGTTATACTCCTGAAGAGTTATAACATATGTAATGTCTGAAGCATATATTGTTCACTTAGAATTGAATTATTATAATTTGATGTCCAACTTATATTTGATAATTAGCATGAGCCGAATTGGATCATATTGGGCAATTATTTTTCATAATTTTCCCCCAAAAATGGTGCGTGGAAAATTGAACATTTCTCATCTGTGATATATTACTATTTTATTATGCACAATCTTATATCACCACCAATTCGTACCTATAGGCCAATATTACAAACTAGGTATGCTACGATTTTTATACTCCGTCGGTTTTTTAATAATACCTAGGGCCATTATAGGGGATCAATTTATTATTTGGTACGTGTTTTGCATAATATATGAAAATGATTTAACGGCATTAAGGGGAGATATGAACATAAATTTATTAATGCTGTGAAATATGTGAAATATTAATGTTTTCATTATTTGAAACCACGCAATAAAAATTGAACTTGAAGTTCATATTATATTTCTGCCAAACGAAATTTATAGTAATAATGGAGTGAGCAATTTGTATATATATAAATGTAACACAAAGTAAGCAAAATCCCTAAGGAATGATTGACTCGTTAATGCTAGAAGCATAAGATGATATAATTAATATATGATGTATGAAAATCCGCGGAAAATGTATATTCAAGAATTAACACTCCTTTATAAAGAAACTCCTGAAAAGTTGATCCAGTACATATTGCACGTGCGTCAAACCATTATAGTACTGGAAATGCGGAACAACCAAAATTAAATGTTATAGAAAATGATTATAAATATGGCTAGTAAATATGAAATTGCACATATGGTTGAGATAATATAAATTGAATATTATAGTTGTCGACAACATAATTGCCTATGTGATTTCTTTACTATCTCAAATAATGATCCAGATCAAAATAATGAAAGTGCTAGAAGCGCTTAGGTTGATTGATATAGAAAGGAAAATAAAGGCAGAGCTTCCACTTGCTACACAATATATCCCAAAAAGGATAGCATATCCCAGAAGGATAATGAATATTTATATGAAACATATGATGTGGTGGTGTGATGTAAATATAGCGAGATTATGCTCATGGTCTTACGCAGAGACACACAATTTTATGAAATTTATCTCATTATCTATTATTCCGCAAGTTAATATTTATGGCATCATCATTACCATGACTATTGAGTCATATGTGAAAGTCTTGGATGGACTCGAATACCCGAGATGAAAGATTATTAAATAATTAAATCATTTAATTAAAAAATTGTGGGTAAGATGTGGTACAACCAACAAAATTCTTCTTGAAGAAGTAAAGTAAGAATTCAAGGTAGAACATTGTATATAATGATGATCATCTCGGTCAAATAGATTATATGGTGAACTCTATGTAAAAGATTAAATAAGTTAGCTCATGCTTATAGACGGAGTTATAATGAAACTCTTTATTAAATACCAAATAGTATTATCTCGACTTGCAGATCAAGCATTTCCTAGAATGAGTATTTGTAAAGATCCAAAGAAACTAAATATTATTATTACTGAGGAACAAGTACAAAATGATCAAATGATGGAAATAGAGATAAGAGGTAGTGAATCCTCGATAAATATGCGAAAATATTACACAATAGAACCCATAAAAGAAGGGTGCGTATCGAGAGTATAAAACTCTGTAACTTTACCACCCATGATTATTATTTGGGTTCATAATGAGAGATCTAAAGGATCAAAAGCTCTTTTTCGCTTGACCCCTTGTGTTTCCAAAGAATATTGAAATGTGATGCATTCTTGAAGCTTTTTGATAAGCTCAGCAGACGTGTCTGCAGATTTGAATACTTCTCTCCTTAAATGAGATATAAAGGTTTGATATACTCCGTCTCTAAAAAATCCAAGCAAACCATGAAAATAGTTATTAAATTCAATAGACCTATGTGCTTGTTATGAAGTTTCAATTCTGCCCAATAAGCAATGGTAAAAATTGTCATTAAAGTTCCATAACTGCCTGTAAGAATGATAAAAGCATTGGTATTGTTCACTATATCCATTATACAGTCATAAATAGAATGAGTTAGCATCAAACTTGTGGAATCTTTGACGACCCTTATTGAAGCTCTATGAAAAGGTATGATGTTTTTCACTTCTATATCAAAACATTTTCCAGCCATTAAAAGATTATCAAAGAAAGTGATGCTAGTCCCTCCATACAGTATATTGATTTTTTTATTCCCCATCTCCCTTACTAGTTGACTTACAATATCAATATTTTGAGAAAGACTTACCAGTTTAGAACCACCAAGAACACACATGGTTTTGATTGGATGAAGAAATTTATTACCTTGAGAAGACTCTGAAACATCCATATATTTATTGATAAACTAAATTTTGTGAGATGTATGATTATGATGAATGGGTCGCTATTTAAAAGGGAAGTCTCACAAAACGATAACCGACAGATAAGGCGTTGGGTTTTAAATGAATCTTTTCTGTCGGCAGCTATAAGATTTTTTGAAAATTACAGTACAACATACTCTATTATATTAATATGATTTTTCGTACTAACAAGAACATTTTTTACAAACTTGATCTTTTGAAACAATATTTTTGAGACTATAACGTTCTTCTTCATTCTTGAAATGAATCCATAAACACATAACCACTAGGATGTGTCTCAAGAATCTGTTGAATCGTTTGATCCATAGATTCCTTACTCAATCCATCTTTATAAAAGCTATTTTATCTTCTCGATTTTTGGACACGAACCCCACAGATTTATATCGTGTGTCACAAGTCCATCGAGCGCATTTGAAGCATCCACCTAATTTTTTTGCTCTTCGTTTCTTTGCAAAAGTATTTTTATCCATACCTGGCATATATTTTTATGAATTTGTAAACTCTCCAGACAATCGAACTTTTGCTTCAATCAACCATCGAATATCACTTGGAATATCATTAATCATTAGCACCCTCAATCTTCCTAATCGAGATCGATAAATCATTTTTATGATATTTATTGGGAGAAAAGAATAATATTTACGGATATTTGAGAGTGCTAAATCCATTTGTAAATTCGGACCATTGTTAAGGAAGAGTGAATGAATTACCTGATAATTTATAGAAATGATGCGTATACGATACGACTCGAAAAACAGAGCTTAAAAGTCTGTATGTCAGAAGGCATGATACGCATGTGATACGATTCTAAATTTAAATATTATGTGCACTTGGAGTGCATTTATTGCTGCCGAAAAATGATGTGATATGTTTGTGATAAATATGAATTGTTGTGATGTTTACCGATATTAATGATGATGGTTTGCATGATTTGTGATATGAGATGCTTTGTTCTCGATTGTTGAGATGTATTACTAGCTAAATATTTGTGAATCGATATTTGATAAATATGAGTATGAAAGGGGTACGACATATATGGGCCCACTACCCCTCCATGTGTGCTACTATATATTATGGATCCACTAGATAGACACATTAGTATGTGATTTGTAACCTGAAGTTACGAGATGTTTTGATCAATGAATATGCATATGACACGTAACCTGAAGTTACAAGATGATTATGAAATAATGAAAATAAGTGTCATATGAAACTTATAAAGCTAGTAATATACTCAACTGATATGATGAACTCTTGAAAGAAAAATGTGCACATTACAAGTGATATGAGTTCAAAGTTCTCCTATTATATATATTGAAATCGAGAACGAAACATAGAATATATGAACTCCCCTCAAGAAATTGAATATTGAAAATACAGATCAGGGATTTGTTAAGATGAGGGGGAGAATCAATGATTGAATGATGTATGTATCATACTAGAAAGATTAATATATGGAATACGCGTTGTACTCTTTTTCCTTGACTGAGGTTTTGTCCCATTGGGTTTTACCAGCAAGGTTTTTAATGAGGCAACAAGGATGACGTATTCACATGAATAGTGTACTCTTTTTCCTTCATTAGGATTTTGTCCCATTTGGTTTTTCCTAATAAGGTTGTAACAAGGCATATTCATGGTATAATGAGGACTACTGGATAATTCCTCATGATGATAAAAATACACTGGAGTAGCTATACTCTTTTTCCTTTGATCAAGTTTTTTCCACTGAGTTTTCTTAACAAGGTTTTAACTAGGCAGCATGTAGATACTCCACTAAAGATGATCTATTTGAGGGAGAGCAATGTTGTGCTTCCACAATGCTCAGGTTTTGCCCCACCAGATTTTTTTGAGGAAACAATGATGTGATTCCAAAATATTCAGGTTTTGTCCCCTCGGATTTTCCTAACATGCTCAAGCAACGGTACCTGATGGCCACAAGATACATTTCAAGATGTTCAGATTGAACTTTTTTCAAATAACGATTAAAATATATCTATAAAATAATCATTCAAGGGGAAGCGTTATAATATGATAAGTGTGGTGGGTATAACCACCACCTACCATAATATATTTTATTATTAAATAATGTATGCGAATGACTATTTTGTCCATGATAGAATTGTATTATTACGATAGTGCCATCAAAAGTTTTCCTATAAATAAGAGCTTCGGTTATAATAAAAATACAACCAAGAAAAAACATTCTCTATATTTTTTCTATTTCTCACTATTTGAGTGTAAAAGACCTTCGCCTTCCTTATTTTTGAGATGACCCTATTTCTAGCTCTAACCCATTCAATACAAGCCCATCTTTCAACTACATTAGTGAAGCACATGGCAAAATATAAAAGGCCCAAATGCTTCTCCACATTGCTCCGAAAAATCAATAATCTGCCCCGACTTCAACCCTAACATCGGCAGCAGAACTCAGAAATCAAAATTCCGTGAAAACCCCCGAATTTGGTTGGGGTTATCTGAAGAATGGAGCAGAAAAGCAAGAATAATAGCAGAAGATTGCAGGCCGAAAGCAAGAATTCCTCAGAGGTTTTCGCTTCCTGCTCTTTCACCAGTCTTGGCATTGACTCCACATTATGCGACCAGCTAAAAGGTAAACTTCATTTTTCATAATCGATATCTAGAGTTCTTGATCATGAGCTAAATTATTTTTCTGAAATAACTTCGTTTCTTCTTTGAATTACTGTCATTGTTATTGGTTACAAATGTTCAACAGAGAGGCTGGGGTTCGAGGTCCCCACTCAGGTGCAGGCGCAGGCAATTCCAGTGGTGCTCTCTGGCAGACACGTGTAATTTTTAAATTTTTTTTTGTCGTTTGAATTAAAATTACCAAGTGATTGGAGCAGGTTTTTGATGTTTGTTACTGAAAGTGGAAAAATATAGGCTTGTGAATGCAGCAACCGGCAGTGGAAAAACCGTGGCGTATTTGGCTCCAATTATTCATATGTTGCAGAAATATGATAAAAGAATCCAGCGCACAGATGGCACGTTTGGTATGCGTTTATTTTTATGCTATAAATTTAAGTTTTCGTGTATTCTCTGATGGATTTTCATAAAGGTATAAGATTGTGTTATCATTTGGGGCCCTTGCAAAGATTGCCAAGACATGAATTGCGCTAAAATTGTTATTCTCATCACATATGTCATTTTAAAATCCTCAGTAAGATATCTGCAAGAGAGATCTGAAAAGTTATGAATGCTTCTCTTTTTTGCTTTGCATGTTCGTAGCTACTGTTTCCCTTTACATCTACCCATTCAAAATTGTCCTAATACCATTAACGTCTGTGGAATAGCGTTGGTTCTTGTGCCAACGCGTGAATTATGCATGCAGGTGTATGAAATTCTGCAGAAGCTGTTACAGCGTTTCCATTGGATTGTTCCGGGCTATATCATGGGTGGTGAAAACAGGTCAAAGGAAAAAGCTAGGTTAAGGAAAGGTATGAATTTTGTTTCCATTTTACTGAAATCATATTTTTATAAGCTCTTGCTTTGATGTTTGATTAAAATTTTATCTGGGGGGTTGTAATTTGACTCTGGTAATGTTTGTAGTTACTTACGCCTAAGTGTTTGACAGAGTTGTCATATCGACCTTGTGTAGATGTGTCTTTTGATTAATCATCCCAGTTTGCTGAAGTACTAAGATCGTTTTTAGGTGTCTCTATACTTGTTGCCACTCCTGGACGTCTTTTGGACCACTTGAAGAATACTTCATCATTTGTACATACAAATCTTCGCTGGCTCGTGTTTGACGAAGCTGATAGGTATCGCACATCAGTCTTACCCGAACTTTCTACACGTGCAATTTTATAATCTAACTATGCTTGTTCTTTTGATAGGATTCTGGAACTAGGGTATGGGAAAGACATAGAAGAGATAATTAATTGTTTGGGCTCAAAAAAACATAATTCTGTCAGTGAGGGAACTGCAGTCCAGAAGCAGAATTTGTTACTATCAGCTACTCTGAACGAAAAAGTAAATCATCTTGCTAATATGAGTTTGGAAAATCCTGTGATGATTGGTCTTGATGACAAGAAGATGCTGCAAAGTGTAAATCACAAGCATTTTTCAGATGGGTCTGATGTATTTAATGTAGTGGAGGAATCCAGGAAACTGACTTCTTCTAACGAGGAATATAATCTTCCTTCTCAGTTAGTTCAGAGGTATATTAAAGGTATGATATGATATGATATGTTATGATATATATATATATATATATATATATATATGTACTAATTGATCAGTAAAGTAATTAGGTGCCATCTGCATATTCTAATAGATCATTTGTTGGCAGTGCCATGTGGTTCTCGACTTGTAGTGCTCCTTTCAATTTTGAAGAATCTCTTTGAGAAAGATGCTTCACAAAAGGTGAGGCCATACTTCCATAGTTAATTTGTTCTATTACATCTTAATCAGAAAATGATTGTTGATCATGTCATAAACAAGTAACATTGCCTCCCACGCAGAATGGGTTAGAGCCTCTCCCCTGCCTGGATCATCTGTTGATTATGCATTTACAGTTTATTTCTTGATTAACATTCTTGTTAGGACGACTATATTTCCTTTCCCTTGTGTCTTGGTCAAGTTCTTCACTGGGTTGATTATTAACGTATATGTTAGTTTAACTTGCTCTGACTAGTGAGTGTATGCATTACTTTACAGGTTGTGGTATTTTTTTCAACTTGTGATGCCGTAGATTTTCATTACACCCTGCTAAGTGAATTCCACTGGTCGAAATCACAATCAGAGGCAGAATTAAGACAGATATTCTTGAGATGCAAAACTTTGCGGTTACATGGAAGCATGAATCACGAGGATCGCAAAAAAACATTCCAGATGTTCAAAACCGAGAAATCAGCCCTTCTTTTATCTACAGATGTTTCTGCCAGAGGCCTCGATTTTCCGAAAGTCAAGTGCATCATACAGTATGATTCCCCAGGCGAGGCTATCGAGTATGTTCACAGGTATATGTTATTTTTAAAAGGTTGTCATGCTGCTGTGATTTTTTTTTTTTTTAGAGTATTTAACTAAAATGTCCATGCAATTACAGGGTTGGAAGAACTGCCAGGTTAGGCGAGAAGGGAGATTCTATACTTTTCCTACAACCAGTCGAAATAGACTACTTGAAGGACCTCGAGAAACATGGGGTGGCACTAACTGAGTATCCCCTCCAAAAACATCTCAATAGCTTGCCGTTGTGCAATCTGAAGCAACATACCAAGAAGTTTGTTTCAATAGAGATGCATCCATGGGTTGTCGCTTTGCAAAGAGCATTAGAATCCTTTGTCTCAGCTGAGGTATAACATATAATGTTTTATGCTGCCTTTAAGGATATACTTCAAACTTTTTGCAGGTTCACATCAGTTTGCTGTCCTGTCTGGGTTGAATGAAGCATCTGGACCTCTGTTAATTTATTTAATCATTTTTTGTTCCATCTTTTTCTCGGGTTATTTATTTATTTATTTATTTATTTTTCTCCCTTTTTTCCTCTCTCTTCCAATCTATAAAATCTTATCTTCTCTGGAACTTGGGAGGAAGTGTAAAAATGGGAATAAAATTAAACTACCAAAATCCTCTGTAATTCAATGCGTTTAAGTCACTACCTGTTTCGAAGAATGCTTTTCTGTAGGTTCTGGGACACTGTCCATTATTTGGTATGTAATTTGTACTAATAGTTCATTTTTCAATTTCTTTACCAGCCGAAGATGAAAAAATTGGCTATGGACGCCTTCAGCTCTTGGATCCGCGCATACACTGCCCACCGTGGTGAGCTGAAACAGATTTTTACTGTGAAAAAACTTCATCTTGGCCACGTGGCCAAAAGCTTTGCATTGAAAGAACAACCATCATTGGTTAACAAATCCATCCAGAAACAAATTAAGAAAAGAAAAAGGGACGACAAAAAGAAAGTCAAACCGAACAAGAGGAGGGTTATCAGTAAAATTGATTCCGGAAAACCCAAATAGACCCTTTTATAGATATGATAGTCGGTAAGCTGCTTTCAGTTACTCTTTGCTGATGAGGCGGGTACTATGTTCATTGACAAAAACTAAAGAAGTGCTGGAAAACAAAATGTTTGCTTGAGAACTTGTGATTTAAGTATATGATTAACGGGAATATTCTGCAGAAGTGAAGAAGCTATGGTGGAAAGGAAATGCTGTATTTTATTTATAATTTCATTTTATTATATTTTTGAAGCCTTGATTTTGATTATGTAGTTCGCTTTCTGATGTTGTTAGGTATATGCACTTTGTATTCAGAGGTAGCTTACGAAATGATATCGTGAAGCAGTGGTGTGAGTTTACACCGAACATATGATATCTGTCATTTTTTCGCAGAAACTTCGATCATTGTCTTTCGTGCTTTTATTTTTCAATCAAAAAAAGACTGATATTCCCAATTTAAAAGCTCCAACATCGCGGCTGGTATTGCAGATATAAAATATAAATTGAAAGTAGATATTAGGTATGGTTACTTTCTATTAAGGTCCTTACACTACAAGCCTTCCAACATGTTATGACAAGGATCAAGGGTTTGTGGTATCTGTGATAGCTGCGATTTACCTTAGTTTTACAAGCCTAAGGGCATCCACAACGCCCATTAATTCTTGATCGTTTAAATGCCTCCTGCCATTAATACGGATGTGGCTCATCCATTAACAGGGAAGGTCCACATATCCGTTCACAACGCCCATTAATTCTTGATCGTTTAAATGCCTCCTGCCATTAATACGGATGTGGCTCATCCATTAACAGGGAAGGTCCACATATCCGTTCAATCCATTGAACGCCCCTTTATGCCTTTT
>BKCP01005861.1:31104-86573 GCA_008636005.1 Striga asiatica | reverse complement strand
TAAGAAATATAGATGATTAATTAATAGTCAAGTATTATAAATTTGTATGGTGTTTTACCATATTCATTGAGTGGGGCATCATAGTCATACGTTGTTGCAATGTATGGGCCACCTGCCGTCCTACCGAAATTTGTGCCACCATGATACTACACAAACCACAAATACAAAAAATTAACTACAACTGTTGCGAAGGCAAAATATATACAATTATTTCGTTATAATTAAACCTTTTGTAATTTTATTATTTAACACTGACCATGTAATAGTTCTGAAACGTGCCACCGTTTTGGAAAAATCGTGCGACAGCAAATGCGAGATCCTCAGCTGTTCTAAGTGGAGACTTACCACCCCAATTCTTAAACCTAATTAAGCAAACAAAGATACTCTACAATATATTCTAATAAAGATTAATTAAAATAAATATGTTGTTAACTAACCATCCAGTCCAGTTTTCTGTCCACATTTTAGGGCTGTTTGGGTTATTTGGCGTGAATTGGTCGCAGTAGAAACCATTGCATGTGTTTATCTGCCCCAATAGATAATCAAGAATATATATATATGTTAATTATAATATTTTTTTTTTTTAAGAATTAAAGATTTCAAATTTTCAGAATATATATAAAAGATATATAATTACCATAGAATATGGCGCGTCGTTTTCTTGACACATAACCCATGGAACCCCAATATCGAGTGACTCAGCCATTTTTGCGCACCAATTCAGATACGCTTTTCCAGCATTTCCATATACCTCATTAACATTTCCGTATTCATTCTCGATCTTGAAAAAACATGCATATAAATCACTAGTCAAATAATAAGTAAAATTTTGGCCCTCGAAAAATAAATTAAATGCAGAAAAGCAATTATATGAATAAAAACAAACCTGCGCAAGGATAATTGGGCCTCCTTGCGAAGCGAATAGCTTCTCTTTCTTTACCAAATCCACGATGAATGTGGTGAAATTTTGCATCTCTTTCTATAAAATTTCATGCTCGGTCAATAAATAATATATTTTCATCAAAAAATAATTCTTGCAAACGAATAAATATAATCAAATTGTACCATGAACACTTTATTCGACGTGCGAAGTTCAATTCCAGGCAGATTGTGCAACCAAACAGGAAATCCCCTAAACATGCATACAAATTAATAGGCACCGTTTTAATCAAAATCAATAATATCTAGTACTATAGACTAATTAAAAATAACTAGACTAAATAATAATTAATTAGTTTTTTTTGCATATATAAACTTTTTATTTATTTTTGTACGTACGTACCCGTAGTTCCACTCGGCACAAACATAGGGTCCAATACGAAGTACGGCGTAAAGACCCTCACTCTGAATTGTTTTTAGGAACCTTATTAGATCCAAATTCCCACTAAAATCATAGTCTCGCCTACGTGGCTCATGCGCATTCCAGAATACATATGTCTCGATTGCATCTAATCCACCAGCTTTACCTTTTTTAATCAAATCACCCCACATCTGATCATCATCAATATGAACAAGTTAATTAAATTATTATCTTTTTAAAGCAAAAGACACAATATGTGGGATTAGTATATATTAATCCTGGGCTTACATCAACGGTGCTTCTTGGATAGTGGATAGAGCCGGAAAGGATGATCCTACGTTCGCCGTTGATCTTGATTCCCCGTCCATCATGAGACACATCAACGGCCACGATGCACTTCAATGCCAACAGCAGATATGTGAAGAGTAGGGGAATCACAAGAGTTTTTGAAAAATTCACCATCTTTGCTTGGTCGTCAATGGTCTTTCTAATTACATAATTAATTAATTATGTATCCACTTATATAGATAATTGATCCACATCTAGATAAGATAAGATTTCTTATAAATAACAAATTAGAGTATATCCGTATCCAAATCATTATCCAAAAGAGTTTGAATTCAACAAGACTGTTATGGATAAAATATCTATATATTTAGAAGGACGACTCATAATTCAGTGTACTAGACAACATGGGTCAAATTAAGATTTATCTTAACAGCATCATAATAAGATCATTATTTGAGGCTTAAGAGTGTGTTTCCATAATAAGTTTAAGATAGATTATGTCATTTAGTTAGTTAACATATAAGTTTATAGTAAGATAAATTATTTTTTTCAACTCGTACTATACGTGTTTTTGGTTTTAGCAACCTACATTATTTATTGTGGTAAAACGCAACCTAAATTTTTTAAACATTTATAAATTGGACTATCGTCTACATGTTGACTATACACGTGTAAAAGTCTTGACCATCCACGTGTGCATGGACCTACAGATCAACTTCCACATCACAGTCCTCGTCAGCACACTCATATGGCCATTAAGAGAGAAGAGAACGAGCTGCATGATCACATGCAAAAGGACAAAATGTTATAACCGATTTTTTCCTTTTGTGTACTATTCACCTTTGAGGTTATTTTCCTTTTTGCTTGTATTTTCTCCTTTTACCTATACTAGCTGTCATGGATCTAGAGCCTTCCTCATCTTTGTATAAATCAGCCCGTGAGGCTAGAATCAATTAATAAATGAATACCAATTGTGGCAACCTATGATATTCTAGGAAAACAATTTCTGAATCCCTTCTTTGAACTAGCTTTGTCATGATAATGATGGAAAGCTTTTATGGTATCAGAGCACCAGATTGATCTGGTGGGCTCTATACCCGATCTTCCTCCTATTTTTGTCTTTTTATTTTTAAAACATATCATTTATTAGCCATGTCTTCTTCCTCAGTTATTTCTTCCAACCAAGATCAAAACCAGCTCATTTTCCCACAGAGCCAACTGATTTCTTCAAAGCTAAATGAAACCAACTATCTGGTATGGCATCAACAAGCCCTAGCTGCTATCAAAGGCTATGGACTTTTCCCTTTCATCTCTGGAAATCAAAAAATTCCAGAAGAATTCTTGCAAGGAAGTTCAGATGAAATCACTCCCAATCCAGACTATGCTCTTTGGGTAAGACAAGATCAGATCTTGGCATCTTGGCTTCTTTCTTCCTTGACTGAACCTATTCTGGTCACAACCGTGGGGTTGATAACTTCAAAAGAAATCTGGGACAGCCTTGAGCTTGGTTTCTCTAGTCACTCCAAAGCTAGGATCTTGCAATACAAACTCAAATTGCAGACCATGAAGAAAGGAGGATCCAACATGAGAGATTACCTCAACCAAGTGAAGTCTTGTTGTGACACCTTAGCTGCAGCTGGGAAAAGAGTCTCTGAAGAAGAACAAGTGATGCACATTCTAGCTGGGCTCGGTCAAGATTACAACCCAGTGATGGTGTCCATAATGTCAAAGGCAGAAGCTATCTCATTGAGAGAAGTTCAGTCTCTTCTGCTTACTTTTGAGACAAGGATTGAGGGCATGACCTCTGAACAGCCACAATATAGCTTTGATGGCTCCACCCCAAGTGTTAACTACACTGAAAACACTCAAGGAAGGGGAAGAGGAAATCCCCAAGGGGGAAGAGGAAGAAATGGGCCTAGAGGAGGCAGATCTGGGAGAGGAAGAGGCAGGTTCAACAAAACCATGAGATGTCAAGTCTGCTTCTACAATGGGCACACTGCTGATAGGTGTTGGTATCGCTTTGACACCAATTTTGTTCCCAACAATGGCCAAGGCAACTCCTCTAACAACAACAATGCTCAAGGACAACAGGGAAGAAACAGAAACCCAATGGTGCACTCAACAAATCTCCTTTCAACACCTTCATACGAACCCTCAGAAGACAGCAATTGGTATCCAGATTCAGGAGCAAGTAACCATGTTACTTATGATCTGTCAAATCTGAATTTGGCCTCTGAATACCAAGGTTCTGAAAAGGTGCAAGTAGGTAATGGTAAGAATCTTAAAATTTCTCATATTGGAAATTCTGTTTTGAGCTTACATAACCAACAATCACCTCAGTTCATTCTTAAAAACCTATTATTTGTACCTGAGATTACTAAAAATCTCATGAGTGTCTCTCAATTTGCTCTTGATAACTGTGTTTATTTTGAATTTCACCATGATTGTTGTCTTGTGAAGGATCAGGCTTCAGGAGTGACACTACTAAGAGGGAAAGTTAAGGATGGTCTTTATACCTTCAACCTGTCTAGCTCTAATGGTGATTTCAGCTCTACTCAAAACCAAAATCCCTGCTCTCCTATTTCCATCAACCAAATCCAGAAAAAGCATGAAGATATTGCCATTTGGCACTCTAGATTAGGACATGCTCCATTAGACATTGTCAAAAGAGCCCTAACTAGTTGTAATCTTCCTTTTGCTTTCAATGATAATAAAAGTTTCTATGAGTCTTGTTTGCAAGGAAAAATTCATAGACTTCCTTTCCCTATTTCCAGCAATGATCATTATGATATTCTTGATCTCATTCATACAGACTTATGGGGACCTGCCCCCATTAAGTCTTTTAATGGATTTCATTATTATGTTAATTTCATAGATCATAAATCCAGATACTCTTGGTTGTACTTGCTCAAGGCAAAATCAGATACTTATGATGCTTTTGTTCACTTTAAAACACTTGTTGAAAATCAGTTCAGTAAAAAAATCAAAAGTGTTCAAAGTGATGGAGGGACTGAGTTCAAAGCACTGTCAAAATTTTTCACAGAAAATGGAATTTTTCATAGAATATCTTGCCCCTACACACCTCAACAAAATGGTCTAGCTGAAAGGAAGCATAGACACATTGTTGAGACTGGTTTATCCCTTCTATCTCAGTCCAACTTGCCCAAAAGACACTGGGATGATGCTTTCTTCACAGCCAGTTTTCTTATAAATCGACTACCTTCAAAAATTCTTGATTTCAAGTCACCATTAGAATTACTGACAGGTCACAGACCAGACTATACTTACCTCAAGGTATTTGGTTGCTTGTGTTTTCCTTACTTAAGACCTTATAATAAACACAAATTAGAACCTAGAACACAACCCTCAACCTTTCTTGGTTATAGTCAACAGTATAAAGGATACAAAGCCCTCCTTCCAAATGGCAAAGTCATCATAACCAGACACATACACTTTGATGAAAACAATTTTCCTTATCAACCTAAAAGAGATTACCACTCTCACAATGAACCTGACATACACTTTACACCTCAAGCTCCTGTCAGCATACCTGTTAACCAAAGTTCTCCTACCACTCAGAACCCACCAACAGATCCTAACACTCAAACATCTACCCCTGACACAAATCACAGTCAAACCTCTAGATCATCACAACACTCTACCATTCCCATTGGTGAGCTCTTTATAGAATTGCCAATATCCAGAGATAATGAGATTCAAACCATAACTGACATCAATGAGGAAAGAAATGAAATTTTGCAGGAAAATACTCACCATATGGTGACAAGATCAAAGGCTGGTGTATACAAACCAAAGGCTTATTCCCACAGTGCACTCAAGAAAGGCACATGTCTACAATCTGAGCCAAAGGACATTGAAGAGGCTTTCAACAATGAAGAATGGAAAAATGCCATGAATAAAGAGTACCAAGCACTCTTAAAAAACAAGACCTGGTCCTTGTGTGAAGCCCCTAAACACAAGGATGTAATTGGAAGCAAATGGGTTTTCAAATTAAAAAGAAATGCTGATGGATCAGTAACCAGACACAAGGCCAGACTGGTGGCTAAGGGATACACTCAACAGCCGGGCCTTGACTACACAGACACATATAGTTCAGTCATCAGACCTGTGACCATCAGGACAGTCCTAGCCATTGCATTGTCAAAATCCTGGAAACTGAAGCAAATAGACATTGACAATGCCTTTCTCAATGGAGAATTGGACACTGATCTCTATATGGAACAGCCTTTGGGATTTGAAAAATATGATAAAAGTGGAAAGCCTCTTGTCTGCAAGCTAAACAAATCCATCTATGGATTGAAACAGGCCTCAAGATCTTGGTCTTCAAAGTTATCTCAAACCCTGGAAAGTTTTGGTTTCCAAATGGCCAAAGCAGATTCTTCTTTGTTCTATAAACATAGCTCCAACAATGTGACCTTCATTCTCACATATGTTGATGATTTGATCATAACAGGAAATGATGATAAGTACATTCAGAGGCTCATTGATGATCTCTCAAAGGAATTTTCCTTGAAGGATTTGGGAGACCTTAACTACTTTCTTGGTTTGGAGGTAATCAACAACCAGAGTGGTGTTCTTCTTTCTCAAAAGGGGTACATTCAAGACATATTAGTCAAAGCAAAGATGGAAAACAGCAAGCCTCTCAATACACCTATGGTTAATACTCCTATCACTAAATCAGATGGTCAACCTATAGTAGATGGATATTCCTATAGAAGTTTGATTGGGGCACTTCAATATGCAAGCATAACTAGACCAGATATTGCATTCACTGTCAACAAATTGAGTCAGTTCATGCAAAATCCAACCAACATTCACCTCAAGGCTTTAAAAAGACTTTTGAGATATTTGGCAGGAACTCTTGATTTTGGGCTGCAATTTTATAAATGTTCTAATGCCAAAATTGTTGCTTTTGCTGATGCCGACTGGGCCTCTGACTTGGATGATAGGAAATCAACCTCAGGACTTTGTGTATTTCTGGGAAGAAATCTGGTAGCATGGAGTTCCAAGAAGCAAAAGGTGGTGTCTAGATCAAGCACTGAATCAGAACTTAGGAGTCTAGCTTCAGCCACTTGTGAGGTAATGTGGCTTCAAGCCCTTCTCAAAGAACTGCTTTTTGATCATAAATACCCTTCCACCATATGGGTTGACAACAGAGGAGCAATTGCTTTGGCATGCAATCCAATTCAGCACTCAAGAACAAAGCATGTTGAAATTGATATGCACTTCATTAGAGAGCAAGTTAATAAGAAGATAATCTCTGTACAGCACGTCCCATCTCTTTATCAAGCAGCAGATATCCTTACGAAGCCTTTGAGTGGACAATTCTTCAATCGACTTCGTTCACAACTCAATGTTACTTCTCAGTCGATGCTCGAATTGAGGGAGGATAAAAGTCTTGACCATCCACGTGTGCATGGACCTACAGATCAACTTCCACATCACAGTCCTCGTCAGCACACTCATATGGCCATTAAGAGAGAAGAGAACGAGCTGCATGATCACATGCAAAAGGACAAAATGTTATAACCGATTTTTTCCTTTTGTGTACTATTCACCTTTGAGGTTATTTTCCCTTTTGCTTGTATTTTCTCCTTTTACCTATACTAGCTGTCATGGATCTAGAGCCTTCCTCATCTTTGTATAAATCAGCCCGTGAGGCTAGAATCAATTAATAAATGAATACCAATTGTGGCAACCTATGATATTCTAGGAAAACAATTTCTGAATCCCTTCTTTGAACTAGCTTTGTCATGATAATGATGGAAAGCTTTTAACGTGTTCATTTGTGGTGATGATTGCATGGTCAAATAATAGGAGAATGTGCATATATTATGAATTTTAATGAAAATCAGGTTACATTTTATAACAAAAAAGACTATAGATTGCAAATCGGGAATGCACGTTTAGTACAAATTAAAACCAATGTTTTATTTATAGTATTCAAATAACGTTTTGTAGTATTGAAATTACTGTTTGTGTGGTAGGATTTTTTTTTTTTTAAATATGAAAAGATAATGTTTCCAAATTTTTTTTTCTTTCATTTATATCTATAAATTTTTAAATCAATGTTAAATATGAAAAGATAATGTTTCCAATTTTTTTTCTTTCATTTATATCTATAAATTTTTAAATCACTGTCCATCATTTTGAAATTACTAGTAAAGTGCACGTGCGATGCACGTGGTATCGAATGAGTTTTGTTGAGTAAGTTTGTAAAATAAATTAATTTATTTATTAAACATATTATTGCAGGAATGAAATAAAATATAGAACAAATGAATTCATATGTGGATTTTTTTTATTTATAATTAGCGTAATGATGTCGTAATATAAAAAGAGTGAAATAATGTTTTACAACCTCCAACTAAAAATATATAAAAAACAAATCCTTAATACAAAAACCATTAAGATTTTCTTTCATCTTTCTTATAAGAAACATTCATACTCGCTGGAGTCTAATACATCAATACTATTGCAAAATTTCTCTTAATTCATTTGGCAAAACGCTAATTTTATTAAAACACTTAAGAAACATTCTGACCCCACATATAGTCAAACTTCATGATCGTATAATCTTTATAATAAGGCACTTCTACTAACAATGCATAAATATCTCTATAAAATAACTAATTAATATTGTGTCATTAAAATTGTCGGTATTATTCATTTGTCTCTAGACATATTGGTGCCTACCCCATTGATGCATCGCCCCACGAGGTGGGAATGAATTTTATCTCCAAATAAAAATTGACTTTCTAAAATTTTGGTTACATGTACTTCTCCCGAGGTGCTAAATAATTTTTTGAAATCATCATACATTACCTGAAAGTACCTCTAGAGTAATTGCACATATGTTCGAGTACAATATACCAAGAGATTATAAATATTTCTATAAAAAGTGACAACTTCATTCGAACATTCAAAATTGTTTTGATACTCCGACATTGTTATTTATTTTGAATATAGACGAACAATATAACCTATTATTTGAAAATTATTGACCATTATGGCTGTTGGAATGATTTTAGAATTGTTTATCATAATATCTTTCACATTCGTTTGAATATGCAATATTTGTGTGCCTAATAACTTCTTTAATGCCTTTATTGTCCAACATTATTCATCATACAAAATGATTATAAAATCCAAGATAAAGATCATTTCTTTATTCTCCAACAATGACAAAACAAAACAATTAAAACAATGAGAAAATATTGAGAAACATATCATTTGTTAAAATATTTGATAGGAGAAGAGTTAGAAATATTCTTAGTCATCTGCAAAGTTTATTATTATGGAGTCATGATTAAAATATACATTATGTATTACAATTTTTTTGATTTTTTAATTATTTAAATTTAAAAATAAATAATATAGGATCATTATTTATGAAAACCAATTTCTTACAGAGTCCCTAAGTTTAAACGCTAGCAGCAAAAAAGTAGTAATTTTCAAAGACTTTTTGTTCGTAAATATTGGTATTCATACTTCTCTAAGAAAATTCACACGTATTCTTTTTCTCATTGTGTACTATTATATTATTTGTTTCTTATTCTATAGATAAATAATATTTTATTTGCTAAATAATTAAAGCACATTTATGTCTTGCGTTATTTTTTGTATGTGTTTTATATAATGATGTTTTCAAATTATCTTTTTTATTAGACTGCAACTACTATAATCACATAAGATATAATGTAAATTTAATATATTTGATAAAAATGTACTTTTTATACGAATTATTAGATTAAAAAGTTTACAATTTTTTCCAATGTTTGATAAAATATTAGGTAACTAAGTCATTTTCATAATCACTTAATACATATATGGTACCACCTTTATAGGGTTCTTTTTCAAGCAGTAATTGAATAATAGTTTAACGTACAACTCATTTATTTGTCTTTTTAATTCACATAGCTAATGTTATCTTATTTCCCTTCTCTGGCCTAGTCTCTTCCTTCTTTTATCTATGATTTCACTTCACTTCGCTTCATTTGTACCTAAGGTGCATTCGCCATAGTTTCAGCATTACGGCAAACCAGTGTCAAATATATATCGGGAATGGGCGCTCTAGCCAAAATGTGGGAATAGTTGTAAGTTTACCTCCATTTTTTTTTTTATGTTTTTTTAATATGAATTGTTTCAAATCTATGTAAGAAAAATGTAAGAAAAATATACCAAAAGTTTATCTTATGTTATTTTATACTTAATAAAATTGATTTAACTTGAATAAATAAATTAATATATACTATAATTTTAGGTCAATTTATTATTTTAAAATTATTACTGATATATATATATATATTGATATAAAGAATTATATTATTTTTATTTTATTTGCAATATATTGGTCAACTCAAACATTATTGAAAAGAAATAATGTGTTATATTACATATAAAAAGAGTAACAAATAAAAAATATGAAGTATCTCAAAATTAAAAAATTTAATGAGAGAAAGTAATTAAATTTTTAATTAAAAAATTTTAAGATTAACATACCCAATTTTAAATAAATGTATACTTAAAAGTTCTAGTTAAAATATATGTGTATCTTAAGTATGTTTTATATTTCTCATTAGCCAGCTCCAATTGATATTGTACATTAAGTAATTTTATCAGTATTTTTACTCTTTGATTTAATGAGAGCTATAAATTTTCTCATCATTCTTACCCCTTATTTAGTTATTATAATACTAATAAAATAATTAAGGACCTTTCAAAGTATCTTGTTTGTTTTGAAATAAAAATTACTTATTATCATAAATTAAACGGCAATTACATTGAATGTGTTATATTTTCTATCATATCAAAATTTTCATAATAATAGTTGCACACAATATTATTTAATAATGCAATTTTTTTTTATAGATTTGGAGTCCTACTTTTACTACAAGAAAATGAGAAAATTCCAACTAAAATTACAACAAGAATATAACGATCTTCTTAAGTTGAACTGAGAAAAATCATGTCTTTTGGTTTCTTAAATATATTTTATCTTATTGTGACTGTATTGATTTATTAAATTGTATTACAAAATGAGAAAGGTGATATATTAATTTATAAATTACAATGACATGTTATTTTGATGGTATATTTTTTCTATTAACTAAATAATGCCCCCAATATAAAATTATTTTAGATCTATCACTGCAATTAGCTTTCCAATGGAATTTCCATTGAGTTTTTGCACAATTCCAATGGCAGTTTTTCCAACGATTGAAATATGGTCCAAAATAAATCCAATGGAAATTCAAGTAATTGAAATCTTTAAATCCACTAAAGTTCAAGTAATTTAATTTGAACTTTGTTGGAATGGCCAATGAAATTTTCCAATAAAAGCAATATTTATGAAATACGTTGGAATTTTCTGTAGATTACCTTACCGTTGATTTTTTCATTGCAATATAGCAATTTGTTGTAGTCCTCTTAAACATTAATTTCTTATATAGTATTTATTGATTAATTGTGTTTACAATTTTTCTATTAAAAATATATTAAACACATGAACTTTTTAGTTCCTATATTTTTTTTTTCAGAAATTACTCATTATTTTATCTCAAGATTACCTATTGATTTACCAATTGAGTTACATTTCTTACATATTAAATATTTAAAAATTAAAATATTTCCGATTTTATATGTTCAATATGATATTTATATATTATATTAAAAAAAAAACTAATATAGCAAATAAAAAATTATTTAAAATTAGAATAATAAAGATTTTTTTTTTTGGTAACTTACATGAATAAATGTACAAATAACTATTGTCTATCACATCAAATTTTGCACATAAAATTATAAGGAGAAAAAATTAACAAGCGTTTAACAACTCAGCTCGTTTACGTCGATAAGTATATTTATAAAAGGTTTATACTTCTTCTATTGATTATAACATTTTTATTTATTACTTTGTTTCATATTTATTAGTAGGTGTCACAACTTATTTATTTTTAATATTATTTATCATATTTAATATTTTTTTTAAACTTTTATCTTGTTCTTTTACATGTTCTTAACTGTAGATTTGTCAAAAAAATGCATGATATAAAGTCTAGAATTGTTTCGATCATCTGTCTCATTATATATCAATTATTTGTATATCTTATATTATATTATATTTAATTACATTTTTTTTAATTTATACTACAATTAAATATTTATAATTCATAAATTCATCAATAATATTGTCGAGTCAACTTTTGTTCATAAAATTTTAAAAAACATAATTATTTTCAATTATATGCTTATGTCAAATTGAGAAAAGTTATTTTTTTTTAAATTGTATTGATGTGTAACATATATTATAGATGAGAAAGATTACAAATTATGAAAAATATAATTTATAAATTATAATGACATTATGTTATTTTACTGGTATACCTTTTCTATTAACTAAATAATGCCTCAAGTATGAAATTATTTTGTATCCACCACTGCAGGTAGATTTCGAATAGAACTTCCATTGAAATTCTTACATTTCCAGTGACATTTTTTCCAACTGTTGAAAAATGACCTAAAAAAAATTCAAACGGAAATTCACACAATAACAAATAATGATAACTGGATTAATTAAATCCACTAAAATTTGAATATAATGTAATTTGATCTCGGAATAGTCAATGGAATTTTACAATGACAGCTATACGAATAAAATATCATTTGAGATTTTCAATGGATGTCTTACCGTTAGATTTTTCATTGCAATGTACCATTTTTTTATTCTTTTATAAATTATATTTTTTATGTAGAAGTTTTTTTTATTAATTAGATGTATTTATAATTTTTCTATTAAAAATATATTAAACAAATGAACTTTTTAATCCATATATTTTTTAGAAATCGCTCATTATTTTATCGCAAGACTACCTATTAACATATCAATTGAGTTACATTTCTTGCACATTAAATATCAAATAATAAAAAGTATTATTGTATATATATAATATGGTATTTATATATTATATTAAAAAAATAATAGCAAATAAAACGTTATTTAAAATCAAAATTATCAAAGCTTTATTTAAAAAAATAAAAATAAATTTCTAACCTACATGGATAAAAGTATAAATAACTATTGTCTATCGTCTAAAATTTATACATTGAACTATTAAGCGCAAAAATTTAACATGTGGTGAACAATTTGGCTCATTTACATTGATAAATACAAATTTAAAAGTTCTACAAATACTTTTACTAATTATAATATTTTTATTTATAACTTTTTTTTCATAGTTATTAGTAAGTATTACAACTTAGTTATAAATTTAATATTATTTATTAGATATATTTTTTTAACTTTAAACTGTTCTTTCAAATGTATTTTAATATATATATATATATATATGTGTGTGTATAACTTTTAGGTTTTTTAAAAAATACATAAAATTAAAGTATAACACTTTTTTGAATCATATGTCTTATTTATATCAATTAATTTTATATCTTTATATTATATTATATATAATTATAATCTTCTCATTTATACTCAAATATATAAATTTTTTATTTCGCACATTTTTTTCTTAAAAACTATTTTATTATAATAACACATATTAATAGATAGATGAGTAATGAAAATATATGAATATAATTATTTGATAAAATAATTAATTTTCAAGATGTAAATCATATTATGATTCTCGAGATATTTTTAATTTATTTGTAGATAATTATGTGGTTAAAATTAATCCATGTTGCTAAAGTGGTATCTCATTTAACGTGAAAACAAATAAACTAAGTTTTAGTATATACAATTTCATTAAAATATTCTGGTCTTATGTATCGAAGAAATTGAATTGATTAGAAGTTTAGGTTGCAGAACAATCATTCAACAATTAATCTCGCATACTATTACACATTTTGTGTAGGTTATTTTGAAAATAATGTTTCTATACTTTGTGGTCGTTATGAGAAAAAACAATATCGATTTCTAGTTTTATAAGTGTTTATTATGCTTGTTTTGTTGGATCAATTTAATTTCTTTAAGGAACTTTTATATATTAGAGTTATGAAATGTGATTACAATATTACCATTAAAATTATATTAAAAATAATGACGTTTTTCAAAACAACAATTCTATATCCTATCATACAGTTTTAGAGATATGTGGAAGAAAAAAAATTCGTGAGAAATAATGGTGCCAAACCAACATACTGTAGTTGATTTTAGGAGTGTGGCATGATTTGTTCATGTATTTGTATTTAATTAATTAAATATTAGTTATAATTAAAAATATAAGATATGATGCACATTAATATATTACTAATTTGCCATTTAAAACATGTCAAAGTAAGGGCTTATTAGGTAATTCATTTTAATATTTAAAAATATAAAATATGATGTGTATTAGTGTATTACTAATTTGCCATTAAAAATATGTCCAAGTAAGGGTCTTTTAGGTAGTTCATATTTTTATAAAAACACTCGTCCTTTTAGAGTAGTATAGATTAATCATTATCTATCATTTTAAAATTTACAATATACATACAAATATGCATATGAGTTAGGATCAAATGAAAATGACTCACCGTGAAATAAATAAAAATAAATCTAGATTATTAGATCCATTAATGGCCAAAATGAAGTCAAAATTAATTAAAAATAGTCAAAACACAGTGGCATATAGGAAAATAATTGAACATCCTTTGGTGGGCCCCACCCATCACCACACAATCCCCCACACAGTATCTCTCGAATTAGTTCATGCCACCCGCGCGGGTGGCACCCATTTCTTGCATTAACAAACCAAGGAATGACATGTGGTAATACATTTGCTACTTACACACTCAATATTGCTATGGACAAAATTAAAATAAAAATGTTCATAAAAAATTACTAGAAAAATTAGTAAAATATAAATAACTAATAAAAATAAATATAATGAGCGATCCACCGAAAATGTCAAAGCAAATAGGAACACTTATAGAAATAATAAAAAAGACTCAATTAGAAACATTTGGAAAATTAGACGAAATAAAAGAAATAATAAAAGAACTACAAAATTTAATACAAAAAGAAAAAACACGAAAAAAATTATTTAAACTAATTCAGATAGAACCACCAACAAGTTCTAATGGATGATATAGATAGGTTAACTCAGTTATTAGAAAAATGCAATATTGAAGAAACTAGAATGGCAAAAATAGATGATGAGGATAAACAAGGAATAATTTATGGAATAGATAGTGAAAATGAAGATGAGCCAACATTTAATATGACTGATCAGAAACCTTATGCAACACCGCCACTATCACCAAAACGACCTAAAATAAATAATAATGAAGCATCTACTTCACATAATAATTATGTAGAAAGTAGTTTCAGGGATTTTATATATAGAAATGATTATAGTTATCATCAAGAAAAAATAAAGAAAAATATTCCACCAACATATTTAGAAAAAGAAAGAAATTTATCTAATGGAATATTAAATATAGATTGTGCAACTAATGCAGAAGATTTAATAGTCACTTGGACTAATCAATTAAAATTATTAGTTCAAACTAATGATTCAATGATAAATGGAATGACATTAATCGATTTTGTTAATTATATAAGATATAAAACATCTGGAGTATTATTTGATTATCTAGAAAATACTCAAATATTATTAAATCTTGAAGCCAATGGTTCGGAAACAGGAACAGAATATAAAATAAGAGCCTTAAAAGAATTAGCAAAAGATTTGTTAAAAGAATTTTTAGGAATTACAGGACAAGAATCAAAAGAAACACAAAAAGATAAGGTAATTAGATTTCTAACAAATATGAAGCTATGCAATATATGCTACATAGAAAATTTTTTCTGTCAAGTAAGAGAGAATTTCTATAAAATTAAGGATCGGTCAGGATTAATACAAATAATTGAGAGTAAACTTAAATATGAGATGAATAAATATATTCAGAAGAAAATTAGTAAAACAAAAGAAGAAAAAACTCTAGGAATTTTAGAAAAATATGCAAAAGAATATAGAGATGAACTTTGTATAAGGAAATTAGAACATCATGAAATGACTAAGGTCGATTCAAGATGTTGTAAACAATTAGAAAGTGTACCACAAGAATTTGGTTGTTATAACCCATACAAAAAGAAAAGATATCATAGATACAATAAGTTTAATAAACGATATAGACCAAGAAGATATAAGACATTTAGAAAACTGTGGAAAACAAAATATAAAGGAAAATTTAGAAAACAAGAAAAAATACTTAGGAAAACCTAAATATTGTCCTAAAGGTAAAAAGAATTGTAGATGTTGGAAATGTCAAGAAATAGGGCACTATGCAAATGAATGTCCTAAAAATATGCCAGAAAAAGAAAAGAAATTAAAAATGATATTTTCTTTAGGTTATGAACCTATAGAAGAAGAATACGAAGAAGGAGAACTATTAGACTTTGATATATATGATTTAGAATCAGAAACAGAAAGTGATTCAGAAACATCTGAAGATGAGTAAAAACAGTTCATTCATAAAAGTTAAATTATTTAATAAATTTCTACTAGCATATATAGATACAGGAGCAACAATATGTTTAGCAAAGGAATCTATATTACCTAGTAAATATTGGAAGAAATTAGATAAACCAATTATAGTAAGAATTGCAAATAATAAAACAATAAGTATTGATTATAGAGCAACAGACTTAGTATTGTTAATAGAAGAAAAACGGTTTCCTTTACCAAGTCTTTATAAACAGAATACAGGTTTACCATTAATAATTGGAAATAACTTTCTTAAGTTATACAGTCCATTTATTCAAAGACTGAATACTATAAGTCTTAGATGTCCACAACTAGATACACAGTCTAGTAAAATAATTACTACAAAAATATATAATACATCTTCTTTTATAAAGGGGGAGATATTAAGAAAAGTTTCATTTCAAATTTATAAAGTAATAAGTATAACACTAGAAGAACATGTTAATCAACTATTAGAAAACATATGTAGTCAAAATCCATTAGATCCAAATAAAAACACGAATAACATGATAGTAAAAATAGAACTTATAGATCCTAGCAAAGAAGTCAATGTGCCAAATAGAATACCATATACAGAAAGAGATGTTAAAGAATTTCAAGAAGAAAGTACTAAGATGTTAGAAAATGGTATTATACAACCTAGTAAAAGCCCACATAGTGCACCAGCATTTTACGTAGAAAACCATAATGAATTAAAAAGAGGAAAACGAAGAATGGTTATAAATTACAAAGAAATGAATAAAGCTACTAAAGGAGATGCATATAAGTTGCCAAGACAAGATTATATTATTAGTCGAATTAAAAAGGCAAATTGGTATAGTACATTAGATGCTAAATCAGGATATTGGCAATTAAAGTTACATAAAGAAACTAAACCCTTAACAACATTTAGTTGTCCACCTCAAAACCACTACGAATATAATGTAATGCCATTTGGACTTAAACAAGCACCTAGTATATATCAGCGATTTATGGATAATAATCTTAAAGGATTAGAGTCAATAAGTCTTGCTTATATAGATGATATAATTGTTTTTACACAAGGATCAAAAGAAGATCATCTAAAAGAACTTGCAAAAGTTTTATTACAGTTAGATAATAAAGGAATTATTTTAAGTAAGGAAAAAGAAAAAATTTGCAAAAGAGAAACAGAATTTTTGGGAATGAAAATAGTCGAGGGAGGCTATATTGAACCTCAAAAACATTTACTTGAAAAAATACATCAGTTTTCAGATCAGCTTCAAAACAGAAATCAAATTCAAAAATTTCTTGGATGTTTAACATATATTGGAGAAAAAGGTTTTATAAAAAGTCTTGCAAAAGAAAGAGAGTTACTACAAAAAATGATTTCAGAAAAAGTACCATGAAAATGGACAGACAATGCAACTAGAGCAGTACAGTCCTTAAAAAGACTATGTACTCAATTACCACGGCTTTACCTACCAAAACCTAGTGATTTACTTATTTTAAAACTGATGCAAGTCAGGATACTTGGGGAGAATTCCTTCAAGCAATTCCAGATGCATATGAAGAGTTTAATAAGTTTATCGCAAACAACAAACCATCTGAAGTTAAATCCTTTATACGAAGGATGACTAAAGATAGTTTGGATGAAAATAGTGAATCTAATGATTCTATGCAATTAGTATTGGGAAAAACCAATGGAAAGCAATTACTGTTATCCAAATGGGTATCAGGAACGTTTTGTTAGTGTTATATACTGAAAGCTTGGCTTTGCATGATATTACACATTTACCCTTTATGAATGAGAATCATGTTAGATTAAACAAGTTCTACATTCTGTTGTTCTGCACTTAGATAGTGTGGGTCGTCATCGGGCGAACCGAAGATCACTCTATCATTTACTTGCGAACAAGAATAGTTGTTCACAACCTAGATGGACATGAACACCCCATCTAACGGTTGTAGTGTCAACTGTACAGTTTGTCTTGACTGATTAGTTGCACTAGTACATTTATGTATTGAACAGGATCCCAGAGAGGAGAAGTTCATTTTATACTGATCGTCGTAAATGAACTAGGCCTCGGTTAATTACTGCATTCTCTTAACCCGTAAGATATTAAACAGGCAGATATATATAATATATATTACTTTGATTCACATGGGTGAGGTTCAGTTCGTTGGATTAATATTCCTACTGTTTTGGGTAATATTATTATATGTAGGATGTGCTGTTAGGATATTTACGGTCACCATGTGCGTTAGTTTGATGATGTCCCCGGAGTGAGTTCATGAAGGATTGTTATGCTAAACCCTGCAGGTAGATTAAATTCCAGTATAATAAGAATGTGATGAACGAGCGCTAGCTTCGGTGAAATAATAATAAATTAATTAATTCTTGATTGTCAGTAATCGAATTAATTAATGGACATTATATCTTAAACGTGGGGAGGTAAATCGAGTAATTATTATTGGAGTCTCAAATGTAATTTGGGCTAGGGAAAGGGAGTGCAATAATATAATGTTGGTGGCCCATTAATATTATTTAATTAATTAGAGGAGTGGGTTTGGCCCACAGTTAGTCTAATTAATTAAGGAGCCCTTTTCCTAATCTCCTTAGGGTCCCTACTGTAGCTCTATATATACATCATTAAGCTCATGAGAAGAGGATCCCAATCATATACACGTGATACACGCCGCCCCTACTCTCTCTCTCTAGATCTCATTCGAGTTTTATCTTCTTCTTGTTGCTCCACTGGTACAAGTTGAAGAAGGGTGTATTGAGTAATACAGTAGAAGATCTGTAGGTAAACCGAGACGAAATATATTTTGACCTACAGAACTAACCGGAAGTCCGATTGAGACGTACAGTATACCCAGACGACCGTCTCGACGAGAGCTTTCCATCGCCGCTGACGTCGCCGGAATCCGACGCGTGCCGGAAGGTGTCCGGCAGCAAAATTTCGTTTTGATCTGTTTGCATCCGTTTGATCTAGTTTTGATCTGATCTTGTTCGTGCAACCCAAGACGCGTGTTGCGGTCAATCAATTGCGGTCAACCGTTCGTGGTCAACCAGATCTACATAAATTTTAAGCCGTAAGTTCTCTACGTCAAACCTTTAGATCCGCTGCGCATAGGTTTACGTTTGCTATTGAATTCGTGATTTGTACATAACGAGATCCTCACAGATCCCAACAAGTGGTATCAGAGCACTTGGTTAATTTGTTTTGTACAAAGTTCGAACTTTTACGGCTTTATTTCACAAGATGTGTTCAAACGCAGCCATATATTGGATTATATTTGCATAACTCGGTTTTGCAGGAAAATAGTTAATCCACTATTATGGCCGATTATGTGTTTGATGAATGTTGTTGAATGTTATGTATGGTTTTAAATTTGTTTTTAAAGCCTCGGGCATGTCGAGGAATTTATGGATGAATGTTTGTAATTATTATTCGCCCGGGGGTTGAACGGATAGATTTAATTATTTGTTTAGAAAACATGTACATCCATTCGTTGGATCTAGGATCGAATTATGTAATTTTGTAAATTATATCTTTCGTGTTGTGATCGTGTGTTGATAACCGGGAGATCACAAGAGATCAACGAGCCTCGAAGAATTTAAAAAAAAAAAATAAAAGGAAAACGGCGCGTTTTTCCGACCACTGGCAGCGGCGGCCGGCAGCCGGGCGGCAGCCAGGCGGCAGTCGGCGGTTGGCTGCAGGAGGTGGAGAGGTTTTGCCTTCTTGTCCAAGCAGTACAAGATCAACCAGGATTCTACTGCTTAAAGGAGTTCCAGTTGAACAGGGAAAAGAACTGTCACAGTTTCCTTGTTTAAGGAGACTCAATATTTAATGGCCATAATAGTGGATTTATTTATTTATTTAATTAAATTTATTATGCCATTAAATTATTATTTATGCATGTTAATTAATTATATTCTTGCATGGGATTAATTTAGTATTGCTAGATTAATTATGCATGTTAATTAATTATGTAATGCATAGAATTAATTTTAGAATTGTGTCAATAAATTATGCATGTAATTAATTATTGCACTGGCATGGATTAATTTAGAATTGCATAAATTATTGAACATGTTAATTAATTATTGCATTGACATAGATTAATTTAGAATTGCATGAATTAATATGCATGTTAATTAATTATTGCATTAACATAGATTAATTTGGAATTGTATAAATAGTTAAAAATCCTCATTAAATTATACTAAGTTTGAGAAAGGATTTTAAATTAAAGTTAATTATAAAATTCCTAAGGCCTCCATTTCTAATTTGTCGGTAAATCAATTAATTGAGGTTATGGGCTCCCCCTCGGGTGACATTGCTAAAATTAATTGTAGGAAATTACCAGAACAGATTTCTAAAAGTGGACGGTTAGAGGAAATCTTATGAGAGCGTACGGGCTTCCCCTCGGATGACGTATAATCAAATTTGACGACCTTAGGACCGAGAAATGGGATTCACTTAGAATGCGATTAAATTTATTAACCCCCTTCGGGGTCCCTGAATTCTATTGCATGGCCAAATGGAGACCGACTATTAATTTCGTTCGTCATGAATTTGGTTTTGACTTATGGAAATTAATGGGCCTTAGAAAAGCCCTTCTCTTACAAAATGCGAGTTTGTAGGGCGACCCTCGTAGCATGCATTCTCACAAGGTGTAATAGATGTCGGTGGATTTAAGTTAATGTTGTTTTGAGGATATCAATATTAACAGTTAAATTCAAAAGTGTTTAATCTGTAAAATTTATTTGCATGATTCTCAGGATATTCATCATGTCGTTCAATCCGTTGTCTGTCATTCTAAAAGAAAATCAGCTTACTGGTCCTAATTACATTGATTGGAAGAGGAACTTAGACATAGTGTTGACTGCTGAGGGTTATAAGTTTGCTATCACTGATGCTTGCCCGGCGGTGCCGGCGGCTGATGCTCCTGAGCAGGAGAAAGAGGAGTATGCTCGGTGGAAGAAGGCTGATGAGATGGCGAAGTGTTACATTCTGGCTTCTATGTCGAATGTTCTTCAACATCAGCATCAGTCTAAGGACACTGCAGCAGATATACTTCTCAATCTCAGGGATCTGTTCGGACATCAGTCTAGGGCTGCTAGGCAAGAGGCTTTGAGTGCTCTGATGAGTACGCGCATGGCCGAGGGCACACCCGTAAGGGAGCACGCCCTCAGGGTTATGGCGCAGCTCAATGAGCTTGAGGTTATGGGAGGTTATATTGACGGGGAAACCCAGGTTGATATTATGCTCCAATCTCTGCCGAAGAGCTTTGATCAGTTCCGGTTGAACTACAACATGCACAAGATGCATATGGCTCTTCCAGAACTGCTTGCAGAGCTTCAGTCGGCGGAGGCCTTATTCACTCAAGCACCTCAGGTGCTAGTCGCCGAGCAGGCTGGACCTTCCAGGCCTCACAAGGGCAGGAAGAGAAAGAAGTCTGCAGGAAAGGCGAAGGCACAGGATGCTCCGGTTTACCCACGACCGACCCCTCAGGCTGTGGCAAAGAAACCGAAAGGAAGATGCCACAAGTGCAATAAGTCAGGACACTGGAAGGTCGATTGCCCTCTCCTCAAGAAAGGTAACTCTCTCGTTAATGTCGTAGAAACATGTTTAGCGGTTGTATCTACCAGAACCTGGTGTGTAGATACTGGAGCCACTGATCATGTCTGCAATTCTTTGCAGGGGTTCCAGGAAACCAAGCGACTTAGGGAGGGAGAGATCACCGTCTACATGGGCAATGCTACGAAAGTGGCGGCTGTTGCAGTGGGAGACGTTACTTTATCGTTCGATAGTAGTAGTTTGGTTTTGAGAAATTGCCTTTATGTTCCTAGTTTTAGAAAGAACCTTGTTTCAGTTTCTAAACTCGTTATGGATGGTTTTTCAGTTTCGTTTGATGACATGGTTATTATTCGTTTTGAAAATCGTTTCATATGTTGTGGTTCATTAGTTGGCAATTTATATGTTCTCAAACCGAACTCTCCCACAGTGCAACATAATGAATTGAATAATGTCATAACTACATCTAATAAGAGGAAGGAGTCTTCGCAGATGAATCAAGCATATCTGTGGCACCTTAGACTTGGACACATCAACCTTAGGAGGATTCAAAAGTTAGTGGCCAGTGGACATCTCGGTCCATTGGAAGAGCACTATCCAACTTGCGAATCATGCCTGGAAGGTAAGATGGCCAAGAGGCCGTTTACGGCAAAGGGGTATAGGAGCCAAGAAGTGCTAGGATTGATTCATTCTGATTTGTGTGGTCCTATGTCGATCCAGGCTAGAGGAGGTTTCGAGTACTATGTGTCTTTGATAGATGATTACTCGAGATATGGGTAACCGCAAGTCCGAATGCTTTGAAAAATTCAAGGAGTATCGGGCAGTTGTGGAGAAGCTTCATGGTAAATGTATCAAGTCACTTCATTCTGATCGAGGTGGCGAATACCTTTTTGGAGAGTTCAGGACATACTTATCGGAAGCTGGGATTGAATCCCAACTGACTGCACCCGGCACGCCCCAGCAGAATGGGGTTGCAGAGCGAAGAAATAGGACTCTTATGGAGATGGTTAGTTCTATGATGAGTTATTCGAGGTTACCAGATTCGTTCTGGGGTTTTGCATTGGAAACGGCATCGTATATTCTGAACATGGTTCCATCGAAGTCAGTTGACACTACCCCTTATGAGATGTGGAAAGTGCGCAAGCCCAGTTTCTCACAGTTTCGAGTTTGGGGTAGTCCTGCACACGTGTTAGTGCAGGAACCTGGCAAGTTGGAGAAACGTTCGGAAGCACGAGTTTTCGTAGGCTATCCCAAGGGAACGAAAGGTGGATTATTTTATAGTCCCGAGGATCAGAAGGTGATCGTTTCGACGAACGCTAGATTCTTGGAAGAAGACTATATTATGAATCATAAGCCCGCGAGTAGACTAGTCTTAGAGGAGTTAAGGGGTGAGATCGATGGTTCCCCACCGAGTGCGCAAGTAGATACGTCACATAATACTGCAACACGACAAACTGAGAGTGTACCAGTGCAGACAGTGCCTCGTCGCAGTGGGAGGGTTTCTCATTTACCCGACCGATGGATAGGTCTTGGAGAATCATCGGACTCAGTTCCAGGAGGCCTAGAATCGGACCCAAGAACTTACGATGAGGCACTCCAAGATAAAGATGCAGATTCATGGAATATTGCAATGAAAGCTGAAATGGGGTCAATGGACTCTAATCAGGTCTGGGATCTTGTAGAACCACCCGATGGGGTACGACCCATTGGATGTAAGTGGATCTATAAGAGAAAGAGAGGATTAGTTGGGAAGGTGCAAACCTTTAAAGCTAGGCTTGTTGCAAAAGGTTATACCCAGATCGAGGGTATTGATTATGATGAGACCTTTTCGCCAGTAGCTATGCTTAAGTCCATTCGGATTCTCTTGGCTGTAGCCGCTCATATGGACTATGAGGTCTGGCAGATGGATGTCAAGACAGCTTTCCTTAATGGGAACCTGCAAGAAGACATCTATATGCAGCAACCAGAGGGATTCATTGCTGAAGGTCGTGAGCATCTAGTGTGTAAGCTTAATCGGTCTATTTATGGACTGAAGCAAGCTTCGAGATCTTGGAACATCCGTTTTGATGAGGTGATCCAGTCGTACGGGTTCACTCAATGTCCGGATGAGCACTGTGTTTACAAGAAAATCAGTGGGAGCGTGGTGGTGTTTCTTGTGCTTTACGTAGATGACATACTGCTTATTGGAAACAGTAAGAAGGAGTTATCAGACGTAAAGGTGTGGTTGTCTAAGCAGTTTGATATGAAGGACTTAGGTGAAGCAGGACACATTCTTGGTATTAGGCTCATTAGAGATCGTAAGAAGAGAATGTTGTGCTTATCCCAGTCTTCATACATAGATACTGTCTTGGCCAGATTCAGCATGCAGGATTCCAAGAAAGGTATGTTACCTTTCAGACATGGAATACCTCTATCTAAGGAGATGTCTCCTAAGACGTCTAAGGAGATAGAGGAGATGAAGACAGTTCCTTATGCTTCGGCAGTAGGAAGTCTCATGTATGCAATGCTATGCACAAGGCCGGATATTAGCTACGCCGTTGGCATGGTAGCTAGATATCAAAGTAATCCAGGACGGGAACATTGGTCTGCGGTGAAGCATATACTCAAGTACCTGAGAAGGACTAAGGAGTACATGTTAGTTTACCGTGCAGGCAGCTTGTTACCTCTGGGTTACAGTGATTCCGATTTCCAGTCAGATAAGGATGAAAGTAAGTCAACCTCAGGTTATGTGTTTACCTTGGGAAGTGGAGCCATTTCATGGAGGAGTGCTAAGCAGAAATGCGTGGCAGACTCCACCATGGAAGCCGAGTACATAGCAGCCTCAGAGGCAGCGAAAGAGGCAGTTTGGCTCAGGAACTTCTTAGTGGACTTAGAGGTTATACCGAGTTTGCCACGTGGTATCACCGTGTACTGTGATAACAGTGGAGCAGTAGCGAACTCAAAAGAACCTCGAGCCCACAGGGCAAGCAAACACATAGAGCGCAAATACCATTTGATTCGGGATATCGTTGGTAGAGGAGACGTTGATGTTGCTAAGATTGCATCAGAGGATGCATGGCAATAGGATCGACATAGGTCTTTTAGAATAACGGATTGATAGGACTATACTGTAAAAGCGAAAGCTTTAAGTATAAGTGGGAGATTGTTAGTGTTATATACTGAAAGCTTGGCTTTGCATGTTATTACACATTTACCCTTTATGAATGAGAATCATGTTAGATTAAACAAGTTCTACGTTCTGTTGTTCTGCACTTAGATAGGGTGGGTCGTCATCGGGCGAACCGAAGATCACTCTATCAGTCACTTGCGAACAAGAATAGTTGTTCACAACCTAGATGGACATGAACACCCCATCCGAACGGTTGTAGTGTCAACTGTACAGTTTGTCTTGACTGATTAGTTGCACTAGTACATTTATGTATTGAACAGGATCCCAGAGAGGAGAAGTTCATTTTATACTGATCGTCGTAAATGAACTAGGCCTCGGTTAATTACTGCGTTCTCTTAACCCGTAAGATATTAAACAGGCAGATATATATAATATATATTACTTTGATTCACATGGGTGAGGTTCAGTTCGCTGGATTAATATTCCTACTGTTTTGGGTAATATTATTATATATAGGATGTGCTGTTAGGATATTTACGGTCACCATGTGCGTTAGTTTGATGATGTCCCCGGAGTGAGTTCATGAAGGATTGTTATGCTAAACCCTGCAGGTGGATTAAATTCCAGCATAATAAGAATGTGATGAACGAGCGCTAGCTTCGGTGAAATAATAATAAATTAATTAATTCTTGATTGTCAGTAATCGAATTAATTAATGGACATTATATCTTAAACGTGGGGAGGTAAATCGAGTAATTATTATTGGAGTCTCAAATGTAACTTGGGCTAGGGAAAGGGAGTGCAATAATATAATGTTGGTGGTCCATTAATATTATTTAATTAATTAGAGGAGTGGGTTTGGCCCACAGTTAGTCTAATTAATTAAGGAGCCCTTTTCCTAATCTTCTTAGGGTCCCTACTGTAGCTCTATATATACATCATTAAGCTCATGAGAAGAGGATCCCAATCATATACACGTGATACACGCCGCCCCTACTCTCTCTCTCTAGATCTCATTCGAGCTTTATCTTCTTCTTGTTGCTCCACTGGTACAAGTTGAAGAAGGGTGTATTGAGTAATACAGTAGAAGATCTGTAGGTAAACCGAGACGAAATATATTTTGACCTACAGAACTAACCGGAAGTCCGATTGAGACGTACAGTATACCCAGACGACCGTCTCGACGAGAGCTTTCCATCGCCGCCGACGTCGCCGGAATCCGACGCGTGCCGGAAGGTGTCTGGCAGCAAAATTTCGTTTTGATCTGTTTGCATCCGTTTGATCCAGTTTTGATCTGATCTTGTTCGTGCAACCCAAGACGCGTGTTGCGGTCAATCAATTGCAGTCAACCGTTCGTGGTCAACCAGATCTACATAAATTTTAGGCCGTAAGTTCTCTACGTCAAACCTTTAGATCCGCTGCGCATAGGTTTACGTTTGCTATTGAATTCGTGATTTGTACATAACGAGATCCTCACAGATCCCAACACGTTTAAGCAAGCAGAACGCAATTATACAACACATGAAAAAGAAACATTAGCTTTTATAAATGCTTTGGAAAAATTTAAACTTGATTTACAATCAGTTAAATTTATTTTTCAAACAGATAGTTTGTATACAAAAGATTTTACAAAATATCGAATAAAAGAATCTTACAACAAAGGTAGACTTTTAAGATGGAGTTTGAAAGCACAACAATTTGATTACATATCTGTATATATTTCAGGAAAAGAAAACTATTTAGCAGATACATTAACCCGAGAATGGAAGCACTCAAACCAGTCTTAGAAGATAGTCTAAAAATGCTGGAAAAGCAGGTAGAAGAGCTCTTTGAGCAGATAAATAAAAAAGAAAAAGAAATCAGCAAGATAAAAGCCATACTATTTGAAGAAAAAGGCAAAGAAGAAAAGAAAAATGAAAATGCAGAAACATATGAAGAAAAAGAAAGACCTCATTTTGATGAGGAAGAAAGAACAAAGAACCATTATGTAATATTTACAGGTCCTAATCAAGGGATATTTTCCCAATGGAGTCAAGCAGCCATGTTTATAACAGGACAGAATGTTATACATAAAAAAATTTCTAGCCTGTTCGAAGCAAAAGAAGCGCTAGCACAGTTCAAAACAAGCTATGCGGGAAAAACACAATCACCGGCTACAGCAGCACAGAAGCAAATGCCTATATTAGGCAAGATTCCAAGTATCAGACCACTAACGATTGGAAGCATACAGTCCAAACAACAAAAAGAAGAGATGACCAAGCTGACCAAAAATATTTTTGACCATGAATTCAAGTTTGTGGTTAATTATACAGATGAAGATAAGCAGACAAGCATTTATCCAACTGACGGTCTATATCTTGGACCAAAAGCAATAGCTCTACCAGAAGCAGATCCGATGGAGGTATACATGATGTTCCAATCAGGATTACTAAGTTGTATTTATTTCAGAGATACAAATATATTCCAATACTTCCCGATCAACATCAAGAAAGCAGTTTCTCAATACTGTAAGTACGTTCTTGGGAAAAAGGAAGGATTCGTGAAAATATTTGCCACCACACCAATTTTTGGTGAGGGGGAAAGCTCATAGGAAGTAATACAACCAGCAATCCAGTTTTGTCAAATTGGAATAAGCAATGGAAATTATCCAGACATCGGTCAAGCACAACATGAGGACGAATTAGTTCAGTTTCTAAATAATTATGTCATAATCTTAAATAAAGGCATTAAAATCAAGGGAAGGATTAATTATGCAGCCAAGTCCATTATCATTTGGAGCATGCAAGCACGAGATCCAACAAAGCTAGATATCAAGTTACTTAACAAATATCTGGATACACTTATAAAAATACAATTTGAAATTCCAGAAATAGTTAAGAAAGAGATCTGCATCAGGCTACAGAAGGAATTCGCAGAAGATCACATTTGTGAATTATGCAATCCAGAATCACAAGGAGAATTTGAACCTATCCAGGAATGACGTAAGCGCTTACGTCAGGAGGCAATAAGAGAGCAGATAGTGGATGAGATAGTGGAGGATAATGGAGCAAAATAGTACTGGACGAAAATGGAGGATCCCACCTTCTTTTTAAAATTGTCTTGTTGTAATAATAGATAGGACGTCATGCACTATGTAATGGGATGGTGAGTCACCACCCACACCCACTAAGGACCAATAATGTAAAGATGTCGGCCATGATGTAAAGAGGCAGAGTTATAATTCTTGCCTATAAATAAGTGTCTCAAATTTCATTTGAGGACACAGCAATTCGGAATAAAATCATTTCATATAACACTCTTTTATAAGATTCTTATGCTTTCATATATAATGAGTTTCTAAATACTTAGTAGATATAAGAAGAAAGATTAAGGGTGTTAATTGATCAATAGTTTCTCTGGAGCACTGAAAAGTTCTGTGAAAAGACCGAAGCTGATATGCGTCAAGGTTATTAAGTCCAGAATTGTGTTGAGAACGAGTGGAATCAGGTAACTCTCTTAAATCGAGTACTTTTATATCTATCTTGTTGAAGAAAATTGTTATCGAATTTTTAGTTTCCCATGGACATAAATAATTTTTGGTATATACCATATAGAGAAATATATAATGATATAAATCGTTTCAACTTAGTAATAGAACAAATTGATTCATTAACAAAAATACTAAAAGAAAATGAACAAATGTTATTCAACTTCGTAAAAATTTATGCACCTAAGGAACATTCAGTAGAAGATGAAGTTTATTTCCAAGATAAAACTTATTTTCGAATATGTAATAATATTAATTCTTCAAATATCGGGATCAAAGAGTTAATAAAGAAAGCTGAATGTCAAGCATCTAGTCTAAGTGTTCAAATAAGATTAAGAATTCTAAATATAAGATAATAAAAAATAAATAATGGATAACGAATATCATGTTATAGAAAATATAGAAGAACAAGGAATTTATTTATCAGATATATTATTAGATAAAAAGGTAGTAACAAAAGTAAAAAATAAAGGAAATTTAGATTGAGAAAAGAAAGAAGGAATAAATAATAGTATATTAGAAAAACTAAATAGAAAAAATATAATACATTATGGAATAATGAATGGAGAACAACCAATTAGAATAGAACAAGCAAATTATAATTTTCAAGCACCCTTAGTTGAAATAAATCAAATAAAAAGGAGATTAGAAAAAATAAAAGAAGAAGAAAGAAAAAAGATAAGTTATATACACATAAATACAGTACAAATAGTATTACGATCCACATTTAGAGAAGGAATAAAGACACCCGTTAATATAAAAGTTGAAGATAATAGAATTATGCATAAAGAATCCAGAAAGCTAGGAGAAATAGAAGGAGATTTAGGGTATGGAGTAATTAAATTTAACATATCATTACAATTTCCTATACCATTATCAACAAAGAAAATTAATAACTGCATAGGAATAATATGTAATTTTCAAGAAAAAACATTAATGGAATCAGGAGATATACCTATGGTTGTTTGTTACAGAATAGCTTATGCATTAAGTAATAGTATGAATTATCAAAATCAAGAAAGAATATATACGCAAAAAATATTCAATGAAACCAGTACCATTATTAAAAATGATAGAATTCAAAAAAAATTCTTAAGAAAACATAGTAGACGATCATTTAGTAATCTAGGAAAACTAAGTGAAAATAATTTATTAAAAATTCAAGAAATTGAAGAACCTCATAGTAGCAATAGTTTATATAAAGGGGATATAGAAATAGAAAAATTAAATAAACAAGTAAATGAGTTAAGCTCATTAGTAATAAATCTAAATAATAAAATATAATTTGTAGTAATGGATAAGAGAGATATAAATCTTGAATTAAACGAATTAAAACGAAGAGAAATCAAAGAAGTAGATTATTTAATAGAAAAATCAATTCAATATTCATATATAAACAAGGATGAACAAAAAATAAAACAGATAGAATATGATATACAAAAATATAAGAAAAACTTTAAGAAATTACATAGAATAGGACCACCTAAAACAATAATATAAATGACTTTAAAGAAGAAAGTATACAAGGTTAAATATAACAAAGTAAAGTTAAAAAGATATACAAGGTTAAAATATGGTATCAGAGCCTGGTAACAGGCGAAATAATTAACTAAATGCCACAAATAGATTGGTTAAATGCATTTTTAGCAAGACGTAAAACTCTTGAAAAGAAAATTGCAAATACAGCACCGCATTCTGAAATACATGAAAAACATATAAATTATTGGAAAGATAAGCTTGTATGTATAAATTTAGCTATCCAAATTTTAGAAACAAACAATAGAACCTATTCAAGATTAGAAGAGCAATTCTTTGAAAAATGTTTAGATCCTTGGAGATACAAAGAATAGAGAAAATAAGATAAAAATGAGTATAATAAAAATTTATTTGGACATAGAATGGGAAATTCAAAATATAAAAACAGAAATAATAAGATATGCTTATTTACATGATATTACAAGTGAAGAATTTTATTATGACATGATAATGATATGTGAAAAACAATTAAAAAGATTAAGAGATTTACAAAAACAAGTAGCTGTTGCATAAAATAAAAATACTATATAACAAATGGATAATATTTATAAAATTAACATAATTAAAACAAGGGAGCAATTGCTATGGGCACTCCAATGGGTGCCACCCTCGCAGGTGGCATCGAGTGAACCGTATCTCTCACAAACAAATCACTCACACATACATTTAACAGAGGCGTGCGATCATCGGCCACCAGACCCGCCGCCCGCTGGCCACCAGCTCCGACGCCAACATGTGCCTGCCGATCTAGTGGACGCCGTAAAAGTCGCAGACACCTCGTCCATCGGCGTCCCCTACCTTCGCCGACCTCCCTGACGCACCCCAGCCACCAGGACGGAGCCGCCGCCTGCCACCGTTAATCTGACCTCACCGTCGATAGAATTAATATGCCATCGCCCACGCGTTGCTCGACCTCTCATCAGCCACTGGTCTTCTCCGCCTACAAATGAACTCAGGCTGCGGACGAGCATCTGAAACTCAAACCAAAAATTCATTCATTTGTTAATTCAAAATCAAATCGGAAATGGTATGATGCTGCGGACCTCCGCCGTCGGGCTATGTGGTGTTAGAGAGCAGATGCAGCGGGATTAGGTGACAGTCGGCAAGTAGACGTGAGAAAAGGGTGTTTGGGGACTGATTGTGGGGAATTCAATAAATTCTCAGAACGGCTTGACTGCAATTTTATAAATTTTAATATATTATAATTTGGTTCCTAGGTCCAATTGTAATTAATGAAAACATAATTATCATTTTAATACTTTTATATTTAATTTAGTGAAAATAAAATGATACTCTTGTATAAAAAATATAAAAGAATGTTAACAATTGTTTTATATAGACTTGTCGTTCGGTAAATTCGATTACTATAATAAAAAAAGGAGATCGAACCGAAATAACCGAGTGTTTAAAAGTGGAAAAAATAATAATCGAGCCAAAATATAAAATTTTGAGCCAAAAATTTTAGTTCGTTCCATCTTGTTCGATATTATGCAATTTGGTAGACATAAATGTGCAATTCATGTAACCTTAATATGAATATAAATAAAAAATAGTAATTGTGTTTTTTGATATAGTTCGACCAATTCGCTTATTTCGTTTATTTTTTAAAAAAATATAGCCGACATAGAATTGAAATAACCATGATTTTAAAAGTAAAAAACATATAATTGAACCGAAATATAAAATTTCGAGTAAAAAAATTTAGTTCTATCGATTTCGGTGTAATCCGATGGTCATTAATATGCAATTTATCTAGCACTGTTGTGCACTTACATTGAAGACATTTTTAATGAGTTGTCCCAAATCAAACTAAAATTGAATTGAAATAATCAGTTTATTCAACCGATTAACCAGATTAGCCTAAATAATAAAAATAACTATTTATTTATATTATAAAAAATATATTTAGTACTATAAATATTTACATTTATTATTTTTTATTCTTTGATTGAAAATAAATAATAATTTTATATATAAAATTTATTTTTTATATAGGTTAGTCGAGTTGATTATATTGGTTATTTAAAGAAAAATAAAGTCGATATCGAACTGTAATAATCGATATTTTTTAAATAAAAATAGATAATCAAGCCGAAATATAAGATTTCCAATCGTAAATTTTAGTTCAATCAGTTTTGGTCGTTAATGTGCAATTCGTATAACACTTATGTGTAATCCTATACACATAAATTTGCAATTTATGTAACACTAATGTTCATCCGCAATGCATGCATTTTTTAATGACTTGGTCTAAATCAAACTAAAACAGAACCGAAATAACTAATTTATTCGATCAGTTAACCTACTTAAACTAAATAGAAAAAAAATATAATTTATATAATACAAATATATTTAGTATTTTAATGTTTTTATTTACTAAATTATATTATTTTTTTGTTGAAAATTCATAAAATATATATAATAAACTAATATTTCTTTTATAGAGTTCGGTCAGTTGGTTATTTACAAAATAAATAAAGTCGACATTGAACCAAAATAATCAAAATTTTAAATGTAAAAAAATAATAGCTGCACCGACATATATAAATTGAACAATATATATATATATATATATATATATATATATGAACTAGTCCTGGTGTGAGAACCGTGAGAACCGTATTTGATGCTATCTTTTATTGTGTATTATGCTATTTTTAATATCACATGGTGCTATCATTTTCACAAATGCTAATATAAATTGTATTGTTATGTTTAAAAAAATAGATCCATGTTAAAAATAGTACTAAAACACAATCAATCATATATATAGGATGTGGTTCAAATGAGAACCAAGTCCTAACGTGAGAACCATGAGAACCGCTATTTATAGTTGTACGTAGTGCTATGATTGATTGTGTTTTAGTACTATTTTTAACATAAATAAATTGAACAATATATAAATAATAGCTGAACCGACATATATATTGATTGTGTTTTAGTAGCTGAACCGACATATATAAATAATAGCTGAACCGACATATATATAACTTGGTTCTCATGTTATTGATTGTGTTTTAATAGCTGAACAATATATAAATAATAGCTGAACCGACATAAATAATAGCTGAACCGACATATATAAATAGTGCTATGATTGATTGTGTTTTAGTACTATTTTTAGGATTGTGTTTTAGTACTATTATATATAAATAATAGCTGAACCGACATATATAAATTGAACAATATATATATATATATATAGAGGATTGCGCTCCTGTGAGAACGGTGCTCAGTGAAAGAAATAATAATACATCGTGGCCGTTAGATCGTATGATCTAATGGTAATAAAAATCCAGCATTTATTTAGTCATTAATGATATATTAGATATTTTAAATATAAAACTGTGGGACCCATCGCCACTAACATTCAACACACCAATGATTTAATGCCACGTGGCCACTACACATTACACCATACCTACTCTCTCTCTCTCTCTCTCTCTCACACACACACACCACTGCACACACACAGACTAACACATTACACGCACGGTACACACACAATACACACACTCGCCGGAAAAACAAACACTCGCCGCGGAACTGCATCCATCCATAGTCGCCGCCGCCATCATGACTCCGCATCTGTCACGACCCCTCCGCCACCGCGCCGCGCCACGCCGCTGCCGGACCTCTGCAAATTCCGTCACTTTCTCCACCGCCGGACCTTTGTAAATTCTGCCGTTTTCTCCGCTCGCGCAACACATCACACACTCAGTCGACCGTCCGTACCTGCGCTTGTCGCCTCCGGCCGTCACCAACAGATTTCGACCACCGTTCGCCACTCGCCGCCGGTCGAAGACGACACTAATTGGTCTCCTGCAGTAGGTCGTCGGAGTTGAGGAATGGAGGCAACCAGTCGAACTCCATGTCGTTTTGGTTGGGAGCCGGGGAATTCAATTGGGAATTTTGATTATTCCCAAGCACTGATTTGTAATTTGTAGAATTTTAGATAATTACAGATTGACCCTGGGGTCAATCTGTAATTTCGAGAATATTTAACTATATTACTAATTAGCACATGGGTCAAATCTGCAAGTTACAGAAAATATATAAAAACATATTATTTTCTATATATTCTTATTAATTTTAGATATTTTTTAATTTAGTTCATGACCAAATATGTAATTTATAGCAATATTTTCATAAATGCATATTAATCATAAATAAAGTGAATAATGATTAAACATTATAATATGTAAAATTTTAATATATAAAAATATTAAATTAATAAATATTATTTTATAATAAAAAATAATAATGTATTTAAATTATTTAGGTTAATTTGATGTTCAATTATGTCTACTAATTCTAAGTTTCAAAAACACATAATTTATACGTGATCATATAAATTAGTGCACTCTATATATCATCAGGTTTCACTTTACAACAGGTCGCGTTGCACATTAAAAAATAATACGTTGCACTTTATCAATATGTTGCACTTTATAAAAAACCGAATTGCACTTTATAACACAACACGTTGCACATTAAAAAACAATACGTTGCACTTTATCATCGCAATCCACATTTTATCATCACTTCACTTTATACATCAGTATGTTGTACTTTATAAAAATTCGAGTTGCACTTTACATAACAACACATTCCACTTTAACAGCTATCAGATTGCACAATATAAATCGGAACCGGCCGAACTCGAATTTTTTCAGCCCGAAATAATATAAAATTAATAAATAAGATTATTAACATATTAAACATAATCTTGATATAAATAAAAAAATTATTTCGATTATTTGAGATAATTCAATTACCCGAACAAAATATATTAATTAATTATATTCATTTTCAATTTGCCTTGAGACAATCGTTCGGTTGGTCCGATATGCACAATACATACCGACACCGTGCACTATAGTGTTGGACGGATTGCACTTTAATAACCGTTAGATTGCATAGTACATTTTATATCCGTATATACTAATTTTTTAATCAAACAATAATATAAAAAATATTAATTGAAAAAAATATAAAATGCTAATAATAATATTTATTAAAATTTAAATTGAATAACCATACATATATTGTTAAAATTATTTATAAACATTATGTTTAATATTTTTTAATAAATTTTTTTTATTAAACATCAATTAATTAGATTCTCATCAATTACTCAAACAAACAAAGCAGCAAGCCAGCAACTCACCATTTTACATACATTTTTTTAAGAAATTGCAAATTAGCCCCTATAGTTTATCTAATTTACATAAGAAAAACCCCACAATTCATGTGTGAATGAAATAGATCTTCAAATCATGAACAATTTTTTATTCCCGGCCGTCCGTCTCCTACAGCACACCGCCGGCGTCGATTCGCATGCAACACACAGCCGCCGCCGAACCGCCGTCTCCTTCGCGTCGCGCCGCAGTCCACCACTTCATAGCATCGTTACCGTCAGCAGACGACTTCTCGTCTTCCTCTGCCGCCGGCTTGCATAGCCTTTGTCCGCTGGCTCGCCGCCTCGACTCTGTCAGTCGGCTCGACGCCTCGTCTCCGTCCACAAGCACATATCTTCGTCTCCGTTCATCACAACGTCGCAACACCGTCATCAGCCACGTCGCTTCGGTTCCGTTCGCTGCCATGTCGCCTCACCTCCGTTAGCCGCCGTGTCACCTCGCCTCCGTCAGCCACTGCCTTTGGTCGAACTGCGCGCGTGTGTGTGTGTGTGCAGAGGTTTGTGAGTGTCTGTTGCGTGTGGGTAAACATTATGTAAGTGTGTGTTAGTGTGTGAGAGATAGTGGGAGGTTATTAATGAAGGGGGTGGGCCCCACGTGCTGTGGTGTGGATGATTGATGACCAATTTGTTCTTATTTAGTGGTAAAATGTAAACCTTTGACCAAAGATTGTACACTTATTTACAAAACTACCACTCATGTTTGACTGCTATATTTAATATTTGACTTAATCAAGACTATTGATATGTTGGATCCGATGATCCATACCCATTCTTATTTCTTTCACTTGGGATCATTCTCATATGATCCCAATTCTCTCTCTCTCTCTCTATATATATATAGAGAGAGAGAGAGAGAGAGTTGGGATCATATGAGATAGAGAGAGAGAGAGTTGGGATCATATGAGAATGATCCCTAGTGAAAGAAATGAGAATGAATCTATACCATGAGATCAATCATATTAATGGTTATGATGAAGTCAAACTATGGTCAATTATTAATGACAATGTGGTAATTATTTGAACATATTGTAGTCAAATATGTACATTTGACATAATATAGATATTTGATTAAAGCACACCAACATGTGGGGCCCACCCCCTCACACATTAAACCCAATCACGGGTTTATTGCACCAAATCCCTCTGTATTATATGAAATCTGCGCGTTTTTCCCTGGTATTTCAAAAATTGCGTTAGACCCCCTCGTATTAACTAACTTTTCTACGAATCCTCCCTCTCCATCCAACTTCACAGCGCGTGCAGCACACATTCATGTAATGCGACAATTATTCAATTTTTTCATATATTTTTTATTTTAAAATTGATATTTACTATTTTGCCCCTTGCTTGTTGGACAAAAATTGATGCCTGGCTGCTCCTCATAGGATTCGAACTTAGGTCAAAACATCACTAGCCAAGACTTTAAACCACTGTGCCACTATCATTATATTGTACAAAATTAACACACATTTATTTAAAGCAACAGGAACAAGGGAAAAACTTAATCAAACAAAAATAAAAAATAATATAATCACAAACTAAATCATTATAATAAAATTTAATTGAAATAAAATAATAAAAAATTATATTAAATGTGAAGTTTGAAAATAATAAATGAATATATTACTATTTAATATAAAAATTAATGATAATTTAATTTAAATAAAATAAAAAAAATATAAATATAAATATATGTTTTTTTATTAATGTAGTAACATAATATATATAAAAAAAATAAAATAAAATTAATTATAATAAAATAATAAATTAAATTAAATTAAATTTATTTATTATAAAATAAAATGATACTTCTATATATAATATATGATTTGTTTTTATTTCACTTATTTAGTTTTTATATTTTCTTACATATTTAAAAAATATATAAACTTTATTTATTTCCATAAAATTCTTATTTTCAGTTTGTAATAAATAAATTAAATACTTATTATTTATCAGCTTATTTATTTTAAATTCTAGTAATGTAAAAAAATAAAAAATGTTATTTATAATTCAAAAAAATATTAATTAAAATATAAAATATTCTTTGTTATGAGCTTCAAATAATATAAATAAGTTTTGATTATTTTAATTATTTTGAAATATGAATAAATATAAATCTTTATAAAAATTTTAATCTTATTCATAATTTCGAACCTCTTTATTTAGTTATTGTATTATTTATAATTTTGAATATATTTACTTAATTACTATATGATTTATATTTTAGAATATAATTTATTCAATTAATATAAATATTTATAAGTTAGAATATAATTACTTAAATATACATAATTTAATGATATTATAAATTATAAGTAATATAATAATTCAATATTTATATTTTATAATAATTGAGTAAATAGATTCTAATATATTATTTATAATTAAGAATCTATTTATTCAATTATTATAATATATATATATATATATTGAATTATTATATTACTTATAATTTATATCTATCATTATATTATTTATTTTTTAGAATATTTTTTCTTAATTGTTATATTATTTATAATTTATATTTTCTTATTAAATTATTATATTATTTTAAATTTTATAATTTATTTTATTAATTATTATATCATTAATAATTTAGATTATTTATAATTTAAAATAAATTTATTTAATTATTATATATTAGTAATTTAGAATGTATTTACTCAATTATTATAATATATATAATTTAGAATATATTAATTTAATTATTAAATATTAGTAATTTATAATCGAATTACATAATTATTATATTATTTATAAGTTAGAAAATATTTCTTAACTATTACACTATTTATAATTAATTATATATATACTTAATCAATATATTATTAATAACTTAGATATATATATTTATATAATACATTATTTATAATTAATTTTCACGAGCAACCGGCGACGATCACCTTCCCAGCGAGTCCCATCTTCCCTACTCGCGAGGTCCCCGTCGAGCATCATCACAGCGACGTCATCCATCGCCGTGAGCCGCCGTCCTCGAGCCGTTGCTCCTCACGTGACCCCGTCACGCCACCGCGAGCCGAGCGTGTAGCCGCCGAGCGCCACCGTGAACCATCGAGCCCCGTTGTGCGTCCCCGTCAACCCTTGTTCGATCCTTTCTCGCGACTTTCCCGAGAACGGTACCAAGGCCCGATTCCCTTACGTTTATTTACGTGTTTTTATGATGTGGTAATGCTTTAGGGATTATTTCATGTTAGGGCTAAATATTCATTGGTTTGTTGTGTTGGGATCCTTTCGATTCGTATGTAGTCGAGAGAGATCACTTGAAATTCGTGTAAGTGTTGTGGATATGGAACGTTTGAAAGTACTTGGCCTTATGGTGAAGGCCTCGGACGAAATTAATGTGTTTTTAGGCCGTTTATGATTTATTGAACCTGGACTAGTCGGTGTATATTTGCAAAATTCACGATAAATTGTCTGTTGCTCCAAATGACGTGAAATTTTATATGTGATCCCTTGCTGTTATTATGCTTTTTGTAAAAAAAAATTCAGGTTTAAACTCCCTCTGTAGCTATTTTAAGTATTAACTTTGATTTCTGGGCAGAATCATACAAAATGCATATAAAATTGAGGTGTGCTCCAACATTTCTGAAATTTTACTATGTTGCCTCTCTGTCATATGTGGTCTTTGTGTAACAATTGCATAATTTTTGGACTTCATTTCCTAGGGTAAATAATTATTTGTGATATTCTGCTGAACCTTGTTTTAATTATGAAAATCGACTTTTTGCTGTAAATTGCTGAATTTTAGTGTATAAGCTTATTTTTGTGATGTAAAAAGTTTAGATTTAGTTTAGTTCATTTTGATATGTTTATGTTGAAAATACGAATTCCGCTGAATCTTTCAATAAATCTTCTAAATCGGGTGTTTGATGTTTAGAGCTGAAAATTTTATATGTTGTTATTCACATGCTGTAGGTGGTTGTGTATAAATTTCAAGACTTGAATCGTTCGTTAGGTCAGGCTATGAATTCATGCTTGTTTTTGCTGAAATCTTGTTTGAATTTTATAAAATTAGGTATTTGGAGTTATAAGCTGAAACTTGGTGGTTTTGCTATGTCCAGTGGTGTGGATTTTGTGTTAAAATTGCACAGCCTAACTCGTTTGTTTACCTGACTAACTTGAATATATGATACTCTCGTCAAATATTTCAAAACTTTAGTTATTATATTGGAGTCTGTTAACTGGCAATCATGTTGTTCCTTGTTACTATTTTTGGTCATCTCTTATTTAAATTTAGGTGTACTCCCATATTTGGTTTGGTCGAGTCTGAGTGCTAAGTCCAAGTGTTCCAATGTCCACAGGACTCCACGAACAACTTAGTTAAACCTAGTTCGACTAAGTATGATTTGTGTTTTCCTTCTAAGGTCAAGATAAGTGTCGATTGTAGTATTTTGACTTAATGTAGGTGTTTGAGAAGTCAAGCCTCGGCTTACATCACTTCTTATTGTGCTTTTGTCAATCCGAAATACAAGGTGGGTTAGTTATTCTAAAATGTCTATGCATGTTTGTTTTAAATGTGTTGAAATTGGTATGATCTATGTATGCATGTGAACATATAGCCTATCAATGTGAGCTGTTACAGTCGTCGGTACGGTTGTCCTCGTCGATGTAATACGGTTGCCCGTTGCAAGGCAAGTCTCCTTAAGTCCTAATGAAAGGCCGTGTCCGTAGCATGGCACGTACTCCCGCCGATAGGGTAATGAATCTCCTTTCTGCGGCTAATGAAAGATGTGTACACAGGAGTAATATATTGATGTGATATTGTGTAGAGATGAGACATGTTGTTATTGTTTATGTTCATGCTGCGACTATACCATCCTAACATATTTTATATTGTTCATATGCAGAGTGGTGAGCACTATATTTTCCAACTGTGCTCACTCCCACCTGCTCTTCACGGATGCAGGTTAAGCAGTTGGTGGATGACGAGACAAGGCGAGTGGGTGGTCATAGTTTTCTATTTCTGCTTCCGCAAATTTTTATGAACTTATGAACTATGAAACATGAGGACTTGTTTTTCGTTACATGTCTTTGGGATTGTTGTTTTTTTTTTGGATATTCATGGTACGCGTTTTATTTGAATAATATGTTTTATTTATTCATGCTAAATATCTTGTGAGATGTTGTGAAATTAGTTAATGAAAACCTTATGAAAACTGGGTTTATGAATCCCCGTGGGTCCAGATAAGACTTGGACTTTATTAATGTTGTGAATAATGCCCATGTTTTGAAAATGAATCCAAAGTGGGGCTTTACAAGAACGGGGTTGCAGAGCAAAGAAATAGGACTCTTATGGAGATGGTTAGGTCTATAATGAGTTATTCGAGGTTACCAGATTCGTTTTGGGGAATGGCGCTGGAAACAACATCATACATTCTGAACTTGGTTAGAAAAATTATATAAAATCAACTGGAACTCCAAATCATATAAAACCAAATCCTACAGAAACTACACAAGGAAAAATACAATTTTCATAAAGATTATTTTTACATATAGTTAAAGGCATCAATTCAGAGCATACAATTTATGCATACACCCAGCCACTGTTTCAAAATCCTGGGCATAAATCCAAATTAGAAAAATCATATAAAATCAACCAAACCTCCAAATTGTATAATTCCAATTCTTACGGGCAGCTTACGTCATATACTACATTTGTCATGCAGAACATATTTCCATTCAGGCACGTTAAGATCATCACAAATAGTCATGAACTAAAATCAAATCCTTCTGCCCGAGTTTATCAAAACAGCATGCTCGACAAACTTTGAAAAATCATAACAAATTCATTTTAACCCCAAATCACAAAATTCCAAAACTCACAGAAACTTCATTCAGAGCACTACAAGTCTCATGAATAATACTTGTCCAAGAAACATCATCTTGTTCGACAAAAACAGAGCCTAAATGAAACTCGAAAAGTTGAGTTTTCATGCCTTCATCAACTCAAAATGATCACACAACAACATAGCCTCGATATCAATACTTTAAGACTTAAACATTCGATATATCATCAAACACGTTGTCCGAGGTCCAACTCGGTCTTATTAAACAAGATAGAAAAATAAAGTCTTATGCCTTTCACTTGAATTATTACATCTTTTGGTTTGATAATATATAACAATTCACATTAATACATAAATTCAACCTCAATCATCGAAGATCACATATGCATCACATGAATCTGACCAAACCTATCATGATATAAACGAGACTCTCAACCTAATACCTTTATCTCATCACATCACATAAAGGGAAAATCAATAAATCACATAATCCTTATCTCTTACCCAACTAACCATGATTCGAGCTAGCATGAACTCACCCTTACTAAGGTACAAGAGACATTAAACACATAACACACCAGAGGTTGAACAGGGGCCATGAACCTCCATGATACTGACGGCCTATAAAACATCGACTCATCTCATATTTTCGAAACCTAACAAAGGTCCGAAGAGGGCGAATAGATTCTCGGTTCTCATTGACCGGGTCCTCACTTGAAGACATTGAATATAATTATATAGCAAAGGGAAACTGCTATGGGCATAACTTATCTCGATAACAGCATGCCGAAACTCACTACGAGGAACCTCTAGAATCCGAACTTAACTCTATATCACTAGAGTTCAACATCAAACACTAGAGTTCACATTAAACTAAAGGTGGATAGATTTCCTAAGCCCCAAAAGTCAATAAGTCATAACAGAAGCAGTTTCAATACTGCCTATGTAAAAATATAAAATTTCACATCTTCACATTATAAGTATTTCTTGATACTTATTTAAACACATACCTTAAGCAGCGCGGCGTGACGAAGACGAGTGGTCATAATTCAAAATTCAAACACATAATCACTTATAAACCAGTCTACAGAAACGCAGACTGGCTCTGATACCAAACTGTAACGCCCCACTTTATTTTAAAGGATTTATCGAATTTATTTAATAAAAATCACAATAAATTTTTCGCAAACTTTAATTTAATTAAAAACTCAGTGGGCGCTACTCAAATTTACCAAAAGCCTTTAACCAAAAATGCAAACGTATCAAATAAAGACAACATGCACGAATAACAAATCATAAACCAAACTGGCATTCATTAAGTTCCAAATCATAAAGATAATTCACAATTCCAAGTTCAAAACGACACAGTCATAATATCTCAACATAAATGAGCGGAAGCAAATAAATAAGCGATAAATAAAAGCATGACCACCACCCGTCTTGTCTCGTCACCCGCCGACTGCTTAACCTGCATCAGTTACGAGCAGGTGGGAGTGAGTACAGTTAACTATCGTACTCACACTATGCATATGAATAACATAATAATGGTATGGTCGCAGCATGAACATAAACAATAAAATCATGTCACATCTCTAGCCACATCAATGACTATAGTCTCATCAAAGACTCACTCATGTACATCTATGCTCATCAAAGCTAAGCCATGCCATATCAGTGAAACATGGGAGTGCGTGCCACATCAATGACACGGCCTTCTCATAGGTCTTAATGAGATTTACCTCACTGGGTAACCGTATCTTATCATACGGGGACAACCGTATCGACGGCCATCAAGCTCACATCGATAGGCTACATGTTCATTTTCATACATAGATCACACCAAACTTTTATCACAATTTAACATCACACATATGCATAGATAATTTTAGAATAACCCACCTGGAAATTTCGGATTGATGATAGCAAATCAGAAAAGGTGAGGACTGAGGCTTGACTCCTCAAACACCTACATTATGTCAAGATCCTACAATGAATATCTATCTTGACTTTAATCGGAAATCACAAAAACAGACCTAGTCGAACTTGTTTCGACTAAGTAGTTCGTGAAGTCCTGTGGATGTTGGAACACTAAGACTCGGCTCTAAACTCGACCAAACCACATAAGGGAGTTCACACAAATCCATCTAAGGATTGACCAAATCAAACTCACATAAAAACTAAAAGCAAGTCGATTCCCAAAATTTCATAAAAATCATGTTCGGAAATAGAAATCATTTAATCGCATGAAAATAGATGGTCAAGCTACCCTACGAATTAAGCTCTGAAAATTTACCCAAAATTTCATCTTCAAGCAACATGTAAAACCACAAAGTTTCAGCTTTAAACTCGAAATACCCTATTTTATAAAATTCGAACAGTATATCAGCAAAATGGCCAAATTAATTCATACTCAAACTTAATGAACGAATCTGAACTTGAAAATTTAACACAACCACATACAGCATGCTAAAGTCCATGTATAAAAATCTCAGCCTTAAATGTTAACTGCTGCTATTTTTAAAAATTCATACGAGCAATAGCAGTTTATCAAATTTAAACCCAACCTGAATCAAAAAGGACTCCAAAAATTCCCATATTTTACAAACATGATTAAACCCCTAAAATATGCCTCTCAGTAAAATTTTAGAATTTTTCATGCAGTAACCAGTTTATAAAAATTCAAACAACGTTTCTGCAGATTCAATAAATAAAATATTAACCACATCAAATCAACTCCAAAAATTCTAAATATTTAACACAACATATATAAGTCAAAAAGGCATGACATATTCGAATTTCAGCTCATTTCAGTCAGGCATGAATGTTTTATGCATTTAACATTATTCTGGACAGATTACAATTTAATTATTTAAAAATGGCTACAGGCCTCTAAAAATTACGAAAGTTTTACACAAGGCAGGAAATGAACAGATAACACATCCCTCAAAATTTCAAATCGTTTCGAGCAGCGAGCCATTTTTAAAAATTCGAACACCGAAACAACGATTCACAAGCTCGACAACTTGGCAATTAAATCACAACATAAAATTTCTCGTCCGAGGCCTTTTCATAAGACCAAGGACTCGAAATTGTTCCAATATCCACCGACTTACACGACTTTCGAGGTCTTGTTCAATTTTTGAGGAAATCGAAGAGATCCCGGACATACGAACACATAAAATCATAACAATATATATATTCGCACATACTCACATCAATAAATTCACATCACTAATCAACGAGCACTTCACGAAAATAAACACTCAACGAAACATATATGAATTAAACGAGACGGAGAAACGACGAGGTACCGTTCTCGGGAATAACTCGAAAACGTCACGAATGCGAACGGGCTCGACGGAAGCTCGCGTCTCGCCGGAAGAGGAAGGCTCGTCGCACGGGGAGGAGAAAGTGGTCGCTGCTGCTGGTTCACGAGCTCGTCGGGAAAGTCACCGGACTGGTTCGCGCGGGTTGCCGGAAGTGATTGCTTCACGCCGGCGATGATGGTGCAGAGATGATGGCGAGATGATGGACGAAAGAAAAAATCACAGCGAGATGATGATGGTGATGAAGGACGAACGTGAGGATGATGATGGTCAAGATCGTTCGTTTTTTTTTTCTTCTGCGCGAGAACACCAGCGAGAGAGAGACGAGAGATGAGGGAAGATGGTCGATCAAAAACAAAAGCTGCGGGATTGAGTTTGGCCAAGAGAAACGATGATGGAGATATATATATATATATATATATATGTGTGTGTGTGTGTGTATGTGTGTGATATTAGGTTATGAAGTCTTGTTGTCCAAGACAAACACAAGCACACACACGCACGCTTGAAAGAAAAAAGAGGAGAAAATCTGTTGGGCCGGGCCCGAGAAGTTGGGTCAAATGGATTTTGGGCCGGTTGGGACATTAAATCGGCTCACGGGCTTGATTAAAAATTTAAACGGACATTTTTCGGGCCCAATTTCGGTTCCAACGAAAATCCTCGGGCTCGATTTCGAATGCAAACACGCGATAAAATAAACCGAACAATATATATATTTATATTTTCATATTTTTAAATACACATTAATAATCACAAAAATTCAATTAGACAATTACACATTTAACATTTAATCACATTTGACAATTATTAAATATTATGGCATTCAAGAAAAATAAATATAAATATTATCACAGAAATAACAATAATAATAATAATAACGATAAAAATAATAATAATATATCCCAAATAATCCACAAATAAACGGGGCATTACACAAGGACTCTTGCTAAGATAGAGACGTGGAAAGTTAGGGAAGTAAAATCTGAGTGGATTTCTTCCCTAACATGAACTCTTTTGGGCAACAGGTTCTCTTGATTTACACAACACACAATCCACGCTTTTATACTTACAGTTTTGAGCGAGTTCTGATTTGAACGTTGAATAATTTTTCGCCAGGACCCCCCTCCAGACGTATTGCAGGTTTCGGGAGCTCAAGGAAGAAGTTCGTTCTAGGTGGAAGGTGTTCAACCCGATTGTGACCAAAAGGTGACGTATCAAATTTGATCAAAAAAATTATTTGTATAGATAGACCAATTAAAATAATTCATTGATACAAGAACAATAAAAAATTAAACTAGTGGATTTATGAGTCATCATGTTTAACATGGTATTAAATATTAGAAAGTGAGTTTAACATTGTCAACATTGAATGTCATCCAACTCGAAGTAGTTAATAATAAAATCATTGGAGAATAAGTTGAATTGATGATATAAATGACTTTTTATAATGTTAAAAGTCACAATGGAAATCTATAATCTACAAACCAACTCCCCCAAATCATGTGGGATCCAGCCAAGTAGTCAACAATAAAAGCCAAAGCAAAAAGAAAGAAAGAGGAAGGTGCCAGCCGAATTTTTTTTTCTTTTGTTCACACATGCATTCAGTATCTATAAATAGAAGGGTCTTTAGCAGAAGAAGATGCACCAAAGAGCGAGAGAAGAAAAAGAGAGCAGAAATAACATCTAGTTTCTGAGAGTGTTATTTTTCAGTGAGAGAAAAATAGAGTGTTTGAGTAAATTCTTTGAGTGTGGGAAAAATACACCGGGTCGGGTATCATCTCTATTACTTCTTGTTTGTAATATCTAAAATAGGAGTGGGGTCTCACTGGGTCACTATATTTTACATTTCTAGTGTAGGGGAGTGTGAAAAGATATTGTAATTATCTTGAAAATATAGTGGAATTGTTCGGAGATTGTCCCGTGGTTTTTTCCTCTACATTGGAGGTTTTTCCACGTTAAATCTTGGTGTCTTATTTCTTGCATATTTTATTTATTTATGATATTCTTAGTATGCTCTGTGGTTGCAGTTTAATCTGATCTTCCACATCAGAAAACAATTATTCCTGCTTGATTGCAAGAATTTTTTTTATTCACCATTTCACGTTGGTGTTTTAATTTACATCTTCCGCATTTGCGCATCTGAGCCCAACAAGTGGTATCAGAGACCAAGTTGGGTTCTGTATCAACCAGTGTAAATTAAATGGAGGAGAACGTGGGTACCATGATGAAGCTGACAGCAACAAATTACTCCATTCGGAAGCCAAAAATGGAGGACATACTTTTCTACAAAGATCTGTATGATCCTGTAGAAAAGGGAGATAACAAGCCAGATGACGTGAAGGATGATGATTGGAAAAAGTTACACAGGAAGGCTGTCAGTTTAATCAGACAGTGGGTGGATATCAGCATATTCCACCATGTTGCCACAGAGTCAAAAGCCCATACTCTGTGGAACAAAATTGAGCAGATGTATCAAAGGAAGACTGCACAAAATAAAGCTTTTATTATTAGAAAGCTTGTGAATTTAAAATATTGGGATGGAAGATCAGTTGCAGAACACTTGAATGAGTTTCAAGACATGGTAAACCAGCTTGTTACCATGGAGATGAAACTTGATGAAGAACTGTAGGCGCTGTTATTTTTGAGTTCTTTACCGGATAGCTGGGAGACTTTGGTGGTCTCATTGAGCAACTCTGCTCCTGAAGGAAAACTGACTTTGACCCAAGTCAAAGACAGTATGTTTAATGAAGAAACAAGAAGAAAAGATTCAGGAGCAAGCAGCTCCCAAGCCCTGGTCACAGAAACTAGGGGAAGAAGTAAAAGCAGAGGCCGGAATAACAAATCCAGAGATAAATCACAATCTCAACCCAGAAGAAAATTCAAATGTTATCACTGCGGTGAAGAGGGGCATATCAAAAGAAACTGCAAAGCCTGGAAGAACAGAGATCGGAGGAATAACAAATCAGAGAACTATGGAAATACCGCAACCCCTGTGATCAAAGGGGAAGTGGTGTTGCTCTCTGTTGAAGAAGAAGAGTGTCATGTTGCAGATTCATGTGTTGAATGGGTCATTGACTCGGCCGCATCTTACCATGCCACCTCTCACAAGGAATTCTTTTCTCTATACAAAGAAGGAGACTTTGGTAGAGTAAAGATGGGCAACGACAGCATTGCAAATATTGTGGGAGTTGGTGATGTGTGCATTCAAACTGATATTGGGTGCACAATAACACTGAAGGACGTGCGACATGTACCTGACTTACGTCTGAATCTGATCTCTGTGCATGCATTGGATCTAGCAGGCTACACTAACAATTTTGATAGCGGCACATGGAGGCTTACCAAAGGATCATTGTTAGCTGCTAAAGGTACAGTGAGATCGACACTGTACAGAACTCAAGTGAAGTTGATCAAGGGTGGCCTGAATGCAGTCGAAGATGATGCTTCGCCAAATTTGTGGCACAAAAGACTGGCTCATATTGGTGAAAAAGGATTGCAAATTTTGGCAAGAAAGTCCCTCATCCCGTTTGCCAGAGATTCAAAACTAAATCCTTGTGATCATTGTCTCTTTGGAAGCATCATAGAGTGTCTTTCAGCAAAACCTCGAAGCTAAAAGAGAATGTGTTGGAGATGGTGTATTCTGATGTATGTGGACCCATGGAAGAGGAGAGTCTCGGTGGTAGCAAATATTTCGTGACGTTTATTGATGATGCTTCACGAAAATTGTGGGTGTATTTCTTGAAAACGAAGGACGAAGTTTTTCAGTACTTCAAAAGGTTTCACGCTATGGTGGAGAGACAAACTGGTAAACCATTGAAGTGTCTTCGCTCAGATAATGGAGGGGAATATACTTCCCATGAATTCAAGAATTATTGTGCTGCTCATGGAATCAGACATGAGAAGACTAGACCTGGAACCCCACAACATAATGGTGTGGCTGAAAGAATCAATAGAACCATTATGGAGAAAGTGAGGTGTATGTTAAGAATGACTAAGTTACATAAGCCATTCTGGGGTGAAGCTGTTCTAACGGCGTGCTACCTGATCAACCGATCTCCATCTGTTCCTTTGGGCTTTGATATCCCTGAGAGAGTATGGTCTGGACATGATGTTAAATACTCTCATTTGAAGGTGTTTGGATGCAAAGCTTTTGCTCACGTAAGCAAGGAACAGAGACGAAAACTTGATGATAGAGCCATTCCTTGTATATTTCCGGGCTATGGAGATGAGGAATTTGGCTACAGGTTATGGGATCCAGAAAAATAAAAAATTGTCAGAAGTAGAGATGTAGTATTCCATGAACAAGAAACTATGTCTGATTCTGCTTCACCAAAAATCAGAGAACCAGGTGGTAAGGTGGACCTTTCACCTGTTCAACCTCCTAGAGATGCCACAGTAGGGGGAGAGTGTGATGGAGAACTCAGGGTTGATGATGAACCAGCAATTGAAGATGGTGATGATGAAGGTATCGAGCAAGAAGACCTCGAAGCTCCGCCTCAGCTCAGAAGATCAAATCGAGAGATCCAACCATCTACGAGGTACCCTAGTTCCACGTATATTACCATCACTGAAGAGGGGGAGCCAGAAAGCTTTGAAGAAGTACAAACTCATAAGGATAAATCCCAGTGGATGAAAGCTATGCAAGAAGAAATGGATTCACTGGTGAAAAATGAAACTTATGAGCTTGTGAAGCTTCCAGAAGTCAGAAAAGCCTTGAAAAACAAATGGGTGTTCAAGCTTAAGAAAGATGGTGACAAGCTGTTGAAGTACAAGGCTCGGTTAGTCGTGAAAGGATTTGGACAAAAGCGAGGGATAGATTTTGATGAAATCTTCTCACCGGTTGTAAAGATGAGCTCTATTCAAGTAATACTCAGACTTGTGGCTAGCTTGGATCTGGAGCTTGAACAACTAGATGTGAAGACTGCATTTCTTCATGGAGACCTAGATGAAGAAATCTATATGAAGCAACCAGAAGGATTTGAGAAGACTGGAAAGGAGCACATGGTTTACAGATTGAAGAAGAGCTTGTATGGATTGAAACAAGCTCCACGACAGTGGTACAAGAAATTTGACTCGTTTATGGCGAGCCATGGATATACCAAGACTGATGCAGATCACTGTGTGTTCGTTAAGAAATTTCCAAGTGTTAAATTCATTATCCTTTTGTTATATGTAGATGATATGTTGATTGTGGGACAAGACATGAAGCTGATTGTTGATTTGAAGAAGGATTTAGCAAAGTCCTTTGAAATGAAGGATCTAGGCCCTGCGAAACAAATTTTGGGCATGCAGATCATGCGAAACCGAAAATCGAGGAGATTATGGTTATCGCAAGAACGGTATGTAAATCGGATTCTGGAGAGATTCAACATGAAAACGGCTAAGCCAGTCAATACGCCGTTGGCCAATCACTTCAAGCTTAGCAAACGAAGTTGTTCTACAAGCCTAGAAGAAAAAAAAGCTATGGCGGCTGTTCCATACTCCTCGGCAGTCGGAAGTTTGATGTATGCCATGGTTTGTACTAGACCAGATATCGCTCACGCGGTTGGAGTTGTTAGCAGGTATCTTTCCAGTCCTGGTAAGGATCACTGGGAACCTGTGAAGTGGATCTTGAGGTACCTAAAAGGTAGTGCAAATAAATGCTTGAGCTTCGGTAAAGGAAACCCAGTTCTTGAGGGTTATACAGATGCGGATATGGCTGGTGACCTGGATAGTAGAAAATCTACTTCAGGGCTTGTGTTTACATTTACAGGAGGAGCTGTATATTGGCAATCTAAATTGCAGAAATCTGTTGCCTTGTCGACTACTGAAGCCGAGTATATTGCACTGGCAGAAGCAGGAAAAGAAATGCTTTGGTTGAAGAGGTTTCTTCAACAATTGGGAATGAAGCAGGAAAGGTACGATATCCATTGCGATAGTCAGAGCGCATTGGATTTAAGTAAGAATGCGATGTACCACTCTCGCACGAAGCACATTGATGTCAGATATCACTGGCTACGTCAAGCAGTGGAAGAACAACAGTTCAAACTGGAAAAGATTCACACTGACGAAAATCCTGCTGACATGATGACGAAAGTTGTAACAGGAGGAAAGAATTCAGCTTTGTGCCGAGATGATCGGCATGGAATGCATGTGAAGATTTGCAGTATATTACCCTTTGGCTGGAGGGGGAGAATTGTGGGATCCAGCCAAGTAGTCAACAATAAAAGCCAAAGCAACGGGTGAAAAAAAAAAAAAAGAAAGAAAGAAAGAGGAAGGTGCCAGCCGAATTTTTTTTTCTTTTGTTCACACATGCTTTTCAGTACTATAAATAGAAGGGTCTTCAGCAAAAGAAGATGCACCAAAGAGCGAGAGAAGAATAAGAGAGCAGAAATAACATCTAGTTTCTGCGAGTGTTATTTTTCAGTGAGAGAAAAATAGAGTGTTTGAGTAAATCCTTTGAGTGTGGGAAAAATACACCGGGTCGGGTATCATCTCTATTACTCCTTGTTTGTAATATCTAAAATAGGAGTGAGGTCTCACTGGGTCACTATATTTTACATTTCTAGTGTAGGGGAGTGTGAAAAGATATTGTAATTATCTTGAAAATATAGTGGAATTGTTCGGAAATTGTCCCATGGTTTTTACCTCTACATTGGAGGTTTTTTCACGTTAAATCTTGGTGTCTTATTTCTTGCATATTTTATTTATTTGGGATATTCTTAATATGCTCTGTGGTTGCAGTTTAATCTGATCTTCCACATCAGAAAACAATTATTCCTGCTTGATTGCAAGAATTTTTTGAATTTTTTTTATTCACCATTTTACATTGGTGTTTTAATTTACATTTTTCGCATTTGCGCATTCTGAGCCCAACAAATCAAACCAATTAATTGGAAAAGCCGAGTCTAAATCTCCCTTCCCTTCCCTTCCCTTGCCTTGTAATATACTTCACCATCACCATCTTACCGAGCTTCTGATTGATCTTCACCTTTCACCCTACACTCCCATTTCCTATTATATCTTAAACCTTACCAACAACCTCACGACCGAGCTTTTCTTGATTCTCACCATTCATATGCTGCTCTATTCCATTCCCAAACACCCCCTACTTGGAATCTCTCAAAACTCGACTGCAATTAGATGGTGGAGCCATCAACGCCCACAACGAACCCTTCGTGCTGCTGGTGGAGATGGTACTCGTTGCTGTACGCCGCCAACCACCACCACCGCCGTTGGATCCCCTTCCCCGCCACTTTCTTCTCAACGCATAGGACCCTTCTCACTGCCATTTTCCTGGCCTTCTTCTTCACCGTATTTTATTGGCAGAAGGAAGCCACCGCTGGTGGGCTGTTGATTTTCCGGCGGAATTTTCCGTCCCGGCAGTTCCCAAAGCTGAGGCCCATCGCTTTTAACTTGACGGACTTTGGAGGTGTTGGCGATGGTCTCACCCTTAATACGGCGGCATTTGAGCGGGCGGTGGTGGCGATCTCCAAGCTGGGGAAAAAGGGTGGCGGACAGCTCAATGTTCCACCTGGAAATTGGCTTACGGCGCCGTTTAATCTGACTAGTCACATGACTCTCTTCCTCGCTGAGGGTGCTGTTATTCTCGGCATTGATGTGAGATCTTCTTTGATTTCTCATTTTTATGTGCTGCAATCTTTTTTTTCTTTATCTTTTATTTCGTTCTGGGTGAATATTTGAATTTTGGTTGTTCTAGGATGAATATTCCTCACTTGGGTTAGATTTGAAACTTGGAATATGATTTGGTTAGTTTCGTAGAAATCATAGAGAACTGCAGACTTTGATTGATTTACATCCATTCCTATTACGATAACATTTCAGGATTGAATCTCTTTAGTTTGATTAACTTTAAAAGATAAGTTTGGCATATCTAACTGTGCATTTTGGTTTTGAGGTGACTTTATTTGGGGAAAATAAAAACAGTATGGAAGCTTATGTTTTGTATATGTATGAAGTCTTAGATAAAAAATTTTGAGCTTGTATTTACTATCTGAAAAATGGAAACTTTAAGGATTTGTATAAACATAATTCAACATTCTTGTTATTGTTAATGGACAATTAAGTGCGAACAGAGTTTTGTTGCATACCAAAAAAGGGACGTGCACGTGTTATTTGTTTATGCTTTCAAAGAAGCGTTAGTTCAATTTCTTTTTCAATTTCATCTTCTACTGTCGTCTATTTCCTCGGACTTGAGACGGCTTCATTGTACACGTTTATCAATAGACAAAAGTGCAATACAGTTGTCTTGTGAATTGGCTTGAAACAAATGGCCCAACTGAATTTCCCCAGATCATAGAAGCCACTCCAAACAGTACATAGAAGCCACTCCAAACAGTACCCTTGCTAACATATTTTCCTTAAGCCTTATGAAGTGCAATGTAGTGTTCATTGGATATTTTTGAGAACATCATATTTTTTCACCATCAAGAAAAAACTACTTATGGTTGCATAATGTCATCAACCATATTTCCCTTATGATATTATCATAGTTAATGTTATCGCTGTCCTTTTTCGTTAGGATGAGAAGTATTGGCCTCTCATGCCTCCATTGCCTTCTTATGGCTATGGGAGAGAGCATCCTGGTCCACGATACGGAAGTTTGATCCATGGCCAACATCTCAAAGATGTTGTTATTACAGGTTCGCATTTTAGTCCCTGGCTTTCTGTGCTTTGTTCTTGCATATAGAAAAATGCATTGGGCTGGTTTGGCAAATGCCTAAATGGTGTTTTGAAAAAAACAATCGGCTGTTTTTTGCCATTAGCAATTTTGACCTGGCCAATCCGCCTAGAAGAGGTTATTAAGCCTTTTTATTTACTTATATTTTGGCCAAACCGCCAAAAAATGCCACATCAGCGTTTTCACCATTTGTGATTAAAATGCCAAATGATGGAACGAGTTTAATGATTTGGCAATATAGAGCACCATTTGCTTAAGCATGTGAAATGTCGAGAAACATTTATTGCTGACCTAAAATGGAATTAAGGTCTAATTCGACTTCTTCACTTATTGCTATTCGTTGAATTGTTCAATATGCTTTCAGTTGAAGTATATATATATATATATATATATATATATATCTGCTCTACACAGTACCTTTCTTGCCAAAGGAAATCCAGTATGAAAAACTAATTTTCAGTTATATAAAAAAGCCTTTCATACCATTAACTTACTAGAAGCTATTATGGATAAAAAAATGTACTGAATATGTGCTTTTCATTCGTTGAAATAGGGCATAATGGCACCATTAATGGCCAGGGTCAAACGTGGTGGAGAAAATATAAACAGAAGCTTCTTAACCACACGAGAGGACCACTTGTGCAGATCATGTGGTCCACTGACATTGTGGTATCTAACATAACATTACGCGATTCTCCTTTTTGGACTCTTCACCCGTATGACTGCAGAAATGTGAGGCTGAAGAATTTAACTATCCTTGCACCCGTTTATCAAGCTCCGAATACTGATGGCATAGATCCTGGTAAGTTTCTTCTTTTGTTTTATGTTATTTTGATTCTGAGTGAACAATAGTGCTGCACTTAATTTTTTTATATTATAATGTTTGGGAAATTGAATTCGATTGGGACCCTCATTGAATAAGCTGATTTTTTTTATTCTTTTTTCTTTAGGATTGATTAGGGAATTGGTGAAAGAGAATATCTGATAACCTTGAGATGGTGTTTACGGGGAACCTTACAGAAGTATGTCCAAGTGTGATTTGCGACTAGCCAGTCGTAGAACCTTTGGGATTAAAATTCTAAAAGATGCATAAGTACTATCCATCATAGATAGGTTCGAATTTAATTCCTAGGAGAGTGTATGGGCTTCCGGAGCTGAAGATTGCATGGGAAATTTCTTGGAAAGCATGAGCATGTGAGCATGGGCTTTTGCCTCTTAAAAAAAAATAAAAAATGAAAAAATAAGAATGATAGTACTAGAAGAATTATAAAAAAAAAAAAGGAAAGTCCATACAGTAGTGTAGTAAGGTTTTTATTCAACTTATTGTGGAAGATTAATGATGCAACAATTATGCTACTTTACCTCTTAATATATTCCCCCTCCCTCTTCCGATTCTATACCTCTTACTGATGGGGTTTGAACAATTTAAGTCAACCATAAATTAATCAAAGTGAATAAATCTTGGCCATTGGCAGTCGATGTTATTCAAATTTTGCAGTTTGTGCTGCTCGTCACCTTTTCCTAGACTATCTAAACAAACCTAATCGACTCTGAAATTAAACAGATTCATGCGAGGACATGGTGATTGAGGACTGCTACATAAGCGTTGGGGACGATTGTGTCGCAATCAAGAGCGGGTGGGACCAATACGGCATTGCCTACGGACGCCCCTCTAAAAACATTCTCCTCCGCAACCTCATCGTCCGCTCCAATGTCAGGTAAAACTCAAAAACAGATTTTTTTCATTTTCTCTTTTGGCAAATTTACATATTAATATACCACCTTTCACCTTTTTGCAATTTAATCACACATTTGAAATTTTGCAAATTAATACACTACCTTTACCATTTTCGCAAATCGATACATGAATGACGGTTTCGTTGACAAAAATGTAACAAAAATCTGACATAGCATCAGATTTCTGTTAACGGAACCGTCATTCATGTATCGATTTGCAAAAATGGTAAAGGTGGTGTATTAATTTGCAAAATTTCAAAGGTGGTGATTAAATTGCAAATAGTGGTGTATTTATATGCAATTTTGCCTTCTTCTTTTTCACATCCCATTGATTGATTATTAAAAAAAAAAAACAAACACGCATGTTTTTTTCAGCGCGGGCATATCGATCGGCAGCGAGATGTCGGGAGGCGTTTCGAACATCACGATCGAGAACATTCACGTGTGGGGGTCGAGGCGAGCTGTCCGGATCAAGACGGCCCCCGGCAGAGGCGGATACGTCTCGGATATCACGTACCGCAACCTCACGTTAGACGGTGTGCGGGTCGGGATTGTGGTGAAGACGGACTACAACGAGCACCCGGACGGGGGCTACGACCCCCGGGCCTTCCCTGTACTAGCTAATATCAGCTACGAGACGGTGCACGGCGAAAATGTCCGTGTGCCCGTTCGAATCCAGGGGAGTGAGGAGATTCCCGTCGCCAATGTCACTTTTCGGGACATGTCGGTTGGGATAACGAGTAAGAAGAAGAATGTGTTCCAGTGTGCCTTTGTGCGGGGACGAGTGGTGGGGACTATTTATCCTCCGCCGTGCGAGAATCTCGATTTGTATGATGAGCGGGGGAGTTTGGTGAGGGGATCTGAATCGTGGAATAGCTCGGATATTGATTACGATGTTTGAGAC
>BKCP01005861.1:0-29501 GCA_008636005.1 Striga asiatica | reverse complement strand
GAGAGAGAGTCGATTCTTTCTCGTCGCAGGAGACGAAGGCAGGCGGTGGAGGATGAGGAGGAAGAGGATGAGGGTAAGGGTGAGAGTAATCGGCGGAGGGTTGTTTCTATCATAAATATCTCCTAAAGAGAGAGAAAGAGAGTTGTATACATTTTCTCCTAATTTTAGGGAATATCCCAATAACCTTATTTATGTTGATTTGCAATTAAGAATAGAAGATTTGGTATATTTGCTAAATGTTTTGATTGACGCGTAATATTGCAAATAAATTGTTGTTTGGTAGTGTCAGGCGCAATTTCCTCTTTATTTTTTTTAATGTCAATTATGCTCCATTTTATTACACTATAACTTTTTAGAATTTTTTAGTACAAAAATATGCTAGCTAATTTTTTCAAAGATTTGTGAAAACCACAAATATGAAGAGTTAACTAGGGCAATGATCTTTCAAAATAATTACACTCTCTAACTAAGAGGAGTTAATTAGGGAGCCTCATCGAGGTATCCCCATCCTCTTCAATCTCTTCAAATCCTCAATAGACGAAGGAGACTTGGAGGGTGAAATAACGATAGGATGAGAAGTTGTAGTCGCAGAGGATGTGGAGGATGGAAACAATGGAGAGAGAGAGAGAGAGAGAGAAAAAAAAAAGAGGAGAAGAGAATATAAGAGGATGGACGAGATGTTGAGTCGGCATCGGGGGGAGATGGGCTAGATGCAGACCCGTGTGTTTCACGAGCAGTAGAGCCTCATGGGCCAGTTTATTGGGCTCGTGTCCCAGTGGGCAGGAGGACTCACAGACCATCACGCAAGGGCCGACGGGAATTACTTGTCACAGATGATGCAGGGCTTGCATCATGTGAACGAGATGGTCCATAGTGTTGGGAAAAAATACATTGAATTTTCCATGAAGTCGGATCTATAAAAGTGAAATGAAAAAGAAAAATTGGACACACCAAATTGATAACAGAGTTCGGCCAATAATGCCTACGTCTCCGGACTACTGCAGATATTTTATTAGGAGAAAAAAAATACACTCGTGTTTACAAAGCACTCTCAAACTCACTCACAACTCGCAACTCAAATACACACAGAAGCTAAAACTCTTGCTCTTGCTCACACCCTTTTTCTCTTTCTTTTCTCTCTTTTGGATGTTGTGTTTTTGTTGTGATTTGCTCAACAGAATCCATCTCTATTTATAGAGTGGAAGATCACAATTTTTCAACAACAGTGTACTCCATTTTATTCAACAAAAGACAGCAACATGACTGCTGCAATTGGGGCTGCTCATTATTTCAAAATTGGTGGATTAACAATCTTCCACTTGAGGACTGATTTCAATTTGTCCTCGCACCTCAACTACTATAGTAGTCTTTTCTGGTCTGTTATTCTAGCAAACCAACTGAAGTTGAACACAACTTCAGTTTGTCGATGGTCACCGCCTTCGTTAGCATATCTGCCAGGTTCTTGCTTCCTACAATCTTCTTCAAAGTCAACACTTCATCCTCAAGAAGAGATCGGATGAAATGATATCGTATGTCAATGTGCTTAGTTCTGGAGTGAAACACTGAGTTCTTTGCCAGATGTATTGCACTTCGACTGTTACTGTGCAAGACACTCTCTTTTTGAGTGAAACCCAACTCTGTTAACAATCCTTGAAGCCATATCAATTCTTTACTGGCTTTTGTCACTGCTACATACTCAGCCTCTATAGTGGATAGAGAAACAATCTTTTGTATCCGCGACATCCAACTAACAGCTGTAGCTCCGACAGTGAAAACATAACCGGTGGTGCTTCTTCGGTGATCAACTTCACCTCCAAAGTCTGCATCTACGTAGCCCTGTAACTTTAGATCTCATTTTCTAAAGTACAGACATTTTTCTGTTGTGCCCCGTAGATATCTCAAAAAATCCATTTGACTGCTTCCCAATGAACTTTTCCTGGATTTGACATAAACCTGCTAACAACTCCCACTGTATGACCAATGTCTGGCCTTGTACAGACCATCGCGTACATCAACCTTCCAATGGCTGAAGCATAAGGAATCTTAGCCATGAACTCTTCTTCTTCTTTTGTTTGAGGAGACTGATCCTTGGATAGATGAAAATGGCTGGCCAAAGGTGTACTGATTGGCTTAGCCTTATTCATGTTTAATCTCGGCAAAAAACGGTTGATGTACTCTGCCTGAGATAACTGCAAAACTCGCTTTTGCTTATCTCTCGTGATTTGCATTCTAAGAATCTTCTTCGTTGGGCCTAAGTCCTTCATGTCAAATTCTTTTGACAACTGCATCTTTGATTTTCTGATGTCTTTCATATCTGATCCCGCTACTAACATGTCATCAACATAAAGTAGCAAGATGATATAGCTGGACCCATACTTCTTAAAGAAACAACAGTGATCAGCATTGCACTTCTGAAAACCTTCCTTGTGCATGAAGCTATCAAACTTCCTATACCACTGTCTTGGAGCTTGTTTCAGGCCGTAGAAGTTCTTCTTCAATTTGCACACCATATCCTTCTTTCCTTCGGAAAAACCTTCAGGATGGTGAATATAGATCTTCTCATCTAGGTCTCCGTGAAGAAATGCAGTCTTCACGTCTAATTGCTCTAGATAGAGCTCTTCACTAGCCACAATACTTAACACAGTCCTGATAGTATTGAGCTTTACAACTGGAGCAAAAATTTCAGTATAGTCAACTCCTTCTTTATGCTGAAATCCTTTGACAACCAGTCTGGCTTTGTATCTCCTGGAACCATCATGGTCTTCCTTTTCCACTTCATACCTCTTCTAGTAACTTGTGATCCAATGCTACCGATGGACGTCAGTTGATCAAGTAAGCTGCTGTGTCGCCCAGAACTGCTTTGGTAGGCCTGACTGCACACGCAAGCTTCTGGCCTTTTCAGTCAACATTCGATTCATACGCTCAGCTACACCATTGTGTTGAGGCGTACCAGGCACGGTTCTCTCCATTCTGATCCAGTGCTCATAGCACAACTTCTTGAATCTGGTGGTTACATATTCACGACCCTTGTCGGATCTGAGCTTCTTGATCTTCAAGCTTGTCTCATTTTCCACCATAGCTTTCCAAATCTGGAAAGCTTCAAATACTGCTGACTTGTGTTTCAGAAAGTAAACCCATACTTTTCTAGAGTGATCATCGATAAAAGTCACGAAGTATTGCTTCCCACCAACGGATGGGATAGTCGTTGGACCCCAAACATCAGAGCGGATGAGCTCAAGCTTCTCCTTCTTTGGAGTTCTTCTACTTGTCTGAAAGCTGACTCTCTTCTACTTTCTAAGTATACAATCTTCACACATGTCAATTTATATTGACTGAAGGCTTAGTAATTTTCCTTTTGAGTGAATGATCTTCATCCCTTTTTCATTTATATGCCCAAGTCTTAGGTGTCATAGATTGGGATTTTCATTTGCTGTAACTGCAATCAGATGACATGCTCCTATTGTCTTGTAAAGAGTATCATTCTTCTTGCCTCGAGCAATTGTCATCGCACCCTTTGAAATATTCCAATATTCACCATGGAAGATTGTCGTGTAGCCTTCACTGGCTACCTGGCCCACGAAGATTAAATTTTTCGTTAGGTCGGGAATATGTCTAACATTTTTCAATTCCCATATAGACCCGCTCAACTGGATTTTTATTGCACCTTTCCCTACAACCTCACATGATTGCTCATTACCAAGGTAAACTTTATCAAGATTTCCAGGAACATAATTTTTGAATCATTCCTTCTGTAAGGTAGCATAAAAGAATGCTCCAGAGTCTAACACCAAAGACTCTTCTCTGTTCTTCAAAGAACATATCAGCATATCTCCTTCAGAGGCTGAAGCAATATTTGCCTCTTCTTTTGCCTCCTGATTATTTGGTGCACTCTTGCACTGGTTTCTGTAGTACCCGGTCTTCCCACAATTCCAGCACTCGATCGACTTTGAGTTTTGGGAACAACGATGATTTCTGGACTTGGATCTTCTTCCGTTTGATTTGTTGTGTCTGCTTACTTTGGTTGAGCTTCTTCCTCTTGACTGCAATACAGAAGAGGTCGATGGTTCACCCAACTCTTCCGTCGAATCTCTTCACTGAGAACCAAATTTTGAACATCATCAAATCTCAACTTATTGCTTCCCGATGAGCTACTCACAGCTGTGACAGTAGCATTCCAACTTTCTGGTAGGGAAGAAGAAGTTTTTAAAGCCCGTACTTCATCATCAAACTCGATCCCAACTGAACTCAACTGGGTTGTAACAGTATTGAGCTCATTGAGATGATGTGCCACCGGAGCACTTTCAGTCATCCGCAGGTTGAATAGTCGCCTCATCAAATGAACTTTGTTTGAGGCTGATGGTTTCTCGTACATGTTGGAAAGAGCCTTAATGAGGCCTACTGTCACCTTTTCTTTTGCAATGTTAAAAGCAACATTACGGGATAAAGTCAGCCAAATGGCTCCAAGAGCTTGTCTGTCAAGGAGACTCCATTTTTTCTCCTTCATGTCCTCTGACTTCTTTCCTGTGAGTGGTTGATACATATTTTTCTGGTACAGATAATCCTCGATTTGCATCTTCCAAAAGCCAAAGTCCGCACCATCAAACTTTTCAATTTTCATTTTTCCTTCGTCTGCAGCCATCACTTCGACTCTGATCTGACTTCTCTGTCGGATTGTTTCTGTAATTTTTGTGAACTACCGTGTTTTAGAACACGTCAGTAGATAATTTGAAGCACCGACAAAATTGGCAGTATTCACGTTTTTCACTATTCACGGAATAGTAACACCATACAAAAAAAAATTACAGAATTAACAATCTGGCTCTGATACCAGTTTTTGTGAAAAAATACCCTGAATTTTCCATGAAGTCGGATCTATAAAAGTGAAATAAAAAAGAAAAATTGGACACACCAAATTGATAACAGAGTTCGGCCAATAATGCCTACGTCTCCGAACTACTGCAGATGTTTTATTAGGAGAAAAGAAATACACTCGTGTTTACAAAATACTTTCAAACTCACTCACAACTCACAACTCAAAACTCAAATACACACAAAAGCTAAAATTCTTGCTTCTTGCTCACACTCTTTTTCTCTTTCTTTTCGCTCTTTTGGATGTTGTGTTTTTGTTGTGATTTGCTCATCAGAATCCATCTCTATTTCTAGAGTGGAAGAGCACAATTTTTCAACAACAGTGTACTCCATTTTTTTCAACAAAAGACAGCAGCATGATGTTGTAGCAAATTTTGTTTTATATTTTTCCGAGCACCGAGTTAAAAACTCGTTTCCCGGGTCGATCTCAAGGACTGGTCAATCGAACTATATTATGTGTAATTCAATTTCTTTTATATATATAATAATGCAGAAAATTAATCCAGATTTTTGCTTGATTACAACTAGAAATTTACATAACATTAAATAAAGACAGTAAATAACAGAAAGTCAACTGGAAAAGCAAAACAGTAAATAACAGAAATAAATTACAATAGTAGTAATAATAGTAATAATAATATTAATAATAATAGTAATAATAATAATAATAATAGTAGTAATAATAGTATATAAACAGAAAGTAAATTGCAGAAAGTAAAGTGCAGAAAGTAAAGTGCAGAAAGTAAATTACAGTAATAATAGTAATAATAATACTAATAATAATAATAATAATATTTCTATATATATATATATGCGATAAGTAATTGGCAGGGAGTAAAGTGCGTAAAGTAAATAAAGCAATAAAATTACAACAGTAGAAATAAGCAATAACATTAAGCAATAATAGTTAATATTTATAATATATATATATATATATATATATATTAATAAGTATCCACAACTATTATTATTGTAGTAATAATATTCATAATCATTCCTTTAGGAACAATAAGAATAATTACGACTGCAATAACAATAATCGGAATATAAATTTATAACGTCTTAACGGAACGGAATTTACAGAATAATACTCGGATTTTAACTGGATAAACACTCGAATTTTAACTCACAACATAAAATAAAATTACACACACAAGTGTTTCAAGTACCAAATGAAAATGAAAACAAAAACAAGAACATCAAGAACACTAGAAAGTGTTTTTACTAATTCTAATATTTGTATCTAAGAACTCAAGCTAGAACTTCCTCCCCGCACTCCCCCTAAGACCTCTCACAAATGATGTATTTATACTAGTTCAAGAGGGGACAAAATCACATAAAAATCATCTTAAGATCATTATGTATTAATGGCTAGCATATCTATCAAAAATCTCCCAAAATCAGCCCAAAATCTTCCAAAATCCGCCCAACATCCATGTTTGAAAAAGTGGGCGCCGCCCATGTTGAACAAGACTTGGCAGCTTGCGCGGTTTTACGGTTTTGGCTTGTACGGGCTCGTCCGGACTCGGAATTGAGTTCCGTTTTCTCCTACGCGTAGCTAACGAACCCCTCTTTAATTCAATGTCATATACTGGCCACAATTAGTTACAAAAGTTTCCCCAAAGTTATGCTGAAAAGTGGCCGCGGCGCGAGGCTTGGGCAACTTGCGCGGCTTTACGGTTCTTTCTCGTTTGGGATCATTCGGACTCGAAATTTAGTTCCGTTTTCTCCTACGCGTTACTAACGAGCTCTTCTTTCCAGCTATGCTCAAAAGAGCAATTTATCTTGTAACTCAAATCTTCACGGGGCTCGATACCAATGCGTCGGAAACGATAACTCTCGAAAATCCAGACTTATTATACCTAAAATTACCCCAAAAACCGGAAAAACACAAAAACACACGAAAATACACAAAAACACACGAAAAACCACAAAATACACAATAAATACTAGAACAACAAAAATAACCGAAAACAATTAAATGGACCGAAAGACCTTCTAAAAGACCTAAAAATGAGGGAAAATAAATGTAAAATAACAGTAAAAAAACGTAACAAAAATAATCACAACAAATTCCCCCACACTTAAACCTTTGTTCGTCCCGAACAAAGATGAGACTCAAGAAAAAAATGAAAAAATAATAAAAAAAAAAATCAAGCATAATCGACATTTTTCAACAGAAGCTAGATTCAAATTGTTCTCGTTAACTGAAATGAATTATAATGACCAAATAAATACACTTCCAAATTACTAACGTGGAATCATTCGGCAATAAACTCTCGAAATATATGGACACGTAAGTGTATATATGCCTCACTCAATTTCACCATATCAGTAAAAATAGGAACGCTCAAATCGGTCGGAATCCACAGTTAACTATATGCTTGCCTGTCATCTAATGTCTACTCAAATGTAATAAAAAAAATTATAAGTTATGAATTATAGGGTCTTTACGGGTTGTAATGTAGGCTCTTTGGACAAGGTGGGATACAATATGGCTAAGTGACTCAATATCTCTTCCCCAACCATAACAATCTTTTCCGGTTTTTAATTACCGGACCTCAACAACTTATCCAAAAGTTACAACTCCAATCCCCAAATGATGTAAATGATTGAATATTTTTATTTTATATATATATATATATATTTTTTTTTTCGAGAGAACAATTTTTCCAAACGCGAATATTTATACCGAAAATATACTTCTCGTATTCTCGCGATCTCTTCAATAAATAGTTTTTTTTTTTTTTTTTTTTTATAAATATTCAATCACATACCTCAGCAGTTAATTCCAACCGCAATCTCGTCCAGTATATGAACATCAACTCCAACAGCTTCCCAATAACACCAAGGTTACAAGAAAAATATTAATAAGGCTCAAACTTGGGCTACTAGGGAAATTGTTATCAGGACAAGAAAAACGAATAAAAGGGATATACAAAAACTGCCCTAATCATTTTCACAACAAATAATTCCCAATTTCCATCATTTCAACATAGTCTCAAGGCAAGTTCTAATAACATATGAATTTGACCGATATCCCTCAAGAAAATAAGGCACAAATCTCACACTGAAATGTTATTACAAAATGTTCCACGTAGTTCAAAGGTCATGCAATTTTTAGTCACCATTTCAACATCTCGAGTCAATTTAAACAGTTATCAACTAATCCCGATGATTATCTGTCAAATCATACTTGAAAAATTAAACCTAAGCCGGTCCAAATAAAAGAAAAACACATAGACAAAAATTCAATCATGCAGACAACCCCCCCACACTTACAACCGACAATGTCCCCATTGTCAATTTGCAGGTGGATTACAGTTTTTATAATTGAAAAGAAAAACAAAATGGAAACTAAAAGAAGTAAAAGAAAACATACTGAACACAGTGAAAAATCACTGTGTGTCCGGTGGTGGTGGTGGATCGGTATCAGCTCGGCCGGCTTGGCAGTACTGGATGTGCGCTCAGTGGTTTTGGTCCGTCGGTTCCGAAATTCCAATTTTTTTTTTTTTTTATTATTATTATTTTTTTATAATTATTATAGAAAAACAACACACTTATATAAAAAAATGACCTCTACAATACTAGCCGCAAAGAGGTCATAGAAATCGGCTAGGGTGTACTATTAGTACGGTGCACCAGCGAACACTTAAGGCGTTGAAATACCTGATGGTCTTTTAGAGCCAGATTCCAAGGCTTTGACACGCTCGAGATCCTCTCGTATTGTGTAAGCTAGGTCGGAGTTCTTGCGCGGTGGTCCGTCGGACTGTATCCTAAAGGGTCCCACGCGTATTAGCTCCGCATGGTCGCTACTGCTACGAGTCGGAAATGTTGCGCATCGGTGATCGGTTGTGTGGAGGAAAGCTCCGCAATGTAGGCAGCGATTATAACGTCTAGCACGACGCCTTTGTGCTTTCCTACTGGTTCCTCCGAAAGGACGGTTGATTGGTTGTTCATGAGTGATGCACTCGCAGATGCGTCGAATGATGTCGGGCGGTAGCGAAGGTTTGGCTAGGTGCAACAGAATCAGTGTCTTGAGAGCTACTTTAGGCATGATCGGTTGAATGTGTGCAGAGATTTTTGAGAGTGATGGCGATGGCGTCCTTCGTCGTGGAATGAGATGTTTAAGGCTGTAGAAATCGGACCAGGCTTTTTCTTTTTTCTTTTTTTTATATATATTTTACATGAAAATAGTAAAAATCGTGGGTTGTCTCCCACGCAGCGCTCGGTTTAACGCCATGAGCTTGGCGTGGATACTCTTGTCAGATGTACGTAGGTTCATCGAGACAAATTGCCTCGACATGTTGGTTTCGGTATTCTTCTCCAAAATATGGTTTGACTCTTTGGCCATTGACAGCGAAAACATCCCCAGTAGCCGGGTTACGAAGCCGAACGGCTCCCAATGAAAGTACTTTGTCGATTATGTATGGGCCGGTCCACCTGGATTTCAGTTTGCCAGGAAACAGGCGAAGGCGAGAATTAAACAAAAGTACCTTCATACCGGAGGTCAGGTCTTTCCGGACTATGGTGGAATCGTGAATCTTCTTGGCCTTGTCTTTGTAAATCTTGGAGTTTTCGTAGGCCACGTCTCTCCATTCTTCAAGCTCGGACAATTGCAACATTCTTTCTTTTCCGGCGGTATCGAGGGCAAAGTTGATTTGCTTTATTGCCCAAAATGCCTTGTGCTCGATTTCTACCAGAAGATGGCATGACTTCCCAAAAACGAGCCGGAACGGGCTCATTCCCAGCACTCCTTTGTAAGCGGTACGTTGTGCCCAGAGTGCGTCATTGAGCTTGTTTGCCCAATCTGTTCTGGCTACGCCCACAATCTTCTCCAGAATCGTCTTGATTTGTTTATTGCTCGTCTCAGCTTGTCCAGGCGTCTGGGGATGATATGGAGTAGCTACTTTATGAGAAATTCTGTACTTCGTCAATAGGCTTCTGAATAGTTTGTTGCAAAAGTGTTTTCCTCCGTCACTAATGATAGCACGAGGGAAACCAAACCTGCTGAAAATATTACTCTGCACAAACTTGATAACCGAATAAGCATCACATGTCCGTGTGGGGATAGCCTCGACCCACTTAGACACATAATCTACACCGAGAAGTATATACTCATAACCTAAAGACTTGGGAAATGGTCCCATGAAATCAATGCCCCAAACGTCAAAAATTTCAAGAGGAATATTATTTACAAGAGGCATTTCATTCCTAGAACTGATGTTCCCAGTTCTTTGACAACGATCACAAGTTCGACAGAATATAGAAGAATCTCTAAACAGCGTAGGCCAATACAAACCAGACTGAAGAACCTTAAATGCTGTTTTCTGACTCCCAAAATGTCCTCCACCTGGCATTTCATGACAAAAGATTAAGACATCATTTTGCTCATTTTCAAGAACACATCTCGGGAGAATGTCGTCATTGCCCAATTTGAACAGGTAAAGGTCGTCCCAGTAGAATTTCCTGCACTTCCAGTTAAAACGTTTTCTCTCTTGGGAAGAGAGGTTAGGTAGCAAAATTCCACAAGACAGGTAATTAACTATATCCGCATACCAAGGACTTTTCTCAACTTCAAACACATGCTCATAAGGAAAATTATCACGAATATTATTGTGTTCAAAAGATGAAGATAGAACATCAGATGGTACGATGCGAGATAAATGATCAGCTACCACATTTTCCGACCCTTTCCTATCACGTATTTCTACGTCAAACTCTTGTAACAACAAAATCCACCGAATTATTCTTGGTTTAGATTGCATTTTACTCAATAAGTACCTTAAAGCAGCGTGGTCTGAATGCACAATAACTTTAGAACCTAAAATGTAGGATCTAAATTTTTCAAGAGAGAATACGACTGCTAAAAGTTCCTTTTCAGTGGTTGTGTAGTTAAGTTGGGCTCCACCAAGGGTTAAACTAGCATAATAAATTACACGAAGTAATTTATCAACTCGTTGACCCAAAACGGCCCCGACTGCATGATTTGACGCATCACACATGATTTCAAAAGGCAAAGACCAATCAGGAGCAACTACAATAGGTGCAGTCACAAGCTTATTTTTCAAAGTATTGAAAGCATTTAAACATGCCTCATTAAAGACAAAAGGCACATCCTGAGAAAGCAAGTGACACAAAGGCTGGCTTATTTTGGAAAAGTCTTTTATAAATCTTCGGTAAAAACCAGCATGACCTAAAAAACTCCTGATACCTTTTACATTTATCGGAGGTGGTAATTTTTCAATGACATCAACTTTAGCTTTATCAACTTCAATTCCTTTATGAGACACCACATGACCAAGTACGACTCCACTTTTTACCATGAAATGACTCTTTTCCCAACTTAAAGTTAGGTTCGTTTCTATGCATCTTTCAAGGACACAAGATAAACTGTGGAGACAGTTATTAAATGAATTACCGAAAACGGAAAAATCATCCATAAATACCTCCAAGCAGTTCTCAAGCATGTCGGAAAAAATAGAGAGCATACACCTTTGAAAGGTGCCTGGAGCATTGCATAGGCCAAAGGGCATACGCCTGAAAGCGAAAGTACCGTATGGGCATGTGAAAGTCGTCTTTGGTTGATCTTCGGGAGCAATGGCCACTTGGTAATAGCCAGAAAGGCCATCAAGGAAGCAATAGAACTGTTGCCCGGATAGTCGGTCAAGAATTTGATCAATGAAGGGCAACGGAAAATGATCCTTCTTTGTTACGGCGTTTAACCGCCGATAGTCGATACACATGCGCCACCCGGTTGTTATCCGAGTGGGTACCAACTCTTTTTTATCATTTTCGATGACAGTGATTCCGCCTTTCTTCGGAACCACATGGATCGGACTTACCCATTCGCTGTCTGCAACGGGATAGATCAGTCCTTCCGTGTATAGCTTAATGATTTCTTTCTTGACTACCTCGCTCATGTTTGGGTTAAGCCGGCGTTGGCTATCCCGGAAAGGTTTGGCTCCTTCTTCTAGAACAATCCGGTGCATACAAGTTGCCGGACTAATTCCCTTTATATCAGCAAGGCTCCATCCGATCGCCTTTTGTTTTCTTTTCAGAACTTCAACTAACTCCTCCTCCTGTTCTTCTGTGAGTTCTGCACAAATGATTACGGGCTTTTTCTCCTGGTCATCAAGAAACACGTACTTTAGGTGATTAGGCAACTCCTTCAGTTCCGGATTGGGAGGATTTTGTGACTCTTGCTCAATTGCAAAGAGTTCTACAATCGGCAGCTCTTCTTCCTTAAGGTCGGGCATACTCTGTTCTTCAAAATCATGCATCACCATTTCTTCAACGGTTGAACAGACGTCATCGTAAAAGGCACACTCTTCAGTATAGTTAAATGAGGGGGCTAGTTGGGCTTCACGAACGGAAATGGACACAGATTCTCCCAGAACCGACATGCTCAACGTTCCGTTCTTCACATCGATCAATGTGTTGGTCGTAGCCATAAATGGTCTTCCCAACAGGATAGTGTGATCCTTCCCGTTCTCTTGAACGTCCCCAACATCAAGGACAACAAAATCCACTGGGACAATAAGTTGTCCCACTCGAACAAGGACATCTTCCACGACTCCTTTTGGGAATCGAGTTGATCGATCTGCAAGCTGCAGACACATCCGTGTAGGCCTTAAATCACCAAGGCCAAGCTTTTGAAAAATGGAAAATGGCATTAGATTAATGCCGGCTCCCAAGTCAAGCATTCCTGAGGCTTCTTTCCCATTCCCGAGGGCTATTTTGATGACAAAACCCCCAGGATCGAGCTCCTTCTTTGGTAAGTCATATTGCATTGCGCTCGAAGCCTCGTAAACCACCACCTTCTCACCATCGCCGAACCTCCTCTTTTTCGTCACCAAGTCCTTAAAGAACTTGACGTACGCTGGCATGCTCCTGATTACTTCCAAAAGGGGAAGGTTTACGTTCACTTTGGACAGCATGTTGTAGAGGTCCCGGAATTGCTCTTCCTGTTTGTCTTCTCGAAGACGGCCAGGAAAAGGAATTCGTGGCTTGTAAGGATTAGCAGATTTGTGGAGGACAGGTGCCTCCTTTTCTTTATCATCTTCTTTCGTCTTGTCGGGTTCGTCGGCTGGTGATTGTGTTTGTGGTTGGTTTGTTGATTGTATTGGTGGTTGTGCTGGTGGTTGTGTTGGTGGAACTGGATTGCCTACATTGTTATCGATCTCTCTTCCACTTCGCAGAACAGTTATGGCCTTAACTTGTGCTGGTTGGCTTGGTAGCTTCCCCTTTTCAACCTCAGCTTCAAGAGTAGAAAACCTAGTGGCCAGTTGGCCCACTTGGGTTTCAAGATGTTTATGAGCGGCAGCTTGATTGGTCATGAAGCTAAAAATTTTGTCTAGCCTCTCTTCTACGCTGGGCGAACTTGGGTTGGCCATCGGTGCTTGTGGCGGCACTGGCGGACGAGGAGGGTATAGAGCCCTCATCGGTTGCTGTTGTGGAACGAAGTTTGGTCTCGGTTGTTGCTGCTGGTAGTTGGTAGGAGGACTCTGAGTGTTGTTGTTGTTGGCCCAAGAGAAATTTGGGTGATTTCGCCACCCCGGGTTGTAAGTGTTTGAATATGGGTTGTTGATCGGTCGGTTCTGGTACCCTTGTAATGCATTGGCGTCCATCGTCTGTTGTCCAGCATTTTGATCAAACGCCGAAGGACAGACTTCGGGTCCGTGTCCCTGGGTACCGCAAGCACCACATACATCCACAGCCATTGCTTGAACTGGTTGGACACTTCTTGAACTCAACAGTCTCATCTGCTCAGCAATCTCAGCAATTTGCTGAGCCATGGCACTGTGTCTGATGGATATTTCGTCCACCGACACCTTCTTTCCACGAACACTCTTCTGAGACGACTTATTGCTTATCATCTCAAAGATCTCGAGCATTTCTTCTGCAGTACATTCCCCAACGTCACCCCCTGCTGCATTGTCCACCATGTATTGGAGTTGTTGATTTAGGGAGTCGTAAAAACTCTTCATCAACAGTCCCGCTGGAAGGTTGTGATGCGGGCACTGTCTTTGGAGATCTTTGAATCGCTCCCATGCTTCATGCATGGCCTCGTGTGGTTGTTGGGTGAAAGAAACAAGTTGAGATCGGTAGTCCTGCGTCTTCTGATGGGAATAGTATTTCCCAACAAACTTGGAATAAACTCCGGCCCATGTTGTAAGAGAGGCAGGGGCCAGAGTCATAAACCAAGCCTTTGCTCGATCCTTCAGTGTTTCTGGGAAACACCGTAGCTTCAGCTCGTCTTCGGTCAGGCCGTGGAGAGGGAAAGTGTGGAGAACGTTGTAGAACTCCCGGATAAAGTGTAATGGATCCTCTCCGGCATGCCCGTGGAATGATGGCAGTTGATTGAAATGAAGCATCTTTAACTCATAATTCCTGGCAGCTGGACTCAACCGGATACAAGATGTAACCGGGCCGATTTCGGGATAGCCCAAGTCTTTAAGAACATTCCTAGGTGGAACGTTCTCGCCTTGTTCTTCGTGCTGTGCCATCTTGTCCTGATCACTTGACTGGGCGCTTGTCGGATTAAATACAAGTCCACTCCTGGTCTGCATAAACAAAGACAAGAACCCGTTACGAGCACCAGATTAAAAATAAAAAGAAAATAACTTGAAGAACTAAAAGAAATAAATATATATATTTATATATAATTTTTTTTTTTTAATAGAAAGAAAATTGACGATACACAATATAAATCTTTAACCAGTCCCCGGCAACGGCGCCAAATTTGTTGTAGCAAATTTTGTTTTATATTTTTCCGAGCACCGAGTTAAAAACTCGTTTCCCGGGTCGATCTCAAGGACTGGTCAATCGAACTATATTATGTGTAATTCAATTTCTTTTATATATATAATAATGCAGAAAATTAATCCAGATTTTTGCTTGATTACAACTAGAAATTTACATAACATTACAGAAACAGAAAAGAAAGACAGTAAATAACAGAAAGTCAACTGGAAAAGCAAAACAGTAAATAACAGAAATAAATTACAATAGTAGTAATAATAGTAATAATAATATTAATAATAATAGTAATAATAATAATAATAATAATAATAATAATAATAATAATAATAATAATAGTAGTAATAATAGTATATAAACAGAAAGTAAATTGCAGAAAGTAAAGTGCAGAAAGTAAATTACAGTAATAATAGTAATAATAATACTAATAATAATAATAATAATATTTCTATATATATATATATGCGATAAGTAATTGGCAGGGAGTAAAGTGCGTAAAGTAAATAAAGCAATAAAATTACAACAGTAGAAATAAGCAATAACATTAAGCAATAATAGTTAATATTTATAACATATATATATATATATATATATATATATATAAGTATCCACAACTATTATTATTGTAGTAATAATATTCATAATCATTCCTTTAGGAACAATAAGAATAATTACGACTGCAATAACAATAATCGGAATATAAATTTATAACGTCTTAACGGAACGGAATTTACAGAATAACACTCGGATTTTAACTGGATAAACACTCGAATTTTAACTCACAACATAAAATAAAATTACACACACAAGTGTTTCAAGTACCAAATGAAAATAAAAACAAGAACAAGAACATCAAGAACACTAGAAAGTGTTTGTACTAATTCTAATATTTGTATCTAAGAACTCAAGCTAAAACTTCCTTTCCGAACTCTCCCTTAAGACCTCTCACAAATGATGTATTTATACTAGTTCAAGAGGGGACAAAATCACATCAAAATCATCTTAAGATCATTATGCATTAATGGCTAGCATATCTATCAAAAATCAGCCCAAAATCTTCCAAAATCCGCCCAACATCCATGTTTGAAAAGTGGGCGCCGCCCATGTTGAACAAGACTTGGCAGCTTGCGCGGTTTTACGGTTTTGGCTCGTACGGGCTCGTCCGGACTCGGAATTGAGTTCCGTTTTCTCCTACGCGTAGCTAACGAACCCCTCTTCAATTCAATGTCATATACTGGCCATAATTAGTTACAAAAGTTGCCCCAAAGTTATGCTGAAAAGTGGCCGCGGCGCGAGGCTTGGACAGCTTGCGCGGCTTTACGGTTTTTTCTCGTTTGGGATCATTCGGACTCGAAATTTAGTTCCGTTTTCTCCTACGCGTTACTAACGAGCTCTTCTTTCCAGCTATGCTCAAAAGAGCAATTTATCTTGTAACTCAAATCTTCACGGGGCTCGATACCAATGCGTCGGAAACGATAACTCTCGAAAATCCAGACTTATTATACCTGAAATTACCCCAAAAACCGGAAAAACACAAAAACACACGAAAATACACAAAAATACACGAAAAACCACAAAATACACAATAAATACTAGAACAACAAAAATAACCGAAAACAACTAAATGGACCGAAAGACCTTCTAAAAGACCTAAAAATGAGGGAAAATAAATGTAAAATAACAGTAAAAAAACGTAACAAAAATAATCACAACACATGACTACTGCAATTGGGGTTGCTCATTTTTTCAAAATTGGTGGATTAACACATAGTGATGCGAGGTTCGAAAGGGATAATCAGAAAGATCAATTTAATGTTGACGGTTGATTGAATTAAGTGTTCACAGTTTGTGGCCCCGTGATTAGGTATACAATTGTGTAGTTTATATATTTATTTATTTGTATTACTTATTAGTATGGCATATTCACCTTTATTTTGTTGTAATACCTAAATGGAAATCAATTTCAAGTGTTGTTCAAAATATGGGACTTTGAATTATTTTTGAGCAATGATAACTTGGTTGGCTGAGAGTTGAATAAAGCTATACTTTTTCAAAGGATTCATATCTGCAGCTAATTTTTTTGTGTTTAGTCAGTTTTCTTTTTTCTTTTTCTTTTTCTGTTTTGCTTTGAGCCGGTTAACATTTAATTTATCATGATAATTTGCAGATGTTGTAATTTCACTGCTGAGTCTGTTGTAAATTGTGCATTCAGCTTTGGTATGCTTTTTTCGTGAAACTTTGGTATGCTTTTCCGTTTTTCATTTCAACCCATTATGACGACGGACATAAGGGTCGGGGGAGGGGCGTGTGTAGGAATCCAGTGAAGCGAAGGTAGGGATAGAAGTCCAAGTGGCCAGCGCCGAGTTGGTGGCGGACATATATGGCCTTCTTCATCATGCGGCGCTACTCTTTGAGGAAGACCATAGTATTTCTTTTATTATTGATTGTTTATTATTACAAACACAGTCAAGATTTATCTTTTACTTACTATAATAATAAGTGTATAATAATAGGTTCATGTATGTCTTTTTACTTGGTGGGAATTTATTTTAATTATGTATTCTCTTATTATATGAACATGTCACTTTTTTGTTTTAATTGTGGTTTATGTGTAGCTTGCAATTTTCTTTATCGACTAAATTGTTACAATATTGATTTAATTGTGGTCTATATACAATTGGGATTATATGAGAAAGAGTCACAGTGAAAGAAATAAAAATAAATCGTAACGGTTAGATGTGATATATCATCGCTCTTGACACAGTCGAATGGTCTAGATTTGGTCAAAAGGATGGTGATATTTTTGTAAATATATAGGCTTTGTTTTTTCATCTAGAGGTATTTTAATGATTGTTATGTTAATGTGCACTTTTCTCTACTACTATTGTGCATACTACAGTGCTCGAATATTTTTATGTACAAATCCCAATATGATATTGTGTATTACACTGGATATTATTGTACACCTATCAACTTTTATTAATTTACAGATTTAATCTTAAATTATCAAACAGAACTGATGACAATCTCTGCATAAAAATACCAGTAAAATCGACGGGCAATAGCACTCGCAAGAATATCAAGGCAAAGAAAACGTTATTTCCTCCCTCTCTGAGTCTCCCTCGCGCGATCTCAGCCACTGTTGTTGATTTATTCGGCGTTCGCCGCCCGCTTTCGCGTTAGGTGATTTATTAATTTTGTTACTTATTCTTTTTTCTACTTCGAATTTCTGTTCTAACCTACTAGGTTTAATTAGCGTATGTAATTTGGCCATTTAGGAGATACATCTTATGGTGATTTGCCTTCTAGGGTTTATTATTTAAAATTATTTGGCATTTAAGATATAAATTCAAATTCTAAAGATTTATAGGACAAATTTATAGGGATAAACGTGCTTGAAGTTTTTGGTGTTCTCAGTAGATGTAGATTTGCGGTATGTAACTGTTTTAGGCATAAATGCTTGTCGCTTTTCCTTCTTTGTTGTGATTCTCAAGTTTTAATGCGGTCAGTGGGTTTAGGATTTGTAATTAAATTTCTTATGAGTTTTATATGTAGTTGGATTTAAAAAAAGTCTGGAGGTACAAATGGAATCGAGTGGAGGGAAAAAAGAAGACAATGACAACAGCTCCACGCAGCCATCGGCCATCTTGGACGAAGATAATGAACGCGTAGCCCTCGATCTCAAGGCTGGCCTCCACCCCCTCAAAGTTAGTTTTCTCTCCTTCTATAAGCATGAATGACTGTTGCCTCAATATTATCTTCATTTCCATTATTGACAGTGATTAATATGTTGAGATCATTTTTAGGTGTTTCAGTTTATCTTGTTCAAGATTGGTGTCAAGTTTTTTAATAATGTGAATCTCAAGTGTGCTTATTTAGTATGTAATGGATAAATGGAATTGTTCTATGGATGATCACTCCCGCATTTCATCTCAAAGAAGTATATATTTATTCCTGATTCATAGTCGTATCCTTAGACATGAGAGTAGCTACTTAAGAAATAAAGCAACTGCCCCCAACCATTATTCTTCTTTTCTGTATGTTTGATTTACCCTTTTTTGTTCAACTTCAACATATAGTGAAAATGATCTATGAATGAACTTTCCCACATGTCGTTGTATGTAAGTATATTTCTATTTGTTCCTGATTTATAATTGAGACTTCCTTCAACCATTACTCTTCGTTTCCTCATGTTTGATTTAGTAATTTTTGTGACTTCTTATTGAGAAATGATTTCCTTTCTATTGGCAGTGTCTCTAATTTTGACCAATTCAAATAGACTAAGAAGCTATTCTATCACTCGTGCAACTATGGACATTTAAGCTTCTCTATTGTTTTATAAGAAAATGATGTGAAAGAATTTCTTTATTTTCAGGCCTTAAGATTCCTTAGGAATGCATTGACATATATCTTTAATGTATGGTCAATTGGTATGCTCCTGAAACAGACAATTTCCATTTTGTTGTTTGCATCTGACTTATCTTTTGCATAAATCGTGCAAAAGTTTTCTGAAATTATCTGAAATGATTATTTTGCATTTAGCTTGATGTCATTATCTGAAAAGATTGTCGGGAGGTCATGAATCACTTTATGATTTTTCTTTCTTCTTTTGCTAATTTATATTATCCGTCTTTTCAGCACAAATTTATATTTTGGTACACTCGGCGAACTCCAGGAGTCAGAACTCAAACGTCATACGAGGATAATGTCAAAAAGATTGTAGAATTCAGTACAGTAAGGTTTCATCTTTGCAGCTTGAGTAGATTAAGGTTACCATATGTCTGGTGTCTCTGCTGTGTAGACGTGTCTTAGTCTTCACCGCAGCTTGTGAGATCCGTATTGTAACTGGTGCGTTATTATTTCATATCAACTGGGCTCAGGTAGAAGGTTTTTGGGTATGTTATTGTCACTTGGCCCGTCCCTCCACATTGCCAAGCCCAACCGATTTGCATTTATTCAAGGACGGTATTCGTCCACTGTGGGAGGTATATATTTCAGATTTTTCCCTTATATAGTTGTTCCACTACATTTTCATGTAGAACTAATAAGTGTGTCTTCTTTTTCACCAGGATTCTGCTAACTGCAATGGCGGGAAATGGATTATTAGATTTAAAAAGGCCGTCTCTGGCCGTTTTTGGGAAGACCTGGTACAGATAAAACTATTTTTTTTAGTTTTTTTCTTTCAAAAATATGGTGTCCTTGTTTTGCTGCTGTTACTAGATTTCTTCAGTTCCTATAGCATGTCTAGTAGACTAGTAGTGTTACGTTTTTTATCTGTTTGGATTTTGCTTCTTATAGGTGGATAATGAAAAGTGTGAATACAGTGTTGTTACCATTTTGTCTCCTGCTAGGCATGCAGTATGTGTAAGAAAGCATATATGGAAGAGTTGGACTAATACTAATATTACATTTGACATCAGGTCCTAGCATTAATTGGGAATCAACTTGAATATGGTGATAACATATGTGGTGCAGTACTAAGCATCCGTTTTAACGAGGATATATTGAGCGTTTGGAACCGCAATGCATCTGATAAACAGGTCATCTTTTTCTGCACTGTTTCTTTTCTTTTTCTTATATGTTGAACAAAAGTGACAAGTGAACTTTTCTTTATTATTATTATTACTATTATTTTTTTTGTAGCAGGCCGTGATGGGGCTGAGGGATTCTATAAAGCGTCATTTGAAGCTTCCCAACAGCTATGTGATGGAATACAAGGCGCACGATGCTTCATTACGCGACAATTCCTCTTATCGCAACACTTGGCTGAGAGGGTAGAAACAAGACATCGTTTCTTGACCACAATCCAAACGGTTTCATTTGGTCATTAAATGTTGTGATAAAATTCACAGTTTAATGTAATAATCTTATTCATCACTTGAAACTTTTTTCACCTTTGTAGCTCTTTTGGCGATACATTTTGTATGTTCATTCATTATGTACTCTGCTATGAATTGCATCTATCCTAGGGTTCGGAAGATGGGTTTAAAATGGTACCAGTTAGTATTTTGTGGAATCATTTCACTAACACCACTCTACATAAGGAAATATATGGCTGATGATATATTCCCCTGAAAGAGAATTCTTGGATTTATTTATTTATTTAATTATTTTTTGTTAAAAAACGGATTTTCCAAATCCGTTTATATTTTTTATTTATTTTTTATTTTTTTTAATTAATAATATTAAAAAAAATTAAAAACGGATTTAAAAATCCGTTTTTATTTTTTTTTATTTTTTTAATTAATAATATAAAAAAACTTAAAAACGGATTTTGAAAATCCGTTTTTAATTTTTATTTTAATTTTAATTAATAATATAAAAAAATTAAAAACGGATTTAAAAAATCCGTTTTTATTTTTTTTATTTTTTATTTTTTAATTAATATAAAAAAAAAACTTAAAAACGGATTTTCACGGGCGATTACACTATAATTAACCGAGATTGTATTAATTCGACTTCAATTGGACTAATTCGAGTTCGATTACACTGTAATTGACGAGATTGTATTAATTCGACTTCAATTGGACTAATTCGAATTCGATTACACTATAATTGACCGAGATTGTACTAGTTCGACTTCAATTGGACTAACTCAAGGTCGATTACACTATAATTGACCGAAATTGTACTAATCCGCCTCGAATTAGTCCATTTGAAGTCAAATTAGTACAATCTCGGTCAATTATATTCTAATCGACCTCGAATTAGTCTAATTGAAGTCAAATTAGTACAATATCGGTCAATTATAGTGTAATCGAACTCGAATTACTCCAATTGAAGTCAAATTAGTACAATCTCGGTCAATTATAGTGTAATCGACCTCGAATTAGTCGAATTAGTACAATCTCGGTCAAATATAGTTTAATCGAACTCGAATTAGTCGAATTGAAGTCAAATTAGTCCAATTGAAGTCAATACAATCTCGGTCAATTATATTGTAATCGACCTCGAATTAGTCCAATTGAAGTCAAATTAGTACAATCTCGCTCAATTACAGTGTAATCGAACTCGAATTACTCCAATTGAAGTAAAATTAGTACAATCTAGTTCAATTATAGTGTAATCGACCTCGAATTAGTCGAATTGAAGTCGAATTAGTACAATCTCGGTCAATTATAGTGTAATCGAACTCGAATTACTCCAATTGAAGTCAAATTAGTACAATCTCGGTCAATTATAGTGTAATCGACCTCGAATTAGTCGAATTAGTACAATCTCGGTCAATTATAGTGTAATGGAATTCGAATTAGTCCAATTCAAGTCGAATTAGTACAATCTCGGTCAATTATAGTGTAATCGAACTCGAATTAGTCCAATTAAAGTCGAATTAGTACAATCTCGGTCAAATTAGTACAATTTCGGTCAATTATAGTGTAATCGACCTCGAATTAGCCAATTAAAGTCAAATTAGTACAATCTCGGTCAATTATAGTATAATCGAACTCGAATTACTCCAATTGAAGTCAAATTAGTACAATCTAGTTCAATTATAGTGTAATCGACCTCGAATTAGTCGAATACAATCTCGGTCAATTATAGTGTAATCGAACTCGAATTACTCCAATTGAAGTCAAATTAGTACAATCTCGGTCAATTATAGTGTAATCGACCTCGGATTAGTCGAATTATTACAATCTCGGTCAAATATAGTTTAATCGAACTCGAATTAGTCGAATTTAAGTCAAATTAGTCCAATTGAAGTCAAATTAATACAATCTCGGTCAACTATAGTGTAATCGACCTCGAATTAGTCCAATTGAAGTCAAATTAGTACAATCTCGCTCAATTATAGTGTAATCGAACTCGAATTACTCCAATTGAAGTCAAATTAGTACAATCTCGGTTAATTATAGATTCGAATTAGTCCAATTGAAGTCGAATTAGTACAATCTCGCTCAATTATAGTGTAATCGAACTCGAATTAGTCCAATTAAAATCGAATTAATACAATCTCGGTCAAATTAGTACAATTTCGGTTAATTATAGTGTAATCGACCTCGAATTAGTCCAATTGAAGTCAAATTAGTACAATATCGGTCAATTATAGTGTAATCGAACTCGAATTACTCCAATTGAAGTCAAATTAGTACAATCTCGGTCAAATTAGTACAATCTCGGTCAATTATATTGTAATCGAACTCGAATTAGTCCAATTAAAGTCGAATTAGTACAATCTCGGTCAAATTAGTACAATTTCGGTCAATTATAGTGTAATCGACCTCGAATTAGTCCAATTGAAGTCAAATTAGTACAATCTCGGTCAATTATAGTGTAATCGAACTCGAATTAGTCGAATTATTACAATCTCGGTCAATTATAGTGTAATTGAACTCGAATTACTCCAATTAAAATCGAATTAGTACAATCTCGGTCAAATTAGTACAATTTCGGTTAATTATACTGTAATCGAACTCGAATTAGTCCAATTAAAGTCGAATTAGTACAATCTCGGTCAAATTAGTAAAATTTCGGTCAATTATAGTGTAATCGACCTCGGATTAGTCCAATTGAAGTCAAATTAGTACAATCTCGGTCAATTATAGTGTAATCGAACTCGAATTACTCCAATTAAAATCGAATTAGTACAATCTCGGTCAAATTAGTACAATCTCGGTTAATTATAGTGTAATCGAACTCGAATTACTCCAATTGAAGTCAATTTAGTACAATCTCGGTCAAATTAGTACAATCTCGGTCAATTATAGTGTAATCGAACTCGAATTACTCCAATTGAAGTCAAATTAGTACAATCTAGTTCAATTATAGTGTAATCGACCTCGAATTAGTCGAATTAGTACAATCTCGGTCAATTATAGTGTAATCGAACTCGAATTAGTCGAATTTAAGTCAAATTAGTCCAATTGAAGTCAAATTAATACAATCTCGGTCAACTATAGTGTAATCGACCTCGAATTAGTCCAATTGAAGTCAAATTAGTACAATCTCGCTCAATTATAGTGTAATCGAACTCGAATTAATCCAATTGAAGTCAAATTAGTACAATCTCGGTTAATTATAGTGTAATCGACCTCGAATTAGTCGAATTAATACAATCTCGGTCAATTATAATGTAATCGAATTCGAATTAGTCCAATTGAAGTCGAATTAGTACAATCTCGCTCAATTCTAGTGTAATCGAACTCGAATTAGTCCAATTAAAATCGATTTAATACAATCTCGGTCAAATTAGTACAATTTCGGTTAATTATAGTGTAATCGACCTCGAATTAGTCCAATTGAAGTCAAATTAGTACAATCTCGGTCAATTATAGTGTAATCGAACTCGAATTACTCCAATTGAAGTCAAATTAGTACAATCTCGATTAAATTAGTACAATCTCGGTCAATTATAGTGTAATCGAACTCGAATTAGTCCAATTAAAGTCGAATTAGTACAATCTCGGTCAAATGAGTACAATTTCGGTCAATTATAGTGTAATCGACCTCGAATTAGTCCAATTGCAGTCAAATTAGTACAATCTCGGTCAATTATAGTGTAATCGATTTTCACGGGCGATTACACTATAATTAACCGAGATTGTATTAATTCGACTTTAATTGGACTAATTCGAGTTCGATTACACTGTAATTGACGAGATTGTATTAATTCGACTTCAATTGGACTAATTCGAATTCGATTACACTATAATTGACCGAGATTGTACTAGTTCGGCTTCAATTGGACTAACTCGAGGTCGATTACAATATAATTGACCGAAATTGTACTAATCCGCCTCGAATTAGTCCATTTGAAGTCAAATTAGTACAATCTCGGTCAATTATATTCTAATCGACCTCGAATTAGTCTAATTGAAGTCAAATTAGTACAATATCAGTCAATTATAGTGTAATCGAACTCGAATTACTCCAATTGAAGTCAAATTAGTACAATCTCGGTCAATTATAGTGTAATTGACCTCGAATTAGTCGAATTAGTACAATCTCGGTCAAATATAGTTTAATCGAACTCGAATTAGTCGAATTGAAGTCAAATTAGTCCAATTGAAGTCAATACAATCTCGGTCAATTATAGTGTAATCGACCTCGAATTAGTCCAATTGAAGTCAAATTAGTACAATCTCGCTCAATTACAGTGTAATCGAACTCGAATTACTCCAATTGAAGTAAAATTAGTACAATCTAGTTCAATTATAGTGTAATCGACCTCGAATTAGTCGAATTGAAGTCGAATTAGTACAATCTCGATCAATTATAGTGTAATCGAACTCAAATTACTCCAATTGAAGTCAAATTAGTACAATCTCGGTCAATTATAGTGTAATCGACCTCGAATTAGTCGAATTAGTACAATCTCGGTCAATTATAGTGTAATGGAATTCAAATTAGTCCAATTGAAGTCGAATTAGTACAATCTCGGTCAATTATAGTGTAATCGAACTCGAATTAGTCCAATTAAAGTCGAATTAATACAATCTCGGTCAAATTAGTACAATTTCAGTCAATTATAGTGTAATCGACCTCGAATTAGCCAATTGAAGTCAAATTAGTACAATCTCGGTCAATTATAGTATAATCGAACTCGAATTACTCCAATTGAAGTCAAATTAGTACAATCTAGTTCAATTATAGTGTAATCGACCTCGAATTAGTCGAATACAATCTCGGTCAATTATAGTGTAATCGAACTCGAATTACTCCAATTGAAGTCAAATTAGTACAATCTCGGTCAATTATAGTGTAATCGACCTCGAATTGATCGAATTAGTACAATCTCGGTCAAATATAGTTTAATCGAACTCGAATTAGTCGAATTTAAGTCAAATTAGTCCAATTGAAGTCAAATTAATACAATCTCGGTCAACTATAGTGCAATCGACCTCGAATTAGTCCAATTGAAGTCAAATTAGTACAATCTCGCTCAATTATAGTGTAATCGAACTCGAATTACTCCAATTGAAGTCAAATTAGTACAATCTCGGTTAATTATAGTGTAATCGACCTCGAATTAGTCGAATTAGTACAATCTCGGTCAATTATAGTGTAATCGAATTCGAATTAGTCCAATTGAAGTCGAATTAGTACAATCTCGCTCAATTATAGTGTAATCGAACTCGAATTAGTCCAATTAAAATCGAATTAATACAATCTCGGTCAAATTAGTACAATTTCGGTTAATTATAGTGTAATCGACCTCGAATTAGTCCAATTGAAGTCAAATTAGTAGAATCTCGGTCAATTATAGTGTAATCGAACTCGAATTACTCCAATTGAAGTCAAATTAGTACAATCTCGATTAAATTAGTACAATCTCGGTTAATTATAGTGTAATCGAACTCGAATTAGTCCAATTAAAGTCGAATTAGTACAATCTCGGTCAAATTAGTACAATTTCGGTCAATTATAGTGTAATCGACCTCCAATTAGTCCAATTGAAGTCAAATTAGTCCAATTGAAGTCAAATTAATACAATCTCGGTCAACTATAGTGTAATCGACCTCGAATTAGTCCAATTGAAGTCAAATTAGTACAATCTCGCTCAATTATAGTGTAATCGAACTCGAATTACTCCAATTGAAGTCAAATTAGTACAATCTCGGTTAATTATAGTGTAATCGACCTCGAATTAGTCGAATTAGTACAATCTCGGTCAATTATAGTGTAATCGAACTCAAATTGGTCCAATTAAAGTCGAATTAGTACAATCTCGGTCAAATTAGTACAATTTCGGTCAATTATAGTGTAATCGACCTCGAATTAGTCCAATTGAAGTCAAATTAGTACAATCTCGGTCAATTATAGTGTAATTGAACTCGAATTACTCCAATTGAAGTCAAATTAGTACAATCTCGGTTAATTATAGTGTAATCGACCTCGAATTAGTCGAATTAGTACAATCTCGGTCAATTATAGTGTAATCGAACTCAAATTGGTCCAATTAAGGCCGAATTAGTACAATCTCGGTCAAATTAGTACAATTTCGGTCAATTATAGTGTAATCGACCTCGAATTAGTCCAATTGAAGTCAAATTAGTACAATCTCGGTCAATTATAGTGTAATCGAACTCGAATTACTCCAATTGAAGTCAAATTAGTACAATCTCGCCATCTCGGTCAAATTAGTACAATCTCGATTAATTATAGTGTAATCGACCTCGAATTTGTCCAATTGAAGTCGAATTAGTACAATCTCAGTCAATTATAATGTAATCGAACTCGAATTATTCTAATTGAAGTCGAATTAGTACAATCTTGGTCAATTATAGTGTAATCGAATTCGAATTAGTCCAATTGAAGTCGAATTAGTACAATCTCGGTCAATTATAGTGTAATCGAACTCGAATTAGTCTAATTAAAATCGAATTAGTACAATCTCGGTTAATTATTGTGTAATCGCCCGTTATCTTTTAAAAAACAAAAAAGTAAAATAAAAATTAAAAACGGATTTGCAAAATACGTTTTTAAGTTTTTTTTTTGTTTTTTTTTTTTTTAAATTTTAATAAATAAATTAAAAAAAATAAAAAATAAATAAAAAATAAAAACGAATTTTTAAAATTCGTTTTTATGTTTTTTTTTAATATTATTAATTAAAAAATAAATAAATTAAAAAAAAATCGGATTATGAAAATCCGTTTTTCAAATAAAATATTTTTTTTGAAAAACGGATTACGAGAATCCGGCTTTTTGATTTTTTTTCCACTTTTTTTTTATTTTTTTATTTTTCTCCACTTATTTTTTTTTTTTGTTTTTAATTAAATAAATTACCCGAATTCTTGTGCAATATGAGGATTATTTATTTATCCCAATTTTTGTAAACCATTTTTTTAAGATGTTCCAATCATTATTTCTTAAGAAAGGTAAAAGCGTCATGTCTTGTGCATTTAGTTTTTGGTATATAATCTATATATATTGAAAGAGGTGGTTGGAATAATTTAAAATAGTAACTTTAACTTGTATTTAAATTAGTTGATTTATTATTAAAGGAAATATAGTAAACATTAGTTTAATTTTTTTTGCAAAAAATGAGATTCAATCTTAGTAATTGATTTTGTCTAGATCAATGACTCATGTTAATCAATTGAAAAATACATTAATTAAAAAATAAAAATTTATTATTATTTTATTTAAATTAATTATATAATAAACAAAAAATAAATATTTTTCTTTTCTGATGGCCGACCGTCGACTGCTGGCATGTCCCCATTTTTTCGGCTGCTCAAGGACGACACCATCTTTAGCCCGCTGGAGTTCCAGACGTTGTCTGACTACCCGATCTCGACCCAAATCCGACGAGCCAAAAGGTGGTAGCCGACTGAAAAATCGAAAAAATCTGAGTAAGAAAAACAGCAACCTGTTCCATACGGGGCATCCATCCGACGAGCCGTAAAGTGGTCTTGCGCCACAACAATCGCCTGAATATGCTCCCCCATCTCAGTCGCAATAGATCCAGATGGTGGTTTCTCGTCCAACGTTCTCTCTTGAAGGTCCGGGGGTTGGAAACATCTGGAACATCTCCTGTGCTTTCTCGGCTTCACCTTCGATGCGCTCCTCCCCTCCGCGGACGAAAAGCCCTCTTTAGAAATTTTCCGAACGGGAGTTTGCTCTGTGTGATGCGAATAGAGGTTTCGCACCCGCAAACACTCATGACCGGGCACGACGTGCACACAAGAGAGAGGCCCAACTCGCTGCTAAAATCCATCGGGAACACGACCCGCACGAGACTACGCGCAAATGGACAGGTGCCGCGAAGGAGACCGCGCGAGTACTGGAGATGATGCGGACACCCGCGACCTGCGCGAGATTATTCGCGGGTGCGAATGAGCAAGCACACATGAGGCTTGAGCACGGTTGCGACCCGCAAATGTTGCGCGAGCGGACTGGGACGCGTGAGCGCGGGTCTGCCAAGAGATTCGCGGGTCTGGGCGTGGACAACATGACTTGAGGCACAAGTTGCTGATTTCATCTAGAAGATCCAAGATTATTTTCCCTCATGCTTTATTATTATTCCTAGATTGTTTAGGAGTTCATTAATTTTGATATTTTTAGGTTTCTAGTTATTTTCTTTCCTTAGAATTAGAATTAAATTTCCCTTAGGACTAGACTTAGTTCTTTTCTTTAAATGCCATTGTTTAGGTTCTAATTATTTAGGTTTTGATCAATAAAAATTCCAAACTTTTGTTCAACCTTTTGTGTTAGAATTCCACTTGAGTTTTAGTGCAAAATCCTTGAGCCAAAAAGGGCGTTTCACCGCATAGTTCATCATGAGTTCGAGTTTGGCATGGATATCAAGTCCGAGCTATCTTAAAATCTTGAGAAGATAAGGAGAAATTTGAGTCGTCCACAACCTATCGCCGAGAAGGAAGTCATGGCAAGCACCTTTCGACGCAAACCAAGTTATAGAGATACACGATCTTTATCATTGGTACTTTTATTGAGAGAGGCTGATCGTATATCAAGGTGTCTTGCGTGTGTGTGAGTATTAATAAAAAGTGAGTTTATAGTTTTAGAGTAAAACAAAATTATTTAGTGTTTTTCGAGTGTTTTTGTTATAGTGAGAATTATCGAAAAAAAATGAGTGTATATATATTTATTTAGGGGTCTGGTCGTGAGTTTATGAGTTAAAAAAAAAATGAGTCCAAAGAGTTGAGAGAAAAAAGAGAGAACAAAATCATGGCCAACAAGGAGACGAAGGAGAAGCTCAGGGACTTGGAGGCTAAAGTCAATAGCATGAGTGAATACATGGAAGAGAAGTTTCGTAGCCTAGGTGAAGGGCAGGCACAACAAAACGCGCAACTTGCAGGGATCACACAATTCCTTCAGCTGTAATAGCCCAGTTCTGTATTAATAAAAATGACAGTTTTTAGTTCCCAGTTGAACTATTTCTTTTTATTAATACTGCTCGTCTTGAG
>BKCP01005850.1:461046-473893 GCA_008636005.1 Striga asiatica | reverse complement strand
CAACCCTTTCTTGGAGTTCTGCATGCTGAAACGAGCAATCACAGTATCAATGTAAGCAGCTTGAGATAGGCACAACATTCTCTTCTTCTTGTCACGAATGACCTTGATTCCAAGAATGTACGATGCCTCACCCAAGTCCTTCATTTGAAACTGTTCTGAAAGCCATACCTTTACGTCTGATAAAACCTTGACATTGTTGCCAATGAGAAGAATATCGTCTACGTATAGTACTAAGAATACCACTACGTTTCCGTTGCTCTTTTTGTATACACAACTCTCGTCTTGACATTGATTAAATCCATAGGACTTAATCACCTCATCAAAACGAATATTCCAAGACCTAGAAGCTTGTTTTAGTCCATAAAGAGACTTCTTTAGCTTCCATACTCGATGCTCTTGGCTTTTCTTCACATAACCCTCGGGTTGCTGCATATAGATGTCTTCATCCAAGTTTCCGTTAAGGAAAGCTGTCTTGACATCCATTTGCCAAACCTCATAGTCCATGTGACTTGCTATGGATAAGAGAATCCGGATCGACTTAAGCATGGCTACTGGTGAGAAGGTCTCATCATAATCGATTCCCTCTTTCTGAGTGAAACCCTTTGCAACCAACCGTGCTTTGAAGGAAATAACCTTCCCGTCTGATCCTCTCTTACGCCTATAGACCCATTTGCACCCAATGGCTTTCTTGCCTTCTGGAAGGTCCTTAAGGTCGTATACCTCCATAGCATCTATAGATTCAATCTCAGAATCCATAGATTTCTGCCAAGAATCTGCATCTACATCTTGGATTGCCTCATTGTAGGTCCAGGGATCACTATCATGCTCTTCACTTGGGATCAAGTCCGAAGACTCTCCCACAAACATGAAACGATCGGGCTGACGAACAACCCTCCCACTACGACGAGGCAACTCAGGTGTAAATACATCAGAGTCAACACGTTGTGCAGTCTCTTGTGGTATATCCTCTTGCACACTTCGTATGCCATTGTCTTCCCTCAACTCTTTGAGAATAATCTCACTCTTGGACTTATGCTCACTCATATAGTCTTCTTCTAGAAATCGGGCATTGGTGCTCACCACCACCCTCTGATCTTTAGGACTATAAAAGTAACCACCTCTCGTTCCCTTTGGGTAACCTACAAACATCCGTACTTCCGTTCTAGGTGCCAACTTATCAGCTTCCTTATCCAACACATGTGCTGGGCAACCCCAAATCCGAATGTGGTTTAAACTGGGCTTGCGCCCGGACCACAATTCTATTGGAGTTTTCGGAACCGATTTAGAAGGCACAAAGTTAAGAAGGTACGCCGCTGTTTCTAAGGCATATCCCCAAAACGAGGTAGGTAATGAAGCATAGCTCATCATCGATCTCACCATTTCTAACAGAGTCCTATTCCTTCTCTCTGCCACGCCATTCTGTTGGGGAGTACCAGGCGCAGTCAGCTGGGATGTAATCCCATTCTCCAATAAGTATTGCCTAAATTCATTGCTAAGGTATTCGCCACCACGATCAGATCGCAGTGACTTGATACTTTTCCCTTGACGGTTCTCCGCTTCTGCCTTGAATTCTCTGAACTTGTCAAAGCATTCAGACTTGCGGCGCATCAAGTAAATGTACCCATATCTTGAGTAATCGTCAATAAAAGTAACGAAATACTCAAAACCACCTCTAGCTTGAATAGACATAGGCCCACACAAATCAGAGTGAATCAATTCCAACACATCATTGGACCTATTCCCCTTGGCCTTAAAAGGCCTAGAAGTCATCTTGCCTTCCAAACAGGATTCGCAGACTGGAAATGGTTCAACTTGAAAAGAATCCAAGAAGCCATTACCTACCAGTCTTTGGATCCTCCTTAGATTGACATGACCCAACCTTAGGTGCCAAAGATACGTTTGATTCGACTGAGAAGGTTCTTTTCTCTTGTTTAGTGATGAAGATGCATGAGCCTCAGTCACAGTATGATATGCACAAGTAATAGAATAAAGATTGTTAACCAACATGCCAGAACAGATAAAAGAGTTATTTCTCATAATAACAGCATTGTCATTAAAAATAACTGAATATCCATCCAAAAACAGCTTCGAAACCGAAATTAAATTCTTCCGAAAACTCGGCACGTACAAAACGTTCTTTAATACTAAAACAGAATCAGAAAATGATAAGTGCACATCTCCCACTGCAACCACCGCCACTCGTGCAGCGTTGCCCAAGCTGATGGTAATCTCGCCCTCACTGAGCTGCCTTCTTTGCAGAAACCCCTGCAAAGTATAACAAACATGATCAGTGGCTCCTGTATCTACTACCCAAGAACTGGTAGAACAAGCCGCAAAACATGTTTCGACAACTAAAGCAAGAGACATACCAGGAGTGTCCTTGAGGGGACAATCTGACTTCCAATGTCCTGTCTTGTTGCACTTGAAGCACTTGCCTTTCGGCTTCTGCACGCCACCAGAAGGCGCTACAGCTTTGCTCCCACTGCTCCCACTGCTCCCACTACTCTTTTTCTGTACTTGCTTTTTCTTCTTCCCGCCTTTCGACGAAGAAGGTCCAGCTTGTACAGAAACATGAGCCTGTGGTCCCCTGCCCATAAGACCCTCCGCTGCAACCAAGTCCACAAGAAGCTCGGCTAGAGTATAGCCCTTCTTATTCATGATTGCATTCAGGCGGAAGTTCTCATAGGACTTCGGGAGCGAGTGTAGGATGATATCGATCTTGGCATCGCCATCGATATTTCCTCCGAGCACATCTATCTCATTCAGATATTCCATCATCTTGAGAACATGCTCGCGCACAGAAGCTCCCTCCGGCATGGCAGAAGACATAATCTTCCGCATAGCCTCAAAACGAGCAGCCCTATCTTGCTCACCAAAGAGTTCCTTGAGGCTCAACATCATGTCAGCAGCAGTAGGCATGGTGTGATGCTGCTGTTGCAAAACATTTGACATAGATGCCAAAATGTAGCAACGAGCCATCTCATCAGCCTTATGCCACTTCCGATGAGCCTCCCTTTCCTCTTCGGTAGGAGCAGCGCCCAAAGGAGCAGGAGCAGGTGTGGTGAGCACAAATTTGTACTCATCAGCAACAAGGACAATATCCAGATTCCTCTTCCAGTCCAAATAATTTGGACCAGTAAGCTTGTTTTGATTGAGAATGGTCATAAGCGGATTGAATGACATGATGAATAACTGAAATAAATAATTGCAAACACGTAAGCAATAATTCACATAAATTTGAAGCATAAAATATGGAAACCTTCAAAACCATTATTTAACGCATCCTTCGACAACTTAAACAAACACACATGCAAGCCACGTTAGGGTGGACGTTTACACATATGTCCATTAAGCAGACACCCGGTCATTAATCTCAATTGCACGCCAACCTGTCCTTATGGCGAATGAAATTAAAAGTCGAATTTTTTAACACTGGCCATGTGAATTAAAACAGGGACTCCGTTGGGGAGTTATATTAAAATTCACATCTAAGTGATGACCACAATTTAACCCCACGAACAATCATTCACAATTGATGAACTTACCGATGGGGAAGACACATCGCTTGTAAATAATTTTCTACGGTTATCTCAAAATAATCTTTACCGGTGAACTTATGAATGACACTATCCGTTAGGGAGGAGACCCCATGGGTCACGCGTATGCCACTCACTTCACCTAAAGATTAAGTCGTTTAAATAGAAGTCTTATCTAGTAAGCCCGTGAATGTCGGATCCGTTAGGGGGAGACTCCCAAGGTCCCGCGAGCGACAAACACCTTAATTAAAGACCAATTGTGGAGGCCAAATGAATTAATTAAAATTCATATCAAACTCACTTAGTCATTTTTACTTGAAGGTTTTATTAGCATGCAACAAGAAATAATAAAATTCCTAGCATGCTCCTAACACGCAAATCACATAAATCCTAGCATGCTCCTATAATTCAAATAAAAGCAATAACAGCTTTCTAAGAATTAAAAGCACCTATTTACATGATTTCTAGCATGCCAGAAAAGCGATTTAAATCAGCTAGACACATAAACAAATAAACATGCTCTAGCAAAAATTAAATCGGCATCCACAAAGCGATAAAATGCAAAAATTAAAACACATCTATCGCAACCCCTTAAAACCGACCACTAACAGCCTATCAAAGCTATTACATGATTCAGCAAGGTCGTGGATGAACACTCGAATCGGCATCTCGCGCAAATCGGGCCATTCACGCGGTATCGGCACCCACCGACGGAAAAGAGCCAAAAACTTCATCTCGACGATTGAATTTGACCCCGCCACAGGCTGTTACGGCGTTGCGGCTGCCCTAACACAGGAATTGTATTAACGCGTAACTAAACAAATATTAAATATTTTGTAAAAATCAACAGGATTTATATTAACGCGAAACTAAACAAGTATTAAATAAATTGTAAAAAATGGATAACACTCACGTTCGACAATTAAAATCCATTATGCAAAATCATTTTCAGAAAAATGGATAACACTCGCGTTCGACAATTAAAATACATTATGCAAAATCATTTTCAGATTAAGTGGACAACTAAACTTAAACGCGGAGCCAAAAAACAACAATAATCACGAAGACTAATTGTAAAAAAATTCAACAGTATGTATTAAAGGATACAAAATCACTTTTCAGCGAACAGAAATTAAATAGATTTAGTGAGTAAAAAGCAAAACAGTATGTATTAAACAACGATATCCGCTGTTTTTCGTATGAATTTTTTAGATTAAACGCTACAAAATCTCACCAGTATGTATTAAAGGATACAAAATCACTTTTCAGCGAACAGAAATTAAAAAGATCTAGAGGTTAAACAGCAAAACAGTATGTATTAAACAACGATATCCTCTGTTTTTTGCATGAATTTTTTAGATTAAACGCAACAAAATCTCACTCTATCAGGATATCGTCAAAATTCGTAAAAAAACAGAAATTAAACGCTAGAATCGACATAACTTCAGCCAACAAAGATTAAACAACTATCAACTAACACACGTAAATCAATTAAAACAGCAAAACTCAAGTTCGTAGTAGGATAACTAAACTCATGCATTCTCATATATCAAACATAAATCAAGCTCAACAAAATAAGACTAAGGTTAAATGAATAGAATAATCTACGTACATTGCGTTTTGCTTTGAAACTTCACAAAACTTGAAACAGCACCTGGAAAAGAAAACACAGAATTAGAATAACAACTGAGAAGAAGAAAGTACAAACAAGTGAGGAGAGGAAAGTATAAAAACTGAAAAGAAGGAGTATAAACAATGAACTTACAATCTAAAAAATGAAAATGGGCGATGAGGTCAAGTAAGTAGAGGGGGTCTATTTATAAGTACGAAGTTTGGAAAAAATTATATTGAATGAGTGGAGAATGGGTCCCATATATGTAGTTAAATGAATAAGTAGGAATGTGGGTGTGTGTTTAAATGGAGAGAGATTTATTAGAAAGATGATGTGGAGATGATGTGGATGAGAGAGAGTGTTACTTTTTGATTGAATGAATGATTTGTGTGTTAAGGGATGTGGATGCCCTAAGGGCATCCACATCCCTTAACAAAAGTTATTCGTTCAATAAAAAAGTAACACTCTCTCTCATTCACATCATCTCCACATCATATTTCCACTTAATCTCTATTCATTTAAACACACACTCACATTCCTACACATTCATTTAAATACATATATGGGACCCACATTATCCACTCATTTAATATAAATTTTAAATCTGTAAAAGAATAAAATAATATAGTTAAGAAATTAATTTAAAAAAAAAAAAAAAAGAAAAACAAGCCTGATGAACGCGTTCAACCTCTTGAACATAATCTTGGGCCCCACGCATTAACTGAATGGTGACAATGCATTGAACATTTATTCAGTGTTTAAATGGAGGAAATGAACAAGCGTTGCGGCTGCCCTAACACAGGAATTGTATTAACGCGTAACTAAACAAATATTAAATATCTTGTAAAAATCAACAGGATTTGTATTAACGCGAAACTAAACAAGTATTAAATAAATTGTTAAAAATGGATAACACTCGCGTTCGACAATAAAAATCCATTATGCAAAATCATTTTCAGATTAAGTGGAAAGCTAAACTTAAACGCCGAGCCAAAAAACAACAATAATCACGAAGATTAATTGTAAAAAAATTCAACAGTATGTATTAAAGGATACAAAATCACTTTTCAGCGAACAGAGATTAAATAGATTTAGTGAGTAAAAAGCAAAACAGTATGTATTAAACAACGATATCCGCTGTTTTTCGTATGAATTTTTGAGATTAAACGCTACAAAATCTCACCAGTATGTATTAAAGGATACAAAATCACTTTTCAGCGAACAGAAATTAAAAAGATCTAGAGGTTAAACAGCAAAACAGTATGTATTAAACAACGATATCCTCTGTTTTTTGCATGAATTTTTTAGATTAAATGCAACAAAATCTCACTCTATCAGGATATCGTCAAAATTCGTAAAAAAACAGAAATTAAACGCTAGAATCGACATAACTTCAGCCAACAAAGATTAAACAACTATCAACTAACACACGTAAATCAATTAAAACAACAAAACTCAAGTTCGTAGTAGGATAACTAAACTCATGCATTCTCATATATCAAACATAAATCAAGCTCAACAAAATAAGACTAAGGTTAAATGAATAGAATAATCTACGTACATTGCGTTTTGCTTTGAAACTTCACAAAACTTGAAACTGCACCTGGAAAAGAAAACACAGAATTAGAATAACAACTGAGAAGAAGAAAGTACAAACAAGTGAGGAGAGGAAAGTATAAAAACTGAAAAGAAGGAGTATAAACAGTGAACTTACAATCTAAAAAATGAAAATGGGCGATGAGGTCAAGTGAGTAGAGGGGGTCTATTTATAAGTACGAAGTTTGAAAAAAATTATATTGAATGAGTGGAGAATGGGTCCCATATATATAGTTAAATGAATGAGTAGGAATGTGGGTGTGTGTTTAAATGGAGAGAGATTTAAGGAAAGATGATGTAGAGATGATGTGGATGAGAGAGAGTGTTACTTTTTGATTGAATGAATGATTTGTGTGTTAAGGGATGTGGATGCCCTAAGGGCATTCACATCCCTTTACACACAAATTATTTGTTCAATAAAAAAGTAACACTCTCTCTCATTCACATCATCTCCACATCATATTTCCACTTAATCTCTATCCATTTAAACACACATTCACATTCCTACACATTCATTTAAATACATATATGGGACCCACATTATCCACTCATTTAATATAAATTTTAAATCTGTAAAAGAATAAAATAATATAGTTAAGAAATTAATTTAAAACAAAAAAAAAAGAAAAACAAGCCTGATGAACGCGTTCAACCTCTTGAACATAATCCTGGGCCCCACGCATTAACTGAATGGTCACAATGCATTGAACATTTATTCAGCGTTTAAATGGAGGAAATGAACAGGCGTTGCGGCTGCCCTAACACAGGAATTGTATTAACGCGTAACTAAACAAATATTAAATATCTTGTAAAAATCAACAGGATTTGTATTAACGCGAAACTAAACAAATATTAAATAAATTGTAAAAAATGGATAACACTCGCGTTCGACAATTAAAATCCATTATGCAAAATCATTTTCAGATTAAGTGGACAACTAAACTTAAACGCCGAGCCAAAAAACAACAATAATCACGAAGATTAATTGTAAAAAAATTAAACAGTATGTATTAAAGGATACAAAATCACTTTTCAGCGAACAGAAATTAAATAGATTTTGTGAGTAAAAAGCAAAACAGTATGTATTAAACAACGATATCCGCTGTTTTTCGTATGAATTTTTTAGATTAAACGCTACAAAATCTCACCGGTATGTATTAAAGGATACAAAATCACTTTTCAGCGAACAAAAATTAAAAAGATCTAGAGGTTAAACAGCAAAGTAGTATGTATTAAACAACGATATCCTCTGTTTTTTGCATGAATTTTTTAGATTAAACGCAACAAAATCTCACTCTATCAGGATATCGTCAAAATTCGTAAAAAAACAGAAATTAAACGCTCGAATCGACATAACTTCAGCCAACAAAGATTAAACAACTATCAACTAACACACGTAAATAAATTAAAACAGCAAAACTCAAGTTCGTAGTAGGATAACTAAACTCATGCATTCTCATATATCAAACATAAATCAAGCTCAACAAAATAAGACTCAGGTTAAATGAATAGAATAATCTACGTACATTGCGTTTTGCTTTGAAGCTTCACAAAACTTGAAACAGCACCTGAAAAAGAAAACACAGAATTAGAATAACAATTGAGAAGAAAAAAGTACAAACAAGTGAGGAGAGGAAAGTATAAAAACTGGAAAGAAGGAGTATAAACAGTGAACTTACAATCTAAAAAATGAAAATGGGCGATGAGGTCAAGTGAGTAGAGGGGGTCTTTTTATAAGTACGAAGTTTGGAAAAAATTATATTGAATGAGTGGAGAATGGGTCCCATATATGTAGTTAAATGAATGAGTAGGAATGTGGGTGTGTGTTTAAATGGAGAGAGATTTATTGGAAAGATGATGTGGAGATGATGCGGATGAGAGAGAGTGTTACTGGGCATCCACATCCCTTAACACACAAATCATTCATTCAATCAAAAAGTAACACTCTCTCTCATCCGCATCATCTCCACATCATCTTTCCAATAAATCTCTCTCCATTTAAACACACACCCACATTCCTACACATTCATTTAAATACATATATGAGACCCACATTATCCACTCATTTAATATAAATTATAAATCTGTAAAAGAATAAAATAATATAGTTAAGAAATTAATTTAAAACAAAAAAAAGAAAAAGAAAAACAAGCCTGATGAACGCGTTCAACCTCTTGAACATAATCCTGGGCCCCACGCATTAACTGAATGGTCACAATGCATTGAACATTTATTCAGCGTTTAAATGGAGGAAATGAACAGGCGTTGCGGCTGCCCTAACACAGGAATTGTATTAACGCGTAACTAAACAAATATTAAATATCTTGTAAAAATCAACAGGATTTGTATTAACGCGAAACTAAACAAGTATTAAATAAATTGTAAAAAATGGATAACACTCGCGTTCGACAATAAAATCCATTATGCAAAATCATTTCCAGAAAAATGGATAACACTCGCGTTCGACATTTAAAATCCATTATGCAAAATCATTTTCAGATTAAGTGGACAACTAAACTTAAACGCCGAGCAAAAAAACAACAATAATCAGGAAGATTAATTGTAAAAAAATTCAACAGTATGTATTAAAGGATACAAAAGCACTTTTCAGCGAACAGAAATTAAATAGATTTAGTGAGTAAAAAGCAAAACAGTATGTATTAAACAACGATATCCGCTGTTTTTCGTATGAATTTTTTAGATTAAACGCTACAAAATCTCACCAGTATGTATTAAAGGATACAAAATCACTTTTCAGCGAACAGAAATTAAAAAGATCTAGAGGTTAAACAGCAAAACAATATGTATTAAACAACAATATCCTCTGTTTTTTGCATGAATTTTTTAGATTAAACGCAACAAAATCTCGCTCTATCAGGATATCGTCAAAATTCATAAAAAAAACAGAAATTAAACGCTCGAATCGACATAACTTCAGCCAACAAAGATTAAACAACTATCAACTAACACACGTAAATAAATTAAAACAGCAAAACTCAAGTTCGTAGTAGGATAACTAAACTCATGCATTCTCATATATCAAACATAAATCAAGCTCCACAAAATAAGACTAAGGTTAAATGAATAGAATAATCTACGTACATTGCGTTTTGCTTTGAAACTTCACAAAACTTGAAACTGCACCTGGAAAAGAGAACACAGAATTAGAATAACAACTGAGAAGAAGAAAGTACAAACAAGTGAGGAGAGGAAAGTATAAAAACTGAAAAGAAGGAGTATAAACAGTGAACTTACAATCTAAAAAATGAAAATGGGCGATGAGGTCAAGTGAGTAGAGGGGGTCTATTTATAAGTACGAAGTTTCGAAAAAATTATATTGAATGAGTGGAGACTGGGTCCCATATATGTAGTTAAATGAATGAGTAGGAATGTGGGTGTGTGTTTAAATGGAGAGAGATTTATAGGAAAGATGATGTGGAGATGATGTGGATGAGAGAGAGTGTCACTTTTTTATTGAACGAATAATTTTTGTGTTAAGGGATGTGAATGCCCTTAGTTAATCTCTATCCATTTAAACACACACCCACATTCCTACACATTCATTTATATACATATATGGGACCCACATTATCCACTCATTTAATATAAATTTTAAATCTGTAAAAGAATAAAATAATATAGTTAAGAAATTAATTTAAAACAAAAAAAAAAGAAAAGAAAAACAAGCCTGATGAACGCGTTCCACCTCTTGAACATAATCCTGGGCCCCACGCATTAACTAAATGGTCATAATGCATTGAACATTTTTTCAGCGTTTAAATGGAGGAAATAAACAGGTGTTGCGGCTGCCCTAACACAGGAATTGTATTAACGCGTAACTAAACAAATATTAAATATTTTGTAAAAATCAACAGGATTTATATTAACGCGAAACTAAACAAGTATTAAATAAATTGTAAAAAATGGATAACACTCGCGTTCGACAATTAAAATCCATTATGCAAAATCATTTTCAGATTAAGTGGACAACTAAACTTAAACGCCGAGCCAAAAAACAACAATAATCACGAAGATTAATTGTAAAAAAATTCAACAGTATGTATTAAAGGATACAAAATCACTTTTCAGCGAACAGAAATTAAATAGATTTAGTGAGTAAAAAGCAAAACAGTATGTATTAAACAACGATATCCGCTGTTTTTCGTATGAATTTTTTAGATTAAACGCTACAAAATCTCACCAGTATGTATTAAAGGATACAAAATCACTTTTCAGCGAACAGAAATTAAAAAGATCTAGAGGTTAAACAGCAAAACAGTATGTATTAAACAACGATATCCTCTGTTTTTTGCATGAATTTTTTAGATTAAACGCAACAAAATCTCACTCTATCAGGATATCGTCAAAATTCGTAAAAAAACAGAAATTAAACGCTAGAATCGACATAACTTCAGCCAACAAAGATTAAACAACTATCAACTAACACACGTAAATCAATTAAAACAGCAAAACTCAAGTTCGTAGTAGGATAACTAAACTCATGCATTCTCATATATCAAACATAAATCAAGCTCAACAAAATAAGACTAAGGTTAAATTGAATAGAATAATCTACGTACATTGCGTTTTGCTTTGAAACTTCACAAAACTTGAAACAGCACCTGGAAAAGAAAACACAGAATTAGAATAACAACTGAGAAGAAGAAAGTACAAACAAGTGAGGAGAGGAAAGTATAAAAACTGAAAAGAAGGAGTATAAACAGTGAACTTACAATCTAAAAAATGAAAATGGGCGATGAGGTCAAGTAAGTAGCGGGGGTCTATTTATAAGTACGAAGTTTGGAAAAAATTATATTGAATGAGTGGAGAATGGGTCCCATATATGTAGTTAAATGAATAAGTAGGAATGTGGGTGTGTGTTTAAATGGAGAGAGATTTATTAGAAAGATGATGTGGAGATGATGTGGATGAGAGAGAGTGTTACTTTTTGATTGAATGAATGATTTGTGTGTTAAAGGATGTGGATGCCCTAAGGGCATCCACATCCCTTAACAAAAGTTATTCGTTCAATAAAAAAGTAACACTCTCTCTCATTCACATCATCTCCACATCATATTTCCACTTAATCTCTATCCATTTAAACACACACTCACATTCCTACACATTCATTTAAATACATATATGGGACCCACATTATCCACTCATTTAATATAAATTTTAAATCTGTAAAAGAATAAAATAATATAGTGAAGAAATTAATTTAAAAAAAAAAAAAGAAAAACAAGCCTGATGAACGCGTTCAACCTCTTGAACATAATCTTGGGCCCCACGCATTAACTGAATGGTGACAATGCATTGAACATTTATTCAGCGTTTAAATGGAGGAAATGAACAAGCGTTGCGGCTGCCCTAACACAGGAATTGTATTAACGCGTAACTAAACAAATATTAAATATCTTGTAAAAATCAACAGGATTTGTATTAACGCGAAACTAAACAAGTATTAAATAAATTGTTAAAAATGGATAACACTCGCGTTCGACAATAAAAAACCATTATGCAAAATCATTTTCAGATTAAGTGGAAAACTAAACTTAAACGTTGAGCCAAAAAACAACAATAATCACGAAGATTAATTGTAAAAAAATTCAACAGTATGTATTAAAGGATACAAAATCACTTTTCAGCGAACAGAGATTAAATAGATTTAGTGAGTAAAAAGCAAAACAGTATGTATTAAACAACGATATCCGCTGTTTTTCGTATGAATTTTTGAGATTAAACGCTACAAAATCTCACCAGTATGTATTAAAGGATACAAAATCACTTTTCAGCGAACAGAAATTAAAAAGATCTAGAGGTTAAACAGCAAAACAGTATGTATTAAACAACGATATCCTCTATTTTTTGCATGAATTTTTTAGATTAAACGCAACAAAATCTCACTCTATCAGGATATCGTCAAAATTCGTAAAAAAATAGAAATTAAACGCTCGAATCGACATAACTTCAGCCAACAAAGATTAAACAACTATCAACTAACACACGTAAATAAATTAAAACAGCAAAACTCAAGTTCGTAGTAGGATAACTAAACTCATGCATTCTCATATATCAAACATAAATCAAGCTCAACAAAATA
>BKCP01005850.1:406956-457553 GCA_008636005.1 Striga asiatica | reverse complement strand
GATAGTTAATTTGATATATCATATATGAAAAACAAAATACAAACAAAAAAGTTATAAAATCTTAAAATAAGAAGAAAAAACATTTATAAAAACTAATGAATGAATTATATAGGAAAATTAAATTTGATGTATGGTAATGTAGGAGAATGAAATATAAAATAGTTTATTGTAACTAATTGTAGAAGTAAAGAAGGAAAAAATCAATCATGAATTTAGTGTGATAAAAAATATTAATTTATATCCAAGCCTAACTCCAAAGCATGGTTTTTTGCCAAATAGGATTCGAAGCATAGAGTTTGTCACGTAGGCTCAGCGCATTCTGGAATTATATATAAAGGGGATGTCTAGTAATCCAACATCATGAGGAACAATGCAAATGAGGTAAATTGTGTTAACCCATATATATATATATATATATATATATATATATATATATTTACATTAATTTTTCACTTGCAAATGAGGTAAATTGTGTTAATCTCTATTTGTTTTACATTGATTTTCACTCACAAATGGATCTCAATTGATAAATCTTTATAATAATGTACTTAAAATCAAGCAATTATATTACATCATAGTTATTCACTTTATATTTTCCAGTTCTTCATATAGTTTTTCTATATAAATATACATAAAAGAAAATAAATATTATTTATAATTATATACTTAAAATCTTAATATGTGTGTCATTGTAGTAAATATTTATTATATAAATATCCAAAAATAATTTCGAAGCATACAATTGAAATATAAGTAAGAGATACAAAAATAAAATTGTGGCTTGGGGTTGGCGTTGTCATGTGATTACCTGAGTCGGTTGGGAAAATAACGGATTTTTTAAGTCATTTTTTAGAATATTTTGAAATATATATATATATATATATATATAGGGTCGCTTCTCACATGAGAATGGGGCTTAATGCGAGAAATGAGAATAAACTGTAGCCATCAGATCGGATGATCTAATGTCTAAAAAAAAGTCAAAATAATACCTTCATTAAAGATATTATGATAATTTTCAACACCACACACCTAGAAGGGGACCACACTCAATATTAAATATCCTACTCCTACAAACTTGACAACTGCCACCCACCCGTCATTCACTCCACCTCACCCCACCCCACCCCAATCTCTCTCTCTCTCTCTCACACACGCAACACACACAAACACACACTGTAAAAATTGCACTCACCGGCGGACATCCACGACGGCAACACACACACACAGTCAAATTCGCCGGACATCCACGACGGCGCCGTCGTCCCGCCTCCCACCGACACCGTGTCAGACCGACGTCCCCAGCTGCGAATTCGCCGCCGTCGTTGCCGCTAAACCCGTTGAGATCGCCGCCGCTAAACCTGCCGAGGTCGACGCCACTAAATCAGCCTAGCCGTCTCCATCGTCATCATCCTATAGCAGTGGCAGCATCTTCAGGGAGTGTGGGGCCCGCTCGAGCAGAGGCGCCGGCGTGAGGTGGAGCCTGACCAGGAGCTCGATGACCATCGTCTGATATGGCGGCGTGACCCACACCTCATCGTCTTCACCCAACCGCTGTCGGAATTCCGCCGCCGGAAAACGTGCTGAATTCAAGTTTGGAGTGGGGGTCTTCTTGTGAGAATTTGACATTTCTTAGGGACTTCCTAGCAAATTCAGAGATTTTGTTTATATTTCAATTTCACCCCTGGGTCAAATGTGTAATATAGAAAGTTAATAAAAAAATAGTATTTTATTTATTTTTTAATACATATATATATATATTAAAAAATATAAATAAAAATAATATAAAATATTAAAACAATGTAATAATATTTTCTTTATACCTATATATAATATATTTTTTTATACCTATAAATAATATATTTTTTTCAACAAAAAATAATATAAGAAATTAAATAAAGTAACATAAAATTAATTTATAATAATAAATAAATTATATGATAAAAATAATAAATAAAAATAATAATTTAATTCTTTAGATTAATTAGATGTACAATTAATCAATTATATATTAAAACTATTTTTTCGAATACACATAATTTATCTAGAAAAGTATAAATTAGCGCACTTTATATTGCAGAATATTGCAATTTATAAAACAACATGTTGCACTTTATAAAACGACCCATTGCACTTTATCAACACACTCTGCAATTAATGTTAACAACGTTCACCAAATAATTTTACGCAATATAAATCTAAAAAACGGATCTACAAAATACTTTAAAATCAATCACATCATATATCAACAAAAAAAAAAAATAAAAAAAATACAATCATACGAAAGTACCAAAATTTCAGTATAGCACTTTATGTAACAATATGTTGCACTTTATACATCATTAAGTTGCACTTTATAAAACAAAAAGTTGCACTTTATAAGACAACAGGCTGCACTTTATACATCATTAAGTTGCACTTTATAAACCAACAAGCTGCACTTTACAAGACAACACGCTGCACTTTATCACGATTATCAGATTGCACACTATAGATCGAAACCGATCGAATTGACTTTTTTTCAACCACGCATAATATAAAATAATATATAAAATAATTAATATATTAAATATAATTTAAATATAAATATCAGATTATTTTGATTATTTAGGATAATTTGGTTAACCGATCCGGATAAACAATTAGAAAGCAAAACGTAGAAAAATATTGATTGCACTTTATCGCGAGTATCAGATTGCACATTAGAAAGTAAAACTGACCGAATTCATTATTTTTTTCAATCATAAATAATATAAAAGTAATAAATTTAATTATAACATATTAAATATAATTGTTATATAGATTAAAAAATATTGTGATTATTTAAGATAATTCGGTTAACCGAACTGAATAAACCAATTAATTATGTTCAATTTCAATTTTTTTAGGAAAAAAAATCGTTTAGTTCAATCTGCACAATATAGACCTGCACCGTGCACCATAATGTTGGATGAATTGCACCTTAATAAATGTTAGATTGCACATAATATTTCATTTATATATATATATATATATATTATTTTTTAATCAAAAAATATATAAAATATTAAATAAAACAATATTAAAAACTAAAAATATTTTTATAATAAATAATATAATTTATTTAAGTTATTGTTATTTCGTTTAACTGACAAATTAAACCGACTATCATATTGCACAATAGAGATCAAAATCGACGAACTCATATTTTTTCAACCAAAAAATAATAAAAAATAATAAATAAATTTATTTATTATAAAAATTACTTTGATGTGTAAATAATATTATCATAAAAAAAAAAAACTTCCAGTTGCTCTAAAGGTTAAACAATTGCTTTGGTTGCCACTAAAATAGGATGTGAATCTCGTAGTTTTGAATTCCAGAACAGGGCAATTTTCATTTTTTATATATTATACACATTAAGTACAAAAATGTTACATAATAAAATAAATTTTTCAGTAATTATACATTTACCCCATGGCATGAATTGTAATATACTAAAAATTTGTACAACAGCAATCAAGTCCCTGTATCAACTCAAATTCTCAAATCTAAACCCCTAAAGATATTCAATATTTTCCGGCAACCCGGACGCACAGATCGGCGTCGCCGTCGATTGAGGGCCGCATCGACATCGACATGACGATTTTGTGAGACTTGATTTCACGCACAAGATACATGCCACATATCAAAATGTTGAATTGCAGAATGACGACCCCGATTTCGAAGGCATTTTCGGCAAAAAAATAGTGGTGGCGACGAAGGATAGGCGACGGGACAGAGGAGACGAACGTCACTGTTGATTTCGTGGACGACGGAGCCGTGGTTGAGTACGGAGGAGAGTGCGCGACGGCGTCGGCGGTTGGTGGACATCCGACGGCGGGTTTGAAGTACGACTGACGGCGGGGTTAAGGGAGGACGGCGGCCGATGGTGAAGTGACAGCCGCCGCCGGCCGTCGAGATACAGTGAAGCTAACCAAATGAGGAAGACGAATGTCTATGATGTCCTGTGCGTGCATCATTAGAGTTGGTGGTGTGTGTGGGTAGGAGAGAAATAGGTGGCTTGGTTAGTGGTGGGACCCACCAACTGGGTGGATGACAAACTGACAGAAGTGTCCTTTATGGTGTAGAATTGATCACAAAAATTTTACTTATTTACGTTTCTGCCACCATATTTTTTACCCTATTATTCAATTTAGACTGTATCTTAATCATTGGTAGTATGAATCCAACGATGTACGATCTCGCATTAAGAATCATTCTCATATGATCTCTTCTCTCTCTCTCTCTCTCTCTCTCTCTCTCTCTCTCTCTATATATATATATATATATATATATATATATATATATATATAAGTGCGTTCAAATGAGAAAGGAACACAAAGAAAGAAATGAGAATGAATCTGGACTATTGAATACATCACATCAATGACTATGATCAAGTCAAACTTTAATAAATAATGATCAATCATTAATGGCAGTATGATAAATAAGTATGCACATTGTGGTCAAATAGTCAAATATTTTTGACCACACAATCTATACTTTTATTAAAAGGTATACCATTTACCAGATTTAGTATAAAGAAAAGTCAACAACATTTATTGCATTACTATTTCCGTATTATACAATCAATACTTATTAAAAGGAGATTCTATTTACTATATTTACTATCCAGAAAAGTCAACTGCATTAAATGCCATTACTATTTTGGTATTATAATATTTTATTTATTTAATTTATTTATTTATTTATTTTATTTTAAAAAGGTAAGTATAATAAAAAAATAATAATAAAAAAATCAAATACCAAATAAAAATATACACTTTGACTTATTTGATTATATTTGGTATTTGATTATACCAAATATATTCCTATTTAGTATATACATTAAACACTTACTAAAGTATTTATTTGTTTTATTTGTCAAAGTTAAGTATAAATTTGTTTATATTATCAAATCATAAAAAAATATTAAATCCATATTGTAAAAAAAAAAAATCATATAATTTTATAACAATTCTACTACACTATTTAACAATATTTTTTTTATTATATAATAAAATAATAATTAAATATAATATGGTGAAAATGGGCGATGAGGTCAAGTGAGTAGAGGGGGTCTATTTATAAGTACGAAGTTTGGAAAAAATTATATTGAATGAGTGGAGAATGGGTCCCATATATGTAGTTAAATGAATGAGTAGGATTGTGGGTGTGTGTTTAAATGGAGAGAGATTTATTGGAAAGATGATGTAGAGATGATGTGGATGAGAGAGAGTGTTACTTTTTGATTGAATGAGTGATTTGTGTGTTAAGGGATGTGGATGCCCTAAGGGGATTCACATCCCTTAACACAAAAATTATTCGTTCAATAAAAAAGTAACACTCTCTCTCATCCACATCATCTCCACATCATATTTCCACTTAATCTCTATCCATTTAAACACACACCCACATTCCTACACATTCATTTAAATACATATATGAGACCCACATTATCCACTCATTTAATATAAATTTTAAATCTGTAAAAGAATAAAATAATATAGTAAAGAAATTAATTTAAAACTAAAAAAAAAAAAGAAAAACAAGCCTGATGAACGCGTTCAACCTCTTGAACATAATCTTGGGCCCTACGCATTAACTGAATGGTCACAATGCATTGAACATTTATTCAGCGTTTAAATGGAGGAAATGAACAGGCGTTGCGGCTGCCCTAACACAGGAATTGTATTAACGCGTAACTAAACAAATATTAAATATCTTGTAAAAATCAACAGTATTTGTATTAACGCGAAACTAAACAAGTATTAAATAAATTGTAAAAAATGGATAACACTCGCGTTCGACAATTAAAATCCATTATGCAAAATCATTTTCAGAAAAATGGATAACACTCGCGTTCGACAATTAAAATCCATTATGCAAAATCATTTTCAGATTAAGTGGACAACTAAACTTAAACGCCGAGCCAAAAAACAACAATAATTGTTGCTGTCTTGAATTAGCAACTTCAAATTTAACACAGTTGATGTTTCAAGAATGAAGATAAAGGTTAAATTGGATTTTATTGATTATATTCACGAGTAAAGAAGTCGGTTTCAAAGACAGAACCGAGGTTGTCTTAAATTCGTGTACCATGTGATCGAAAAAAGATCCTCGTACTATCATAAATTCTGCTATTTATAGTACGGTGGCTTTTGTCCTCTTCCTCGAAATGGATAGAGATGCATTTAATATTGAGCTGCTTTGTTTTGAGGCGGCGGGAAACATCAATGATTGCCTTTTTGTTTCGTTGGTCCAATCAGATGCTCCTAATGATTACTTTCTGTTGGGAAGCTCAAACTTTGTGGTAGTCGGTTGACATGATGTCGGTTTCAATCCTTTTTTGAGTCTGTCGAAGTTGAATCTTTCGGAAACCGGCATTCTTAAGAAGTCGGTAATTTGCTATAATACATTCCGACTTTTAGTACTTTAATTCTGATTACTGGATTTGGTATCAACAGTGAGGCCCCCGACATCAGTAAGTATTTGAAGCTTTTTAAATGATTGCTGATGTCGTTTGTTGTTTCATCTTATTCCGATTCGCTTTGCGTTGTTACCGACATGAGAACACTTCATTCGACACTTCACAGTATTTGATCTGACATGGCGGCTCTTAAAAGACGTGTCTGCATTAAATGGGCCCAACGGATACAATTTTGTAACGACATGGCGTTTCAGGATATGGCCACGTGGGATAATAATTACTGTAACGTTATGTCCCTTGAAGACACGTCCGTTATACGCGCCGTTTCCGGATGCTTCCAACGGTCATAAATCAAAACCTATAAATTGAAGTCGGTTTTGGGGCGTAAAAAATTTCTGTACCCTTAATCTCTGCGATTTTTCTTGCGTTCTTTCAGCAACCTTTTCTTTACGTACTTTTCTTGTGCACTTGCTTTTTCCTGTAATCTTTTCGTCAGTCCTGAGTCCTTCAAAAGTTTCGGTAAGAGTTTGCCCTAATCTTTCTTGTTTTCTTATTCTGTTCCAAATTATTCCTGTATTTTTCGTCGATTTCGAAGAGTGATGTCTGCACAAACCGAAAATAGCAGTAGCCGAACGATTTCGGATATTCCGATCCTTACCGATGAGGATTTGGAATTGCCTCTGGAATATTATCGGTGGGATCCCCTGTTGGTAAAGAGTCTTAATCTCCATAGGGATATCATTGATGAAGACAAGCGAGTCGAAGAGGACGCTATGTCGCTTCCGGATTACTGGAGACGTCCTGCTCGTTGATGGCCGGAGCCAATTGACGAGTATAGGGGCGAACCGAGTATTCTTACAGATGCTGATATCGTTATGCTTCGAGGAGAAGTGTATATCCCTTCGTCGGTTAAGTTGTTTGCTCCATATCCAGGCGAAAGGATTACGTGTCCGCCTCCAGGTTGTGTCGGTGTTTTTGCCGACTCACTGAGGTCTGGTCTTCGGTTCCCCCTCCCGGCTGTAATTACAGACTACTTAAGAAATTGGGGAATTAGTCTGTGTCAGGTAGCTCCAAATTCGTGGAAAAGAATCATCGGTCTTCTGGTTCTGTTAAAGGAAAAGGGCTGGGATATGCCAACCGTTGAAGAGCTAAGAAGCCTTTTCTCGTTTAGGAGATGCACTGATAGGCAAGTAGCAGATCCCCTGATTTGCTATGCTTGCGCAGGAAGGCCCCAAAGTGGCTTTAAGATCGGTGATCTGATCACAGAAATCCCGGATTCACTGCATGGGTTTCAAGAAGAATGGCTGTGGGTCGGCGGGGAGTGGCAGACTCCAAATTTTAATAAGCCTTTGATTGATGGAATGTCAATTCCGATTAACATTAATTCTGCAGTTTGTAAGTATTGTCCTTCCTTTTAACAAACCGAGTTTGTTCTGACTTGCTTTTTATTTGTGTACTAACAGGTCACCAACTTTACTATTTGCAGCCAAAAGCAAAGGGGTTGAACTCAGCTCGACTTTGAAAGAAAGAATTTCTGAGTTGTTCAAGCTCAAGAAGACACAACGCGGTTTCAAGTTGATTTTAAAGGATTCGAGGTTGAAAGCTGCTGGGCTGTGTCCAGAAATCCTAGACGGTTCCTTTCAGCCAGGTAAATTCGAATCAAATTTTTCTATACGTTATCGAAGTCGGTTACTTTTGGATATTGTGATAACTCGGTTTTGTAATTGCAGTATATTATCCACTTCTGGGCGTGCTCGGTTTTAAGTCTGTTCGTGACGCTAGAGCTTTCCGACAAAGGAGTCCGAATTTGGAACTGCGAACTAAAGTCGGGAAAAGCAAAGAGCTGCGTTTGACAGGAATGGGTCGCAAGAAATTAGTGAAGGCCTACCTGGAGAACCCCATCATGAATCCGCCAAAAACCGATGTCGGAGATGGTGCGACGTCGGCGGTTGCAGTGGTTGTCTCGCAGCCTAATCCTTTGGCTATTGCAGCAGCAGGTCCCATGGCTGCTATTGCTGCTGCGACTACTACTGCGACTGCTGCTGTTTCTGAAACTGAGCCAAATGTTGAGGCTGTCACAGCAGTGAATCCGCCGGTAATTGATTTGGCTTCTGATGAGCCTGAGGAGGGCCACGAGGTTACTGCTGAGCGTGAAGTGCCCGTTACTCGGTCGAAAAAGAGACGTGCAGAGGATATCCCAGCTACCGAGGAACGGAGAAAGAAGAAACACGATGGTGGTGACCGTGAAAAGAAGAAGGAGCCCATCGTTGATCGATCTTTCTTGCCGATGGACGAGGAAAGGTTTTTGAACTTCAGGCAGCCTCGGGAATCGGTCGAGAAGTGGTTCTCGACGTTTGAGTCGGTTGAGATTCCCGAGATCTCGAGTACGGTCGAACTGCCTGCTCATGTCATAGACGCTGCTCGGGTCCCTATGATGGTATGGGATCCGAGGTCTGAGATTGGTGTATCCTCTCTGGCGAGCGCATACAAGTTCAAATACGCCAAGGCTTGCTTGGGTCGTGCGCTTGTCAGTTTGGTGATGGCCGAAGATGAATTTCGGCTTAATGCGGCCCAGGTTGATGAAAAGAAGCATACATTGGAACTTAGAGATGGAGCACTTGCATCTCTAAGAGAAGAAGCAGCAGCCAAGGAGAAGGAGCTGCAAGTTAAAATCGATGAGCAGAGCGAGCAGCTGACAATTGCTCAAGGAGAAATTGAAGCTCTAAGGGCTGACAAGGCTTCGCTGGATAATGACGTTTTGAAGCTGACAAGTCAGGTCATCACTTCCGAACAGCGTGTGAAGATGCTCGAGGAACAGCTGTCTCGGTGCGAATCCCTTCTCCGTAAAGAACAAGATGCCCATGAAGTAACTCGGAGAAGTCGGTCTGAGGTCGAGGAGCTGCTGAAGAAAGACCGGGATGCTCATCTGGCTAAACTCGGCAGACTCCAGGAGGAAAAGATCAAGTTTGCCGAGGAGAAATACAATGACGGTGTTCGAGCCGGGAGGATTCTCGAGGCAGAGGCCCATCGGCTCAAAGAGAAAGCGGGGTCCGACTCTGAAGATGAGGACCGTGAATTTGAGATGAACACTTGCTTGAATTTGCGCTGGATGGTCGAGCGCTTTGATGACGGCTTGTATGATATTGAAGTAGTTCGGCAATTTCTTTGGTACAAGATTCAGAGCCATAACTTCAACCCTTCTATTGCGACAACTCACATTGAGGCCGACGAAGACGAGAAGAACTTTTGCGAAGGCCTTCTTGCTGCTATTAGAGCCGAAGCCGGTTTGGAAGTCTCTGAATCAGATCGAGAAAGGGAGGCTCGTTTGCGTCGCGCCTTTGTCAACATGATACTTGAGGGTGAAAAGGAGAAGAAGTCAGAGCTGGCTAATATTTTCGTGAAGACTTTATCCGAAGTTTGCTTGCAGGAAGAACTGGAGAAAATGACTCCTGAGCAGCTTCGAAAGTCGGTTGTGGCTTTCCTTGAGAGAAAAGTTGCAGAGCTATCGCAAAAGGGTGATCAGTCTGAAGTGAAGTCATCTGAAGTCGGGGAAGAAGAGACAGTTTTGAACAAGTATGTCCCTGTGACTCCCTCTGAGCTTGAACGGGCTGCGATAGCTGAAGAAGATCGAGTCTTCGACATCATTAGCCGTATCTTGTATGAAGGGATTGTAAAGAAGGATGCGGAAGAAGCAGCCAAAAAGGAAGATGGTGCTGAAGAGGCGGCGAAAGAGAAGGATAATGCTGAGGCGAAGGAGGATGATGTCGAAGTGACCAAGGCAGCTAATGAAGATGAAGGCAGTACCGATTTGGCCAAGGCAGTTGATGAGCCGGCGAAGTCGTCTTAGTAGTTTTTATCTGTTTTTGTTGTTTTTTTTTTTAAAAAAAATTGTGTTCTCGGTATGTCGAGACACAATCCTTTATTGTAATGGATTTTATTAAGTACGAATGAAAATTTCATTTTAAATTTTTCCATTCATATACCCAGCATGGCTTTTTACTTTAGCTGAATATTTCAAGTGTTAAGAAGTCGGCCAAACCTTAAATTTTTAAGTGGACACCATCTTTTGAGATGGAAACTCGGATATTATCTTTTTCAAACCAATCTTCAGGATTTGAATTTCAAGACAATCCGATATTAATTTTACTAAGTCCATAACCTTCCCAAGTCACTGTACTTTGGTATTTGAAGGTTATTAGTTTGGTCGAAAAGATATAACTTACCGAGTTAATAAGGCTCGGTTTAAATTCGAAATATCTTTTGAAAATTTTAAGCATTAGTCTTGTCCAAGTTATAAGCTTGGCTATATAAAGACTAATGATATACCGAGTTAAAATATCTCGGTTCTTTTGAAGAAATAACCTTGGCTAAATAAAGACTAACGATATGCCAAGTTAAAGTATCTCGGCTCTTTTTAAGAGACTCTTTAGCACACAAATTCATTATATACATCAAAATGTGTACAGAGTCATTGTTACATCAAGAACTTTTATTGAAAATATTTCTTCAGATAAACCGCATTCCAAGGGTATGGCAGAGTTTGTCCATTTGGCTTTTCAAGTCGGTAAGTACCTTTTGGAAGTACTTGATTAATCTTGAATGGTCCTTCCCACTTTGGTTTTAAAGGCCCCGGATCTGGTCCAGTAATTCTTTTAAGTACCAAGTCGCCGACTTGAAATGATCGAGGCTTCATCTTCGAGTTGACATATTTCTCACTTTTCTGTTTATAGGCAGCATTTTTAAGTTCTGCCACAAGACGAGTTTCGTCCAGAAGATCCAAATTAGCTTTTAAGTTTTCCGAGTTGGTTTCTTCTTGAAAGGCCGTTACTCGATAAGTTGGAGATCCGAGTTCAACAGGGATTACTGCTTCCGACCCATAAGTTAAAGAAAATGGTGTTTCCCCTGTTGCGTTGCTTGGTGTTGTCCTGTAGGCCCACAGTACATGTGATAATTCTTCTGGCCATGATCCTTTTGCTGCATCAAGCCGAACTTTTAAGCCGTTTTTGATGATCTTATTGATGGCTTCGACTTGTCCATTAGATTGAGGATGATATGGTGAAGAAAAGAAGTGTTTAATCTGATAATCTTCACAAAGAGTTTTAAGTTGTTTTCCTTCGAACTGTCGACCGTTGTCGGTTATTATAGAACTCGGTATGCCAAACCGGCATATGATCGATTTCCAAACAAAGTCGACTACTTTCTGTTCGGTTATCGTAGTTAATGGTTCGGCTTCGACCCACTTGGTAAAATAATCAACTGCTACTATAGCAAATCGGACACCTCCTTTTGCAGTTGGCAATGGACCGATTATATCGATTCCCCATCTGGCAAACGGCCATGGACTATAGATCGATTTTAAAGATTCCGGACTTTGATTTACATTTGGGGAGAATATTTGACACTTCACGCATTTACGTACCCAGTTCATTGCATCCGCTTTCAAAGTTGGCCAATAATATCCTTGTCGAAGTATTTTGTATGCTAATGTTCGTGCTCCATGATGATTCCCACAAATTCCTTCATGGACTTCCTCAAGGACATATCGTGACTCTGGCTCAGTTAAACATTTCAGCAAGGGAAGAGAGTATCCTCGTTTATAAAGAACTCCATTATCCAGTGTGAACCGAGCAGCTCGTATGCGAAGTGTTCGAGCTTCTTTTGGGTTTTGAGGTAAAGCTCCTGTTTTCAAGTACGTTATAATCGGTGTCATCCAAGTCGGTGATTTCCGTAACTCGGTATGTAAGACTTCGGGTACTGAAATAGAAGGCATCTCTTGATGACCGACTTGGACGTATTCGACATCTTCCAATCCGGTACTTGATGCAAGTTTGGACAGAGCATCAGCTGGAACATTTTGTGAACGAGGAATATGTTCTAACTGAATATCAAATCAAGACATCTTCTGTTTTACGAGCGTCAAATATGGAAGCAGCCGAGGCTCTTTAACTTCAAAATCTCCACGAACTTGATTTACGAGCAATTGTGAGTCGGAGAATACCTTCAGCTTCTTTACATTCATGGAGTTTGCAAGATTTAATCCAGATAGGAAGGCTTCATACTCGGCTTCGTTATTTGTTGCTGGGAAGAGGAACTTGACAGAATGACAAAACATCTTGTTTTGAGGGTCAGTAAGAATGATTCCTCCTCCAGCTCGATGTTGAGTTAAGGAGCCATCAACGTACAATGTCCATGATTGATCTTCATTGATCATCTCAATTGCAGGAGTAAATTCGGCAATAAAGTCGGATAAAGCTTGAGCTTTTATTGCAGTTCTCGGTTTGTAATGAATATCATATTGACCGAGTTCTACGGCCCATTTGATTAGTCTTCCCGACGTATCAGGTCGGTGTAAAATCGACTTCAAGGGATAAGAAGTGAGTACTGTTATTGAATGTTCTTGGAAATAAGGACGTAACTTTCGAGCAGCAGTAACAAGGGCATATGCCAACTTCTCCATCGCCGGGTATCGTAATTCTGCTTCGTGTAAGGCCTTACTGACATAGTAGATTGGATATTGCTGACGTCCTTCTTCACGAATAAGAACAGCACTAATTGCAGAATTACTTACCCCCAAATATAGGTATAACATTTCTTCGGGGATCGGTTTCTGTAAAGTCGGGATTTGAAGGAGTGTTTCTTTTATTTTATCCAGAGCTAGTTGACATTCTTCTGTCCACTTGAAGCATTTCCCCTTCCTTATAGATTCGAAGAAGGGTTTGCATTGATCTGTTGATTTAGATAGGAACCGATTTAAGGCAGCAAGTCGGCCGGTAAGGGCTTGAACTCCTTTCACCGATGTGGGAGGTGATAGATCCAGAATTGCCTTTATTTTTACTGGGTTGGCTTCAATACCCCGTTGAGTAACAATATATCCCAAAAATTTCCCAGAACCGACTCCGAAAGTACATTTCTTTGGGTTAAGCACCATTGAATATTCTCTCAAGATGTTGAACATTTCCTGTAAGTGATCAATGTGATCGGCCGCATGAACCGACTTGACTAACATGTCATCCACGTAAACTTCCATGGTATGTCCAATGAGTTGGGCGAACATTTTATTAACCAGCCTCTGATATGTGGCCCCAGCATTTTTAAGACCGAACGGCATCATAGTATAACAATATAATCCTCGGGCTGAATAAAAAGATGTATGTTCTGCCTCATCAGGGTCCATTGGAATTTGATTATAACCTGAATATGCATCCATAAAGCTCATCAATTCATGTCCAGCTGTGGCATCCACCATGTAATCGATATGCGGTAAAGGATAACTGTCTTTGGGACAGGCTTTATTTAAGTCGGTAAAATCAATACAAAGTCGCCATGCACCAGAACTCTTTTTCACGAGAACAGGATTTGACACCCAAGTCGGGTATTTGGTTTCTTGAATGAACTTGTTATCAACCAACTTCTGAACCTCTTCTTCGAGGGCTTTCTGTCGGTCAGGACCGAGTTTGCGTCGTTTTTGGACCAGTAGTTTAATTGTTGGATCCAAGTTGAGTCGATGAGAAGCGACCTTTGGATCAATTCCTTTCATATCTTCGTGTTTCCAGGCAAATATGTCGGAATTCGCCTTGAGGAATTGAATGAGCCGAGTTCGCAGTGGTTCTTGAAGATTGGCCCCAATTTGCACCGACTTGTGACAAACTGGATCATCAATGAATATTATTTCAACCTCTTCTAATGGTTCGGCTCGTTCAAGTTTGCTCTTTTCCTTAAATTGAATTCGAGGATCAAGTACGTCTTCTTCTTTATTTGGCTCTTTTCCCGGACGTCTTCCACGATCACAAATTAGATCGTTGTTTGATTTCGCAGGATCAAGTTCCATCTCGGTATTGCATGATTCCGAGTTAATGAGTGTTGAACTTTCTCGATTTTCTTCAACATCCTCCATCATATGTACAGGCATACAAGGTTCATGCCAGGGTTTAACCCATACCATTCCGCGAGCTTCGTACTGGTCTCCATAATGAGTTCCTTCTCCATTATTAGTTGGAAATTTTAGTGCATAATGAAATATTGATACAGCTGCACGAAGCTTGTATAAAGCAGTCCGTCCAATGATGGCGTTGTATTGATTTTTAAGATCCATGACCTTGAATGTCTCCATAATTACTTTGGAAGCTTGTCCAGGGATTCCGAACCGAATTGGCATAGTGATTTCGCCAAGGGTTGTCGTTATAGTTCCGTTAAAGCCTTGAACTTGATCTTTACAGGGTTTTAGCTCGGCCGGATCGATTCCCATTTGTTCAAATGTACGCAACATCATAATGCTTGAATATGCGCCAGTGTCCACCAACATACGATGTATCGGTATTCCACAGATGGGTGCCGTGATTATCAAGGGATCAGCATGAGGGTGAGCAAAATAACTTGCGTCATCAACATTGAATGTTATCGGGCAATTGTTCCGAGCATTAATTTTATCTCGGAGGTCGGTAGTTAAAACTGTTTTTCCCGAGTTAAAAGCTTTGCGAGCATACGCTTTTATTTGCCTTCGTGATTCCGACATTGCATTACTGCTGTTATTAACCCGGGGAACATGGTGTGAATTGTCAGGATTATAGTATCCTCCTCGGTACATCATTTCAGTCGAGTCTCCTTCCCTTTGATTCGTCATGTATATCTCTTTCTCATTTGATCTCACCCGCTTTGGATTAATTGGACGCTCTTCATCGTCTTCATCGTCTGGTATGTCTGGCATTCTTCCTTTTCGTTTATAATCAACATTCTTGGCAAATCTTTGGACTTGAGGATGTCCAATAAGCCGCAACAAGGCAGAAAGTAAACCAAGACATTCATCAGTATTATGGCCTGCCGACTTATGATATGAACAATATCTTGTTTTATCAAGTTTTTCTTCGGGTGTTCTGACAGGTCGAGGATCAGGAAGAATTCCCTTTCCTTTTAATTCCTCAAATATTGTTGCTGCTCCTGCCGAGAATACTGTCTGGTAACTGGATTTAACTTCATTCAGATATTTAGTTCTAGCTTCTTGTACTTCAGGGATTTTTGAATTCCCAAATCGTGACTTATTTGGCTTGAAAAATTTATTTTTCTTCTTTTTTGATTCTTGCCCGACATCCGACTTCAACGAGGAAAAGTCGATATTAGGAACCGACATTGATTCTTCGGCTAAAATGTGTTGCTGAGCCCGAGCTAGAAAGTCTTGAAATGAAGTCGGTTTATTTTGGCATATACTCCATCGGAACAACGAATTTGGCTTCAATCCGGCTATAGCTGTGACCAATAGCGTTTCGGGATGGCATTGCTCCATATTTTGTATGCGCTCGTTGAACCGAGTAATGTAGTCTTTTACACTTTCATCATCTTTTTGTACAATATTTGCGATTGACTCTTTGGGAATTAAAGACACCCGGGCCCCGATAAAATGAGAACGAAAAGCTGTTCTCAGCTGCTGCCATGTGAAAATTGAATACCGAGGTAGAGAATGATACCATTTCTGGGCTCGTGGTCCCAGAGTTAAGGAAAACATCCGACATCTGAGTGCTTCATTCGCTGCATGAAGATCCATCCAAGATGTGTATTGACCGAGATGGGCATCAGGATCAGAAGTTCCATCATATAAGCCGATTTGCGGAACTTTCACTTTAGTTGGGATAGGTTCTCTGGTCAGGTGAGGAGCTAAGGGAGTTCCAACCTCTTGATACGTCTCTTCTATTACTGGGGTTCGTCGTGGCGGTCCTCCATGTTCACCTTGACAAGTCTCCAGCTCAGCAATTCTTTTTCTTAACATTTCTAACTCTTCTGATTCGCGTCTTTGACGATTTCTTTCAATCAAACGACGTAATTCGTTCTGCCTACGACGAGCATGAGTTTGTTCAAGAGTGTGTCGCAAATCAGAAGGTTGGTCATGTCGTGATAGTTCTGGTAACGACGGAGTAGACTGTCGTGGTCGTTGTCCAGAATGGCTTTCTGCAGTCGCTTCTGATCGCGCTGGTTCTGGGACTCGAGTTTGTACTGGAACTACCCCACGATTTTGAGTTGTTGCATCATGTTGCGATTCACGTGTATGTGGGTGGGATGTTGCATGTGATGTTGCAGGAATATTATTTCTTCGAGGAACTGGAGTTGAACGAGTTTGAGGATTAACCGCTGGGGTTGACTCTATTCTTGTTCGTGCCATAAAATCAGTCAAGTTTTTCAAGAACTCTGGATCTTGAAATAGGGCCGAATAATCAATCGAGGTTGATGGCACAGCGGAAGTTCCAGTTGTATGAGTTGGATGACGATTAATCCCAGGGTCAGGATTTCGTTCATTTCGTCCAGAATTCGACATCCTTTGTGAGTTGTTTACAGGACAAAACAATTGAAAAGGGAAAGTGGGCCCTTCCTCTAGCGCCAAACTGTTGCTGTCTTGAATTAGCAACTTCAAATTTAACACAGTTGATGTTTCAAGAATGAAGATAAAGGTTAAATTGGATTTTATTGATTATATTCACGAGTACAGAAGTCGGTTTCAAAGACAGAACCGAGGTTGTCTTAAATTCGTGTACCATGTGATCGAAAAAAGATCCTCGTACTATCATAAATTCTGCTATTTATAGTACGGTGGCTTTTGTCCTCTTCCTCGAAATGGATAGAGATGCATTTAATATTGAGCTGCTTTGTTTTGAGGCGGCGGGAAACATCAATGATTGCCTTTTTGTTTCGTTGGTCCAATCAGATGCTCCTAATGATTACTTTCTGTTGGGAAACTTTGTGGTAGTCGGTTGACATGATGTCGGTTTCAATCCTTTTTTGAGTCTGTCGAAGTTGAATCTTTCGGAAACCGGCATTCTTAAGAAGTCGGTAATTTGCTATAATACATTCCGACTTTAAGTACTTTAATTCTGATTACTGGATTTGGTATCAACAATAATCACGAAGATTAATTGTAAAAAAATTCAACAGTATATATTAAATGATACAAAATCACTTTTCAGCGAACAGAAATTAAATAGATTTAGTGAGTAAAAAGCAAAACAGTATGTATTAAACAACGATATCCGCTGTTTTTCGTATGAAATTTTTAGATTAAACGCTACAAAATCACACCAGTATGTATTAAAGGATACAAAATCACTTTTCAGCGAACAGAAATTAAAAAGATCTAGAGGTTAAACAGCAAAACAGTATGTATTAAACAACAATATCCTCTGTTTTTTGCATGAATTTTTTAGATTAAACGCAACAAAATCTCACTCTATCATGATATCGTCAAAATTCGTAAAAAAACAGAAATTAAACGCTAGAATCGACATAACTTCAGCCAACAAAGATTAAACAACTATCAACTAACACACGTAAATCAATTAAAACAGCAAAACTCAAGTTCGTAGTAGGATAACTAAACTCATGCATTCTCATATATCAAACATAAATCAAGCTCAACAAAATAAGACTAAGGTTAAATGAATAGAATAATCTACGTACATTGCGTTTTGCTTTGAAACTTCACAAAATTTGAAACAGCACCTGGAAAAGAAAACACAGAATTAGAATAACAACTGAGAAGAAGAAAGTACAAACAAGTGAGGAGAGGAAAGTATAAAAACTGAAAAGAAGGAGTATAAACAGTGAACTTACAATCTAAAAAATGAAAATGGGCGATGAGGTCAAGTGAGTAGAGGGGGTCTATTTATAAGTACGAAGTTTGAAAAAAATTATATTGAATGAGTGGAGAATGGGTCCCATATATGTAGTTAAATGAATGAGTAGGAATGTGGGTGTGTGTTTAAATGGAGAGAGATTTATTGGAAAGATGATGTGGATATGATGTGGACGAGAGAGAGTGTTACTTTTTGATTGAATGAATGATTTGTGTGTTAAGGGATGTGGATGCCCTAAGGGCATTCACATCCCTTTACACAAAAATTATTTGTTCAATAAAAAAGTAACACTCTCTCTCATTCATATCATCTCCACATCATATTTCCACTTAATCTCTATCCATTTAAACACACACTCACATTCCTACACATTCATTTAAATACATATATGGGACCCACATTATCCACTCATTTAATATAAATTTTAAATCTGTAAACGAATAAAATAATATAGTTAAGAAATTAATTTAAAAAAAAAAAAAAAAAAAGAAAAACAAGCCTGATGAACGCGTTCAACCTCTTGAACATAATCCTGGGCCCCACGCATTAACTGAATGGTCACAATGCATTGAACATTTATTCAGCGTTTAAATGGAGGAAATGAACAGGCGTTGCGGCTGCCCTAACACAGGAATTGTATTAACGCGTAACTAAACAAATATTAAATATCTTGTAAAAATCAACAGGATTTGTATTAACGCGAAACTAAACAAGTATTAAATAAATTGTAAAAAATGGATAACACTCGCGTTCGACAATTAAAATCCATTATGCAAAATCATTTTCAGAAAAATGGATAACACTCGCGTTCGACAATTAAAATCCATTATGCAAAATCATTTTCAGATTAAGTGGACAACTAAACTTAAACGCCGAGCCAAAAAACAACAATAATCACGAAGATTAATTGTAAAAAAATTCAACAGTATGTATTAAAGGATACAAAATCACTTTTCAGCGAACAGAAATTAAATAGATTTAGTGAGTAAAAAGCAAAACAGTATGTATTAAACAACGATATCCGCTGTTTTTCGTATGAATTTTTTAGATTAAACGCTACAAAATCTCACCAGTATGTATTAAAGGATACAAAATCACTTTTCAGCGAACAGAAATTAAAAAGATCTAGAGGTTAAACAGCAAAACAGTATGTATTAAACAACGATATCCTCTGTTTTTTGCATGAATTTTTTAGATTAAACGCAACAAAATCTCACTCTATCAGGATATCGTCAAAATTCGTAAAAAAACAGAAATTAAACGCTAGAATCGACATAACTTCAGCCAACAAAGATTAAACAACTATCAACTAACACACGTAAATCAATTAAAACAGCAAAACTCAAGTTCGTAGTAGGATAACTAAACTCATGCATTCTCATATATCAAACATAAATCAAGCTCAACAAAATAAGACTAAGGTTAAATGAATAGAATAATCTACGTACATTGCATTTTGCTTTGAAACTTCACAAAACTTGAAACAGCACCTGGAAAAGAAAACACAGAATTAGAATAACAACTGAGAAGAAGAAAGTACAAACAAGTGAGGAGAGGAAAGTATAAAAACTGAAAAGAAGGAGTATAAACAGTGAACTTACAATCTAAAAAATAAAAATGGGCGATGAGGTCAAGTGAGTAGAGGGGGTCTATTTATAAGTACGAGGTTTGGTAAAAATTATATTGAATGAGTGGAGAATGGGTCCCATATATTTAGTTAAATGAATGAGTAGGAATGTTGGTGTGTGTTTAAATGGAGAGAGATTTATTGGAAAGATGATGTGGAGATGATGTGATGAGAGAGAGTGTTACTTTTTTGATTGAATGAATGATTAGGGCATCCACATCTCTTAACACAAAAATCATTCATTCAATCAAAAAAGTAACACTCTCTCTCATCCACATCATCTCCACATCATCTTTCTAATAAATCTCTCTCCATTTAAACACACACCCACATTCCTACACATTCATTTAAATACATATATGAGACCCACATTATCCACTCATTTAATATAAATTTTAAATCTATAAAAGAATAAAATAATATAGTTAAGAAATTAATTTAAAACAAAAAAAGAAAAAGAAAAACAAGCCTGATGAACGCGTTCAACCTCTTGAACATAATCCTGGGCCCCATGCATTAACTGAATGGTCACAATGCATTGAACATTTATTCAGCGTTTAAATGGAGGAAATGAACAGGCGTTGCGGCTGCCCTAACACAGGAATTGTATTAACGCGTAACTAAACAAATATTAAATATCTTCTAAAAATCAACAGGATTTGTATTAACGCGAAACTAAACAAGTATTAAATAAATTGTAAAAAATGGATAACACTCGCGTTCGACAATAAAATCCATTATGCAAAATCATTTTCAGAAAAATGGATAACACTCGCGTTCGACAATTAAAATCCATTATGCAAAATCATTTTCAGATTAAGTGGACAACTAAACTTAAACGCCGAGCCAAAAAACAACAATAATCACGAAGATTAATTGTAAAAAAATTCAACAGTATGTATTAAATGATACAAAATCACTTTTCAGCGAACAGAAATTAAATAGATTTAGTGAGTAAAAAGCAAAACAGTATGTATTAAACAACGATATCCGCTGTTTTTCGTATGAAATTTTTAGATTAAACGCTATAAAATCACACCAGTATGTATTAAAGGATACAAAATCACTTTTCAGCGAACAGAAATTAAAAAGATCTAGAGGTTAAACAGCAAAACAGTATGTATTAAACAACAATATCCTCTATTTTTTGCATGAATTTTTTAGATTAAACGCAACAAAATCTCACTCTATCATGATATCGTCAAAATTCGTAAAAAAACAGAAATTAAACGCTAGAATCGACATAACTTCAGCCAACAAAGATTAAACAACTATCAACTAACACACGTAAATCAATTAAAACAGCAAAACTCAAGTTCGTAGTAGGATAACTAAACTCATGCATTCTCATATATCAAACATAAATCAAGCTCAACAAAATAAGACTAAGGTTAAATGAATAGAATAATCTACGTACATTGCGTTTTGCTTTGAAACTTCACAAAATTTGAAACAGCACCTGGAAAAGAAAACACAGAATTAGAATAACAACTGAGAAGAAGAAAGTACAAACAAGTGAGGAGAGGAAAGTATAAAAACTGAAAAGAAGGAGTATAAACAGTGAACTTACAATCTAAAAAATGAAAATCGGCGATGAGGTCAAGTGAGTAGAGGGGGTCTATTTATAAGTACGAAGTTTGAAAAAAATTATATTGAATGAGTGGAGAATGGGTCCCATATATGTAGTTAAATGAATGACTAGGAATGTGGGTGTGTGTTTAAATGGAGAGAGATTTATTGGAAAGATGATGTGGATATGATGTGGATGAGAGAGAGTGTTACTTTTTGATTGAATGAATGATTTGTGTGTTAAGGGATGTGGATGCCCTAAGGGCATTCACATCCCTTTACACAAAAATTATTTGTTCAATAAAAAAGTAACACTCTCTCTCATTCACATCATCTCCACATCATATTTCCACTTAATCTCTATCCATTTAAACACACATTCACATTCCTACACATTCATTTAAATACATATATGGGACCCACATTATCCACTCATTTAATATAAATTTTAAATCTATAAAAGAATAAAATAATATAGTTAAGAAATTAATTAAAAAAAAAAAAAAAAGAAAAACAAGCCTGATGAACGCGTTCAACCTCTTGAACATAATCCTGGGCCCCACGCATTAACTGAATGGTCACAATGCATTGAACATTTATTCAGCGTTTAAATGGAGGAAATGAACAGGCGTTGCGGCTGCCCTAACACAGGAATTGTATTAACGCGTAACTAAACAAATATTAAATATCTTGTAAAAATCAACAGGATTTGTATTAACGCGAAACTAAACAAGTATTAAATAAATTGTAAAAAATGGATAACACTCGCGTTCGACAATTAAAATCCATTATGCAAAATCATTTTCAGAAAAATGGATAACACTCGCGTTCGACAATTAAAATCCATTATGCAAAATCATTTTCAGATTAAGTGGACAACTAAACTTAAACGCCGAGCCAAAAAACAACAATAATCACGAAGATTAATTGTAAAAAAATTCAACAGTATGTATTAAAGGATACAAAATCACTTTTCAGCGAACAGAAATTAAATAGATTTAGTGAGTAAAAAGCAAAACAGTATGTATTAAACAACGATATCCGCTGTTTTTCGTATGAATTTTTTAGATTAAACGCTACAAAATCTCACCAGTATGTATTAAAGGATACAAAATCACTTTTCAGCGAACAGAAATTAAAAAGATCTAGAGGTTAAACAGCAAAACAGTATGTATTAAACAACGATATCCTCTGTTTTTTGCATGAATTTTTTAGATTAAACGCAACAAAATCTCACTCTATCAGGATATCGTCAAAATTCGTAAAAAAACAGAAATTAAACGCTAGAATCGACATAACTTCAGCCAACAAAGATTAAACAACTATCAACTAACACACGTAAATCAATTAAAACAGCAAAACTCAAGTTCGTAGTAGGATAACTAAACTCATGCATTCTCATATATCAAACATAAATCAAGCTCAACAAAATAAGACTAAGGTTAAATGAATAGAATAATCTACGTACATTGCGTTTTGCTTTGAAACTTCACAAAACTTGAAACAGCACCTGGAAAAGAAAACACAGAATTAGAATAACAACTGAGAAGAAGAAAGTACAAACAAGTGAGGAGAGGAAAGTATAAAAACTGAAAAGAAGGAGTATAAACAGTGAACTTACAATCTAAAAAATGAAAATGGGCGATGAGGTCAAGTGAGTAGAGGGGGTCTATTTATAAGTACGAAGTTTGGAAAAAATTATATTGAATGAGTGGAGAATGGGTCCCATATATGTAGTTAAATGAATGAGTAGGAATGTGGGTGTGTGTTTAAATGGAGAGAGATTTATTGGAAAGATGATGTGGAGATGATGTGGATGAGAGAGAGTGTTACTTTTTGATTGAATGAATGATTTGTGTGTTAAGGGATGTGGATGCCCTAAGGGCATTCACATCCCTTTACACAAAAATTATTTGTTCAATAAAAAAGTAACACTCTCTCTCATTCACATCATCTCCACATCATATTTCCACTTAATCTCTATCCATTTAAACACACACCCACATTCCTACACATTCATTTAAATACATATATGGGACCCACATTATCCACTCATTTAATATAAATTTTAAATCTGTAAAAGAATAAAATAATATAGTTAAGAAATTAATTTAAAAAAAAAAAAAAAAAAGAAAAACAAGCCTGATGAACGCGTTCAACCTCTTGAACATAATCCTGGGCCCCACGCATTAACTGAATGGTCACAATGCATTGAACATTTATTCAGCGTTTAAATGGAGGAAATGAACAGGCGTTGCGGCTGCCCTAACACAGGAATTGTATTAACGCGTAACTAAACAAATATTAAATATCTTGTAAAAATCAACAGGATTTGTATTAACGCGAAACTAAACAAGTATTAAATAAATTGTAAAAAATGGATAACACTCGCGTTCGACAATTAAAATCCATTATGCAAAATCATTTTCAGAAAAATGGATAACACTCGCGTTCGACAATTAAAATCCATTATGCAAAATCATTTTCAGATTAAGTGGACAACTAAACTTAAACGCCGAGCCAAAAAACAACAATAATCACGAAGATTAATTGTAAAAAAATTCAACAGTATGTATTAAAGGATACAAAATCACTTTTCAGCGAACAGAAATTAAATAGATTTAGTGAGTAAAAAGCAAAACAGTATGTATTAAACAACGATATCCGCTGTTTTTCGTATGAATTTTTTAGATTAAACGCTACAAAATCTCACCAGTATGTATTAAAGGATACAAAATCACTTTTCAGCGAACAGAAATTAAAAAGATCTAGAGGTTAAACAGCAAAACAGTATGTATTAAACAACAATATCCTCTGTTTTTTGCATGAATTTTTTAGATTAAACGCAACAAAATCTCACTCTATCAGGATATCGTCAAAATTCGTAAAAAAACAGAAATTAAACGCTAGAATCGACATAACTTCAGCCAACAAAGATTAAACAACTATCAACTAACACACGTAAATCAATTAAAACAGCAAAACTCAAGTTCGTAGTAGGATAACTAAACTCATGCATTCTCATATATCAAACATAAATCAAGCTCAACAAAATAAGACTAAGGTTAAATGAATAGAATAATCTACGTACATTGCGTTTTGCTTTGAAACTTCACAAAACTCGAAACAGCACCTGGAAAAGAAAACACAGAATTAGAATAACAACTGAGAAGAAGAAAGTACAAACAAGTGAGGAGAGGAAAGTATAAAAACTGAAAAGAAGGAGTATAAACAGTGAACTTACAATCTAAAAAATGAAAATGGGCGATGAGGTCAAGTGAGTAGAGGGGGTCTATTTATAAGTACGAAGTTTGGAAAAAATTATATTGAATGAGTGGAGAATGGGTCCCATATATGTAGTTAAATGAATGAGTAGGAATGTGGGTGTGTGTTTAAATGGATAGAGATTAAGTGGAAATATGATGTGGAGATGATGTGGATGAGAGAGAGTGTTACTTTTTTATTGAACAAATAATTTTTGTGTTAAGGGATGTGGATGCCCTAAGGGCATCCACATCCACTTAATCTCTATCCATTTAAACACACACCCACATTCCTACACATTCATTTAAATACATATATGAGACCCACATTATCCACTCATTTAATATAAATTTTAAATCTATAAAAGAATAAAATAATATAGTTAAGAAATTAATTTAAAACAAAAAAAGAAAAAGAAAAACAAGCCTGATGAACGCGTTCAACCTCTTGAACATAATCCTGGGCCCCACGCATTAACTGAATGGTCACAATGCATTGAACATTTATTCAGCGTTTAAATGGAGGAAATGAACAGGCGTTGCGGCTGCCCTAACACAGGAATTGTATTAACGCGTAACTAAACAAATATTAAATATCTTCTAAAAATCAACAGGATTTGTATTAACGCGAAACTAAACAAGTATTAAATAAATTGTAAAAAATGGATAACACTCGCGTTCGACAATAAAATCCATTATGCAAAATCATTTTCAGAAAAATGGATAATACTCGCGTTCGACAATTAAAATCCATTATGCAAAATCATTTTCAGATTAAGTGGACAACTAAACTTAAACGCCGAGCCAAAAAAACAACAATAATCACGAAGATTAATTGTAAAAAAATTCAACAATATGTATTAAAGGGTACAAAATCACTTTTCAGCGAACAGAAATTAAATAGATTTAGTGAGTAAAAAGTAAAACAGTATGTATTAAACAACGATATCCGCTGTTTTTCGTATGAATTGTTTAGATTAAACGCTACAAAATCTCACCAGTATGTATTAAAGGATACAAAATCACTTTTCAGCGAACAGAAATTAAAAAGATCTAGAGGTTAAACAGCAAAACAGTATGTATTAAACAACGATATCCTCTGTTTTTTGCATGAATTTTTTAGATTAAACGCAACAAAATCTCACTCTATCAGGATATCGTCAAAATTCATAAAAAAAACAGAAATTAAACGCTATAATCAACATAACTTCAGCAAACAAAGATTAAACAACTATCAACTAACACACGTAAATCAATTAAAACAGCAAAACTCAAGTTCGTAGTAGGATAACTAAACTCATGCATTCTCATATATTAAACATAAATCAAGCTCCACAAAATAAGACTAAGGTTAAATGAATAGAATAATCTACGTACATTGCGTTTTGCTTTGAAACTTCACAAAACTTGAAACAGCACCTGGAAAAGAAAACACAGAATTAGAATAACAACTAAGAAGAAGAAAGTACAAACAAGTGAGGAGAGGAAAGTATAAAAACTGAAAAGAAGGAGTATAAACAGTGAACTTACAATCTAAAAAATGAAAATGGGCGATGAGGTCAAGTGAGTAGAGGGGGTCTATTTATAAGTACGAAGTTTGGAAAAAATTATATTGAATGAGTGGAGAATGGGTCCCATATATGTAGTTAAATGAATGAGTAGGAATATGGGTGTGTGTTTAAATGGAGAGAGATTTATTGGAAAGATGATGTGGAGATGATGTGGATGAGAGAGAGTGTTACTTTATTGAACGAATAATTTTTGTGTTAAGGGATGTGAATGCCCTTAGTTAATCTCTATCCATTTAAACACACACCCACATTCCTACACATTCATTTAAATACATATATGGGATTCACATTTTCCACTCATTTAATATAAATTTCAAATCTGTAAAAGAATAAAATAATATAGTTAAGAAATTAATTTAAAACAAAAAAAAGAAAAGAAAAACAAGCCTGATGAACGCGTTCAACCTCTTGAACATAATCCTGGGCCCCACGCATTAACTGAATGGTCACAATGCATTGAACATTTTTTCAGCGTTTAAATGGAGGAAATGAACAGGCGTTGCGGCTGCCCTAACACAAGAATTGTATTAACGCGTAACTAAACAAATATTAAATATCTTGTAAAAATCAACAGGGTTTGTATTAACGCGAAACTAAACAAGTATTAAATAAATTGTAAGAAATGGATAACACTCGCGTTCGACAATTAAAATCCATTATGCAAAATCATTTTCAGAAAAATGGATAACACTCGCGTTCGACAATTAAAATCCATTATGCAAAATCATTTTCAGATTAAGTGGACAACTAAACTTAAATGCCGAGCCAAAAAAACAACAATAATAACGAAGATTAATTGTAAAAAAATTCAACAATATGTATTAAAGGATACAAAATCACTTTTCAGCGAACAGAAATTAAATAGATTTAGTGAGTAAAAAGCAAAACAGTATGTATTAAACAACGATATCCGCTGTTTTTTGTATGAATTTTTTAGATTAAACGCTACAAAATCTCACCAGTATGTATTAAAGGATACAAAATCGTTTTTTAGCGAACAGAAATTAAAAAGATCTAGAGGTTAAACAGCAAAACAGTATGTATTAAACAACGATATCCTCTGTTTTTTGCATGAATTTTTTAGATTAAACGCAACAAAATCTCACTCTATTAGGGTATCGTCAAAATTCGTAAAAAAACAGAAATTAAACGTTAGAATCGACATAACTTCAGCCAACAAAGATTAAACAACTATCAACTAACACACGTAAATCAATTAAAACAGCAAAACTCAAGTTCATAGTAGGATAACTAAACTCATGCATTCTCATATATCAAAACATAAATCAAGCTCAACAAAATAAGACTAAGGTTAAATGAATAGAATAATCTACGTACATTGCGTTTTGCTTTGAAACTTCACAAAACTTGAAACAGCACCTGGAAAAGAAAACACAGAATTAGAATAACAACTGAGAAGAAGAAAGTACAAACAAGTGAGGAGAGGAAAGTATAAAAACTGAAAAGAAGGAGTATAAACAGTGAACTTACAATCTAAAAAATGAAAATGGGCGATGAGGTCAAGTGAGTAGAGGAGGTCTATTTATAAGTACAAAGTTTGGAAAAAATTAAATTGAATGAGTGGAGAATGGGTCCCATATATGTAGTTAAATGAATAAGTAAGAATGTGGGTGTGTGTTTAAATGGAGAGAGATTTATTGGAAAGATGATGTGGATGAGAGAGAGTGTTACTTTTTGATTGAATGAATGATTTGTGTGTTAAGGGATGTGGATGTCCTAAGGGCATTCACATCCCTTAACACAAAAATTATTCGTTCAATAAAAAAGTAACACTCTCTCTCATTCGCATCATCTCCACATCATATTTCCACTTAATCTCTATCCATTTAAACCCACACTCACATTCCTACACATTCATTTAAATACATATATGGGACCCACATTATCCACTCATTTAATATAAATTTTAAATCTGTAAAAGAATAAAATAATATAGTTAAGAAATTAAATTAAAACAAAAAAAAAAAAGAAAAACAAGCCTGATGAACACGTTCAACCTCTTGAACATAATCTTGGGCCCAACGCATTAACTGAATGTGACAATGCATTGAACATTTATTTAGCGTTTAAATGGAGGAAATGAACAGGCGTTGCGGCTGCCCTAACACAGGAATTGTATTAACGCGTAACTAAACAAATATTAAATATCTTGTAAAAATCAACAGGATTTGTATTAACGCGAAACTAAACAAGTAATAAATAAATTGTAAAAAATGGATAACACTCGCGTTCGACAATTAAAATCCATTATGCAAAATCATTTTCTGATTAAGTGGAAAACTAAACTTAAACGCTGAGCCAAAAAACAACAATAATCACGAAGATTAATTGTAAAAAAATTCAACAGTATGTATTAAAGGATACAAAATCACTTTTCAGCGAACAGAGATTAAATAGATTTAGTGAGTAAAAAGCAAAACAGTATGTATTAAACAACGATATCCGCTGTTTTTCGTATGAATTTTTGAGATTAAACGCTACAAAATCTCACCAGTATGTATTAAAGGATACAAAATCAACAGAAATTAAAAAGATCTAGAGGTTAAACAGCAAAACAGTATGTATTAAACAACGATATCCTCTGTTTTTTGCATGAATTTTTTAGATTAAACGCAACAAAATCTCACTCTATCAGGATATCGTCAAAATTCGTAAAAAAACAGAAATTAAACGCTAGAATCGACATAACTTCAGCCAACAAAGATTAAACAACTATCAACTAACACACGTAAATCAATTAAAACAGCAAAACTCAAGTTCGTAGTAGGATAACTAAACTCATGCATTCTCATATATCAAACATAAATCAAGCTCAACAAAATAAGACTAAGGTTAAATGAATAGAATAATCTACGTGCATTGCGTTTTGCTTTGAAACTTCACAAAACTTGAAACAGCACCTGGAAAAGAAAACACAGAATTGGAATAACAACTGAGAAGAAGAAAGTACAAACAAGTGAGGAGAGGAAAGTATAAAAACTGAAAAGAAGGAGTATAAACAGTGAACTTACAATCTAAAAAATGAAAATGGGCGATGAGGTCAAGTGAGTAGAGGGGGTCTATTTATAAGTACGAAGTTTGGAAAAAATTAAATTGAATGAGTGGAGAATGGGTCCCATATATGTAGTTAAATGAATAAGTAGGAATGTGGGTGTGTGTTTAAATGGATAGAGATTAAGTGGAAATATGATGTGGAGATGATGTGAATGAGAGAGAGTGTTACTTTTTTATTGAACGAATAATTTTTGTGTTAAGGGATGTGAATGCCCTAAATTTTATTAAAAAAGTAACACTCTCTCTCATCCACATCATCTCCACATCATATTTCCACTTAATCTCTATCCATTTAAACACACACTCACATTTCTACACATTCATTTAAATACATATATGGGACCCACATTATCCACTCATGTAATATAAATTTTAAATCTGTAAAAGAATAAAATAATATAGTTAAGAAATTAATTTAAAACAAAAAAAAAAAGAAAAACAAGCCTGATGAACGCGTTCAACCTCTTGAACATAATCTTGGGCCCCACGCATTAACTGAATGGTGACAATGCATTGAACATTTATTCAGCGTTTAAATGGAGGAAATGAACAGGCGTTGCGGCTGCCCTAACACAGGAATTGTATTAACGCGTAACTAAACAAATATTAAATATCTTGTAAAAATCAACAGGATTTGTATTAACGCGAAACTAAACAAGTGTTAAATAAATTGTAAAAAATGGATAACACTCGTGTTCGACAATTAAAATCCATTATGCAAAATCATTTTCAGAAAAATGGATAACACTCGCGTTCGACAATTAAAATCCATTAATCAAAATCATTTTCAGATTAAGTGGAAAACTAAACTTAAACACCGAGCCAAAAAACAACAATAATCACGAAGATTAATTGTAAAAAAATTCAACAGTATGTATTAAAGGATACAAAATCACTTTTCAGCGAACAGAGATTAAATAGATTTAGTGAGTAAAAAGCAAAACAGTATGTATTAAACAACGATATCCGCTGTTTTTCGTATGAATTTTTGAGATTAAACGCTACAAAATCTGACCAGTATGTATTAAAGGATACAAAATCACTTTTCAGCGAACAAAAATTAAAAAGATCTAGAGGTTAAACAGCAAAACAATATGTATTAAACAACGATATCCTCTGTTTTTTGCATGAATTTTTTAGATTAAACGCAACAAAATCTCACTCTATCAGGATATCGTCAAAATTCGTAAAAAAACAGAAATTAAACGCTAGAATCGACATAAATTCAGCCAACAAAGATTAAACAACTATCAACTAACACACGTAAATCAATTAAAACAGCAAAACTCAAGTTCGTAGTAGGATAACTAAACTCATGTATTCTCATATATCAAACATAAATCAAGCTCAACAAAATAAGACTAAGGTTAAATGAATAGAATAATCTACGTACATTGCGTTTTGCTTTGAAACTTCACAAAACTTGAAACAGCACCTGGAAAAGAAAACACAGAATTAGAATAACAACTGAGAAGAAGAAAGTACAAACAAGTGAGGAGAGGAAAGTATAAAAACTGAAAAGAAGGAGTATAAACAGTGAACTTACAATCTAAAAAATGAAAATGGGCGATGAGGTCAAGTGAGTAGAGGGGGTCTATTTATAAGTACGAAGTTTGGAAAAAATTAAATTGAATGAGTGGAGAATGGGTCCCATATATGTAGTTAAATGAATAAGTAGGAATGTGGGTGTGTGTTTAAATGGAGAGAGATTTATTGGAAAGATGATGTGGAGATGATGTGGATGAGAGAGAGTGTTACTTTTTGATTGAATGAACGATTTGTGTGTTAAGGGATGTGGATGCCCTAAGGGCATTCACATCCCTTAACACAAAAATTATTCGTTCATTAAAAAAGTAACACTCTCTCTCATCCACATCATCTCCACATCATATTTCCACTTAATCTCTATCCATTTAAACACACACCCACATTCCTACACATTCATTTAAATACATATATGAGACCCACAATATCCACTCATTTAATATAAATTTTAAATCTGTAAAAGAATAAAATAATATAGTTAAGAAATTAATTTAAAACAAAAAAAAAAAGAAAAACAAGCCTGATGAACGCGTTCAACCTCTTGAACATAATCCTGGGCCCCACGCATTAACTGAATGGTCACAATGCATTGAACATTTATTCAGCGTTTAAATGGAGGAAATGAACAGGCGTTGCGGCTGCCCTAACACAGGAATTGTATTAACGCGTAACTAAACAAATATTAAATATCTTGTAAAAATCAAAAGGATTTGTATTAACGCGAAACTAAACAAATATTAAATAAATTGTAAAAAATGGATAACACTCGCGTTCGACAATAAAATCCATTATGCAAAATCATTTTCAGAAAAATGGATAACACTCACGTTCGACAATTTAAATCCATTATGCAAAATCATTTTCAGATTAAGTGGACAACTAAACTTAAACGCTGAGCCAAAAAACAACAATAATCACGAAGATTAATTGTAAAAAAATTCAACAGTATGTATTAAAGGATACAAAATCACTTTTCAGCGAACAGAAATTAAATAGATTTAGTGAGTAAAAAGTAAAACAGTATGTATTAAACAACAATATCCGCTGTTTTTCGTATGAATTTTTTAGATTAAACGCTACAAAATCTCACCAGTATGTATTAAAGGATACAAAATCACTTTTCAGCGAACAGAAATTAAAAAGATCTAGAGGTTAAACAGCAAAACAGTATGTATTAAACAACGATATCCTCTGTTTTTTGCATGAATTTTTTAGATTAAACGCAACAAAATCTCACTCTATCAGGATATCATCAAAATTCATAAAAAAAACAGAAATTAAACGCTAGAATCGACATAACTTTAGCAAACAAAGATTAAACAACTATCAACTAACACACGTAAATCAATTAAAACAGCAAAACTCAAGTTCGTAGTAGGATAACTAAACTCATGCATTCTCATATATCAAACACTAGTTGTCTCACGCCGTGCACGCACGGCAGACTCAAATTTAGTCTAAAAATATTGTCACCTCAAATTCAGTCTATAATGCATGCATAATTATCTGTTTAGTGAAATTATCATTTGAACTTTTCCATATTTTTTTTCAACTTCTTCAGTAAATTTTATACAACTGCAATTTTAACCGCAACATAATTGAGCATCATATTAACCAAATCTTAGCCCGCAAATGTATACGAACAATCTCAAATGGTTTAATACTCTAAGGAATATTGATGATTTTGTTATTTAGTTACCGATTCATCCTAAAATCATCGAATTATTTTACTTAGATTTAAACACCAACAACTATTGAAAAAATTGATACAAAAGTTGCAACTTTTTTAAAATTTGTAATGATCTTGACGATGTTGCTCACAAAAATATGTCAGAATAAAAAACGGACAATATAAGTATGAATTTATGATTCTAGTTTTGGGCCCTTTTTGTGCACCATAAGTCCAAGGAAAAACTCCAAGTCAACCTAATAAAATTTTCTACCGGCCTGGCCCAATCTGCTCATTTGATTTTTGGGAAGTACTATATAACACGTTAAAATGGAACTGCCAAATTAAAATAACACATTAGTTGAGATATTAAAACCAAACAACATAAATTGCTGCTCCAAATCCACCTAAAAAGCTTGAAGCAATAAGGATACCTTTGGTCTGACTACCTACTTTTTGTTTGTCTACTGCTAGACCAATCCACATAGCCCTAGCAGAACACAACATCCAATTTATCTCAGTCATTGGCACGCAATTGTTGAATTTCGTCAAAAAACCTAACAAACCCATAGTCGTTTAGTTCATGATCCAACCCATCCAATTGAGAAACGTATTTCATGTTCCACGCAGTAGCCTACACTACATGCAGGAATAAATGCTATGCACATCTCAACAAACACATTTTAACCATTGCTTTAGTTTATTCTTATATAAACAAAAAGGAAACTAAATTCCTTTATTAAGCAAACTGGATACTAAAATGACTATTGGGATTGCTATTCAGTTTAGTTTGATTAGTATTAAAGTTGTGGAACACAAGTTTGAAATGTTATCCTAGGAAATTTGCAAGAACTCCATCGCCTAAAGCAAAAGTGGAACAACAAACCAAAGGGAGAGTGATGTAATGAGACAAACAATCATTAGAAGCCAAAGACAAACCATTTGAGCCATTTAATCATGAAATGTTCAAACAACCAACAACGTGGTATCAAATGAGAAAGTAATGCCCATCTTCTCTTTTCTAAACAGATATTTCATATAATTTAATTACAATAGGCGAATGAGGTCCACCAGAAATTTAAGAATCAACTTTATGCATCGTATTTCAGAATATGAAGAAATCAAACTATATGACAACTTACTTTACAAAGTGCTATGCAAAGTAATCTAATACTGTTAAACAAATGCAAGGAAAACAAATGCAAGGAAAGTGTAAATATTTTAACGAAATCAACAAAAGTTACTTATTTGAGTAAAAAGGAAGAAAAAAGCAATACCATTACCCCCAAGACTGCAGCGGTCCAGAGAATACAAATCCCATGATCCACAGCCTTAAACCTGTAATAACAAAATAACATGCCAGATTAAAGAAACACATTAACCAAGAAATATCAATAAACATAATCACAAAAAGTTTTGAGAATGAGATGTATGAACTTACTTGTGTCTTAAATAAGAAGTTTTCTCTAAAGGACCTAGGACCACTGCCTCATTTCCTAGGAATCCAGGTAACCTCAAACTCAAAAGGTCACCTACAACTGTCAGAAACAATATGTTAAGAAGTTGTTGCTTCAAGTGAAAATGAATCAAGCTAAAGAAGCAGACACTCCTATGGTAACTTCATATCAAATGTGCAGATATATTAGAAATATTAGAAATGAGTCTGTTAATGCAACACTTTATAGAAGTGTGCTAGGTGCATTGCAGTACATCACCATAACCAGACCAGAGATAAGCTACTCAATTAACAAATTGAGTCAATTCATGAGAGCTCCTAGACACTTACTGGAGAACAGTGTGCTCAGATACTTGGCTGTTACATCTACCTTTGGCCTCTCAATCACAAACTCATCAAATCTCTTCCACTACACACTGTCCTTGCAACAAAATAATAAGAACAAATTATACCATTATGAGTTTCACGAATCCTCCTCCAAGAAGATGCTTCAGAAATAGTACCTAAATTCATAAAAAAAAAATGTCGGAAACAACCAAAAAAACAATGTTGTACAGGTAATTCATAATTTAAATTTTGGTGCACATTTGCAAAAATATTTGGGCATAAATCCAGATTGCATCATATATCATTCAGTTGTTGCTGAAATTCAAGGGAAGACAAATTCAAAATGTTAATTTGAAAGGCAATGAAAGTATAAACAGATAAAACTTAGAAGAAAATGAGTAAATTCGACTCGCGAGTCACAAATTCGACTCTCGAGTCACTAAAAGCAAAATAAAGCAGCTGAAACAAAAGATAATTTACTCTTGGCCCATGGTTGGTTGCTTGGGGCTGTCGATTAGGCACATCGTCTGATTTTTCCATCATTTCAGAGCTACTGAGCTTATAGAAAGTGTCATGAGCTCACGTTATAAATGGTCGCATTATATTTTCTTCCCTAATAAAAAAAAATAAAACTACAAAATTTCAACCATTGTAGTCACACGCACACAAACACAAACAAAGGAGGACATAGAAGCATTAATAACCTGCATGAAGTGGGTATCCGTATCCTAATCCGCGAAAGTCTCAAAAAAACACCCTCCCTGGCATCCTCGTCAATCATCAGCTCAAGCCTGAACATCCTATGAATCCAGTCTGCGAACATGTTGGGCTCACCCAAGTTGAAGCCTGATGTGTACCGGGACGTTTCAATTAGTACCATACCGGATCGAGAAAGAAAAAATATAGAAAAAATAAGCCCTATCAAAGAAAAATTGAAAAAACCGAAATCAATAGGGATATATATTAAACGAACATGAAAACCCGAAAAAAATGCATCAGGATTTAGGATTTGGGAAATTTGAATGAAACTCACATTGAGGAATATGATATCTTCAGAAATGCACGGAGGCGTCTCTGAACGTTCCCGCATATAATTCGGGTAGAACTTACTCCTTGCTCGAATTTAGCCGCTAAGTCCCCTGTTGGTAGGGTTGTCGTTTAAGGACGATCTCAGAACTCAGTCAACGGCTGAACACAATCACCAGTCTCTAGTCTCTCTGCCTCTGCTCGCCAGTGATCTCTGAATTGGCTTCCTTTAGTTTCATTTGACATCGGTTGACGATGGGTAAGGTTTGATAGGTGACAAAATGGGAGGTCTGGACAACTTTTTGGCAGAAGAGAAATGAGGGGTGTGACAAATAGTTTATCGATTGCTTAATAAAACATAAAATCAATTTATAAAACTAATCATGTTTTTAGATTTCAGAAATCTGATTTGTACCCTCTAAATGGTAGTTGTTCCCCACCTAAAATTCCTGTCCAGCCTCGCCAGTGACCTGTCAGGCTGCAGCAGTCTCTCTGTCACCATCTTCCTGCTCGGCTCCGACACTTTCCTTATCGTCTCCGACCACAAGCGATTCAGTAGTCGTTTACGGTTGATATCTTTGCATAGAGCTTTATATCACAACAAATACCACAACATGAATATTTACTTGCAAAATCAAATTATGGATAACTTTGTTATTCTAGGGATGGAAGTCAACCAAAAAAAGTATCCTTCACACACAATAAGTTGACAGTTTGCATGACAGTATGCATCAGAGAACTAATGAAAACTTTGTTATTCTAGGGATGGAACTCAACCAAAAATTGAACACCAACAAAAACAGATCAAGCTTTAAAATTCCCAAATTCTCTACAGATTAAATCAACAAGAGAAATTGTACATCATATATAGATATAAAGAGAATAGAATTTCGTTCTGAACGAAAAAGGTTATAGAGAGTGTTAATCCTCAAGTGGCCGAACCTACCAAAACCAAATAGTGAGTGGCTAAAATAGATTTTTGCAAATATTGATGCATATATATCACAGACTCAGAGAGGTCGGCCCGATTATTGCCCGCTTGTTCAGTAATTGTAGACTCTTTCCATTATCGGCCCAATGTGACCTCACCACATTTAGACACAATCTACAAAAATCAAAAACATTTTTTTTAGCAAAAAGATAATTTTTGAGGTGGGTTTCACAGGATTTTACAATTTAGACCTGAGATTTGTCACAACGGCATTGTGGCTCTCGGCCAGCGGCGAGAGCTCTTCTCGTCTATGGACGAATCCATTCTTGTAGTCGAAGCAGATGACGTCGAGGAAATCCCGTAGGGATTCGACAGCGACGCGCCTGTTGCAGCGGCAACACTATTATTGAGTGGAATCGAGGCCCGATTCGGAATGGGATTGGAATCAGGCCAGGGAAATGAAGCTTTTCATTTGAGCCACACTCATGCTCAACTAACAAGCAAAAACAACACAATCAAAAAACCATTTACAATACCACAGAATCTTAACCAGGATAAAAATAAAAATATTTTATAAGCTTGAATTTTGCAATCTAAAAAATTCAAGTCTCAAAATTATGCGATAAAATAACGTATCGCCGGGACACCAAAGTCATGTCTCAAAATCAGACACGAAAGTGCGAGAAATTTAGAACAGAAACTATAGTGGAAATCGAACCTCGCCGCCATTTTTTAGACTCGATTGATGATAAAGTATCGCCGGGACACCGTCCATCACAGCCGGAATGTACATCTTAACCATTGTTTCCGGCGCGTTGGTCATCCCTAAGCAAGTGCCGCAGGCGCGCCGTACACGCGCCTTCAATTCCGTCAACCATCATCACCCTCTGTGTAATCAAATCCAACAAGCATAGTGAACTCCTTATCCCCTATGCAATTTCGTCTCTAATTCAGAAAGTGAAAAAATCTGAACATACCTGGGAAAAGAAACAGACGGCAAGCATTGGGTTCAGTCCGGGGAACTGGTTGAAGGGATTTCGGCCAAGGAGGAAAAAACCGATTGATGAGGAATTTCGGTCAGTCCGCGGAGGTTTAGGTTTTAGATTGGAGAGCATAACATGGTTCTTCAATCTCAGGGTCCCTCTTCAATATCTTTTAGTCGGTACCTCTACTTAGTCGTGTAGGTAGCGTGCGAGCAAAAATGGGAAAAGTGTTTGTCAGACGTCTCCTTCAATCTCAGGTCCTTCTTCAATTTCTTTAGTCGGTGTAGGTAGCGTGCGAGGAAAACTGGGAAAACTGGGAAAAGTGTTTGTCAGATGAGCCGCGTGCAGGTCAGCACAAAAAAGGTCATAGTTAATGACCACTGTACCACAAAAAGCACAACAAATTATAATAATGAAAAAATAGACACATGTATGTAATTAAATGAGGATATTTTTGCATGAAAAAAAAAAAGACATTTAAGTAAATTACAAAGTGGACACATGTCATCTCCTAAAGGCACTAAAAATGGACACGTGTCAAGACCACAAAGAGTCTAACTCCTTCATATATAGATAAGAGAGATAAATCAAGCTCCACAAAATAAGACTAAGGTTAAGTGAATAGAATAATCTACGTACATTGCGTTTTGCTTTGAAACTTCACAAAACTTGAAACAGCACCTGGAAAAGAAAATACAGAATTAGAATAACAACTGAGAAGAAGAAAGTACAAACAAGTGAGGAGAGGAAAGTATAAAAACTGAAAAGAAGGAGTATAAACAGTGAACTTACAATCTAAAAAATGAAAATGGGCGATGAGGTCAAGTGAGTAGAGGGGGTCTATTTATAAGTACGAAGTTTGGAAAAAATTATATTGAATGAGTGGAGAATGGGTCCCATATATGTAGTTAAATGAATGAGTAGGAATGTGGGTGTGTGTTTAAATGGAGAGAGATTTATTGGAAAGATGATGTGGAGATGATGTGGATGAGAGAGAGTGTTACTTTTTTGATTGAATGAATGATTTGTGTGTTAAGGGATATGGATGCCCTAACACAAAAATTATTCGTTCAATAAAAAAAGTAACACTCTCTCTCATCCACATCATCTCCACATCATATTTCCACTTAATCTCAATCCATTTAAACACACACCCACATTCCTACACATTCATTTAAATACATATATGAGACCCACATTCCACATCCCTTAACACAAAAATTATTCGTTCAATAAAAAAGTAACACTCTCTCTCATCCACATCATTTCCACATCATATTTCCCCTTAATCTCTATCCATTTAAACACACACCCACATTCCTACACATTCATTTAAATACATATATGAGACCCACATTATCCACTCATTTAATATAAATTTAAAATCTGTAAAAGAATAAAATAATATAGTTAAGAAATTAATTTAAAAAAAAAAAAAAAAAAGAAAAACAAGCCTGATGAACGCGTTCAACCTCTTGAACATAATCCTGGGCCCCACGCATTAACTGAATGGTCACAATGCATTGAACATTTATTCAGCGTTTAAATGGAGGAAATGAACAGGCGTTGCGGCTGCCCTAACACAGCAATTGTATTAACGCGTAACTAAACAAATATTAAATATCTTCTAAAAATCAACAGGATTTGTATTAACGCGAAACTAAACAAGTATTAAATAAATTGTAAAAAATGGATAACACTCGCGTTCGACAATAAAATCCATTATGCAAAATCATTTTCAGAAAAATGGATAACACTCGCGTTCGACAATTAAAATCCATTATGCAAAATCATTTTCAGATTAAGTGGACAACTAAACTTAAACGCCGAGCCAAAAAACAACAATAATCACGAAGATTAATTGTAAAAAAATTCAACAGTATGTATTAAAGGATACAAAATCACTTTTCAGCGAACAGAAATTAAATAGATTTAGTGAGTAAAAAGCAAAACAGTATGTATTAAACAACGATATCCGCTGTTTTTCGTATGAATTTTTTAGATTAAACGCTACAAAATCTCACCAGTATGTATTAAAGGATACAAAATCACTTTTCAGCGAACAGAAATTAAAAAGATCTAGAGGTTAAACAGCAAAACAGTATGTATTAAACAACGATATCCTCTGTTTTTTGCATGAATTTTTTAGATTAAACGCAACAAAATCTCACTCTATCAGGATATCGTCAAAATTCGTAAAAAAACAGAAATTAAACGCTAGAATCGACATAACTTCAGCCAACAAAGATTAAACAACTATCAACTAACACACGTAAATCAATTAAAACAGCAAAACTCAAGTTCGTAGTAGGATAACTAAACTCATGCATTCTCATATATCAAACATAAATCAAGCTCAACAAAATAAGACTAAGGTTAAATGAATAGAATAATCTACGTACATTGCGTTTTGCTTTGAAACTTCACAAAACTTGAAACAGCACCTGGAAAAGAAAACACAGAATTAGAATAACAACTGAGAAGAAGAAAGTACAAACAAGTGAGGAGAGGAAAGTATAAAAACTGAAAAGAAGGAGTATAAACAGTGAACTTACAATCTAAAAAATGAAAATGGGCGATGAGGTCAAGTGAGTAGAGGGGGTCTATTTATAAGTACGAAGTTTGGAAAAAATTATATTGAATGAGTGGAGAATGGGTCCCATATATGTAGTTAAATGAATGAGTAGGAATGTGGGTGTGTGTTTAAATGGAGAGAGATTTATTGGAAAGATGATGTGGAGATGATGTGGATGAGAGAGAGTGTTACTTTTTTATTGAACGAATAATTTTTGTGTTAAGGGATGTGAACGCCCTTAGTTAATCTCTATCCATTTAAACACACACCCACATTCCTACACATTCATTTAAATACATATATGGGACCCACATTATCCACTCATTTAATATAAATTTTAAATCTGTAAAAGAATAAAATAATATAGTTAAGAAATTAATTTAAAACAAAAAAAAAAAAGAGAAAAGAAAAACAAGCCTGATGAACACGTTCAACCTCTTGAACATAATCCTGGGCCCCACGCATTAACTGAATGGTCACAATGCATTGAACATTTTTTCAGCGTTTAAATGGAGGAAATGAACAGGCGTTGCGGCTGCCCTAACACAAGAATTGTATTAACGCGTAACTAAACAAATATTAAATATCTTGTAAAAAGCAACAGGATTTGTATTAACGCGAAACTAAACAAGTATTAAATAAATTGTAAAAAATGTATAACACTCGCGTTCGACAATTAAAATCCATTATGCAAAATCATTTTCAGATTAAGTGGACAACTAAACTTAAACGCCGAGCCAAAAAAACAACAATAATAACGAAGATTAATTGTAAAAAAATTCAACAATATGTATTAAAGGATACAAAATCACTTTTCAGCGAACAGAAATTAAATAGAGTTAGTGAGTAAAAAGCAAAACAGTATGTATTAAACAACGATATCCGCTGTTTTTCGTATGAATTTTTTAGATTAAACGCTACAAAATCTCATCAGTATGTATTAAAGGATATAAAATCACTTTTCAGCGAACAGAAATTAAAAAGATCTAGAGGTTAAACAGCAAAACAGTATGTATTAAACAACGATATCCTCTGTTTTTTCCATGAATTTTTTAGATTAAACGCAACAAAATCTCACTCTATTAGGGTATCGTCAAAATTCGTAAAAAAACAGAAATTAAACGCTAGAATCGACATAACTTCAGCCAACAAAGATTAAACAACTATCAACTAACACACGTAAATCAATTAAAACAGCAAAACTCAAGTTCGTAGTAGGATAACTAAACTCATGCATTCTCATATATCAAACATAAATCAAGCTCAACAAAATAAGACTAAGGTTAAATGAATAGAATAATCTACGTACATTGCGTTTTGCTTTGAAACTTCACAAAACTTGAAACAGCACCTGGAAAAGAAAACACAGAATTAGAATAACAAATGAGAAGAAGAAAGTACAAACAAGTGAGGAGAGGAAAGTATAAAAACTGAAAAGAAGGAGTATAAACAGTGAACTTACAATCTAAAAAATGAAAATGGGCGATGAGGTCAAGTGAATAGAGGGGGTCTATTTATAAGTACGAAGTTTGGAAAAAATTAAATTGAATGAGTGGAGAATGGGTCCCATATATGTAGTTAAATGAATAAGTAGGAATGTGGGTGTGTGTTTAAATGGAGAGAGATTTATTGGAAAGATGATGTGGAGATGATGTGGATGAGAGAGAGTGTTACTTTTTGATTGAATGAATGATTTGTGTGTTAAGGGATGTGGATGCCCTAAGGGCATTCACATCCCTTAAAACAAAAATTATTCGTTCAATAAAAAAGTAACACTCTCTCTCATTCACATCATCTCCACATCATATTTCCACTTAATCTCTATCCATTTAAACACACACTCACATTCCTACACATTCATTTAAATACATATATGGGACCCACATTATCCACTCATTTAATATAAATTTTAAATCTGTAAAAGAATAAAATAATATAGTTAAGAAATTAATTTAAAACAAAAAAAAAAAGAAAAACAAGCCTGATGAACGCGTTCAACCTCTTGAACATAATCTTGGGCCCCACGCATTAACTGAATGGTGACAATGCATTGAACATTTATTCAGCGTTTAAATGGAGGAAATGAACAGGCGTTGCGGCTGCCCTAACACAGGAATTGTATTAACGCGTAACTAAACAAATATTAAATATCTTGTAAAATCCAACAGGATTTGTATTAACGCGAAACTAAACAAGTATTAAATAAATTGTAAACAATGGATAACACTCGCGTTCGACAATTAAAATCCATTATGCAAAATCATTTTCAGATTAAGTGGAAAACTAAACTTAAACGCCGAGCCAAAAAACAACAATAATCACGAAGATTAATTGTAAAAAAATTCAACAGTATGTATTAAAGGATACAAAATCACTTTTCAGCGAACAGATATTAAATAGATTTAGTGAGTAAAAAGCAAAACAGTAGGTATTAAACAACGATATCCGCTGTTTTTCGTATGAATTTTTTAGATTAAACGCTACAAAATCTCACCAGTATGTATTAAAGGATACAAAATCACTTTTCAGCGAACAGAAATTAAAAAGATATAGAGGTTAAACAGCAAAACAGTATGTATTAAACAACGATATCCTCTGTTTTTTGCATGAATTTTTTAGATTAAACGCAACAAAATCTCACTCTATCAGGATATCGTCCAAATTCGTAAAAAAACAGAAATTAAACGCTAGAATCGACATAACTTCAGCCAACAAAGATTAAACAACTATCAACTAACACACGTAAATCAATTAAAACAGCAAAACTCAAGTTCGTAGTAGGATAACTAAACTCATGCATTCTCATATATCAAACATAAATCAAGCTCAACAAAATAAGACTAAGGTTAAATGAATAGAATAATCTACGTACATTGCATTTTGCTTTGAAACTTCACAAAACTTGAAACAGCACCTGGAAAAGAAAACACAGAATTAGAACAACAACTGAGAAGAAGAAAGTACAAACAAGTGAGGAGAGGAAAGTATAAAAACTGAAAAGAAGGAGTATAAACAGTGAACTTACAATCTAAAAAATGAAAATGGGCGATGAGGTCAAGTGAGTAGAGGGGGTCTATTTATAAGTACGAAGTTTGGAAAAAATTATATTGAATGAGTGGAGAATGGGTCCCTTATATATATTTAAATGAATGAGTAGGAATGTGGGTGTGTATTTAAATGGAGAGAGATTTATTGGAAAGATGATGTGGAGATGATGTGGATGAGAGAGAGTGTTACTTTTTGATTGAATGAATGATTTGTGTGTTAAGGGATGTGGATGCCCTTAGGGGTGATGATATTTACCCAACCACCCATTCTGTAATTTGGATGATGATCATATATTTATGCTCTACCATCTGATCTCTCTTGAAAAAAAAAAAAAAATGCTACTGCTTCACTTTCTTAAGTCTGCTTGATGTTGTTGTTCTTTATAATATTTTTTCAGTTTTTATCGGTTCAAACCGAAACCGAACTGATAATAATCGGTAACCGATTACCGATAAAACAGTTCAGTTTCGGTTTGAATATTAGTGAAGCCGAACATGTTCGGTTCGGTATCGGTTTAAGTAATCGAACTGATAATTGGCTAACTGCTGAGGATCCACATTCCTAATTTTCATTTATATTACATATTATAATTAAAAAAAGGGAATATTCTTGTAGTGGTCCTAGGGGACAATGCAACTAAACGGCTGCTGATGCAACTCGTCCTCTCCCTCTGCAATTCATTTATGCAACAAAGTTTGTCGCTCAAATTCCTATTCTCTCTCTATTTATGCAACAAACACAATAGCAAACCTCACCCGTATGACGTATAACAATTCCGGATTCCCACATCCGAGGACAACATTTTACCTATGCTTAAGAGAGAGAATAACAAACTTATAAATAAATATATGAGTGTGTTTAGTAAGTATTATATGAATATATAGTAACTATTATAAGTTAGCTTATAGCTTTATTAGTTAGTTTATATTAATCTCTCTGTATACAAAATAAATTTAGTATGGTAGATCGATATTTTCTAAAAAACTTGTGCTTATTTCATAAGCATATGTAAAAAAATTCAATGACCGTTAATTAAGTGACATATTATATAATTTGAATATGCGAGTTTCAATTCCATTAATATTTCTAGATAAAACTCTAATTCCTTGGTTATCATCTTATCACGATTAGAGTTAAATGAGCCATGTCGAGTTCATTTTCTTGATACTCCAACTCTCAGGTATTCGAGCCTTTAAAAACCCAAGCTCTACTCATTCATTAACATTAATAAATCAAACTTGAACTTTATCGAACTGAACTAAACTTAAAAAATTACGCAATAACTCTTATTCTCAAACTTTAATTTAGTCGTTCGGCTCGACTTGTTTATTAAATGAGTCGAATCGATCTCACTAGCAACTAACTTTATTTAACAACTTTAATCACAATAGTTAGATGCTATAAGCTCGAGAAAGGAGAATATAGAGTACTTTTGCCCCTTTGACAAAAAATAATATAATCTTGCAACGTTATTGTGTAGTGAAATTCACCTAATTCGGTAATTCCAATATATTTACTCCATCTGTAAGAAAGATGCTATATATACTGTTTTATTAGTTAGGTAATGTACATTGGGTTTGTAATTTTAACTCCCATACTTATATACACTCTAACACGGGTTTCGAAATTTTTAATCATAATTCCAATCCAAATTATATGAAATGTATAATAGCAACTCACAAGGTTTAGATCAATTACAGGTGTGCGTATTTTTNTAAACTTATTTGTATAGATTTATTCGATCAGCGCACTTGGCTCCAACAACGACTAAGAAGATAATGCGAGCTTGGTGTTGATTGAATAGTCGGTTGGAAAGCCGTGCAATCCCTTATGCACAAAGGTCATGAAACAAAACCTACAACTCAAACTTCTTGTTATGTTCTTGGAGCTACCTTTTCAAATGGTACCAACTACCAACCATAATTGGTCCCATGATGGGCATCATTGTCATTACCACCATTAGAACATTCAACCAATGCTGCAAAAAATGGGCTGATTTTCGAATCTATTTCTTTTCTTGGGGGAGATCTCTTTTGGATGGATCGACTTCTTGGCGGCGGCTGGCGAAGGGGGAGGTGCTCGGAATATTCCTTCTTGTTGGACCCCAATTGGTGCTTCGGGATTTTTTTCCAAAAAAATGGGGTGCCTTTGAACTTGGTGACGTGTCGGACTAAATGGCGGGTAATCCTCAATGTAAGAGAGTGATGATGACGACGACAACGACAATCCGTAAGATGAATCCTGATGTTCGAACGACAATGATGAAAATGACGGCGTGTGGAAATAGCGGGAATCTCGTGTAGGGTTTGTGGTTTCAAATTCCTCATTTGCAAGGATTTGGGCGTGCGTCTGAGGCCATTGTTCTTGGTTGGGAGAAGATGAGGTGTGTGTGCTTCAAGGCTTTTGGTCGCTTTGTGTTGTTCAAATTTGTGCTTTGTGGCTACTGGCTAGTATATAAATATGGATGACTATTGTTGCTTTGCTAATTTTTCAATGTTAAAAAGCTTCTATAGGGGAATGGGGTTGAAAGTGATACTAGTAATATAATAAAATAATAAAGGGCCCCCTAACAAATTATTGAGGTCGAATAAATTAATAAAGGGTAGAAAATGGGAAATAAATAGTGGGGAAGTTGGTGTGATTCTGATATTTTCATTAATATTGTGAAATGTGCGTGAAACGTATATAATGAACAGTTGTAAACTTGTAAACCACTTCATGTGGGTGATTAGGGACTGAATGGTCCATTCAGGGGTATTTTGGGTCAATTTGTAATTTTATTGCATGCTAAGCCTCCATTGAATACCTTCCGGTGAGTGATATATCAGAATCTTACTTGCCATTTTATTTAAAAGTAATTATTCAATCTTAGTGAAAGTTACATATTAACTCAAGTGTTATTCAAATTTGTGTTGGGGAGTTTATTTAATTTGTATATAATCCGACTCTCATGCCCATGATAGTCGAGTTAAAATGCTCAGTTGATGTGGCAAGAGATTAAAATATCATACACGATGAGCAAGTATGACGTGGCTAGTGATCTCATTTTAATGTATCCGCGGTTGGTAGTTGTGCATTTTTGAATTTCTAAATTCGAAATGTGATACTATGAGGAATGAGGATGATTGGATACAAGTTTATCCAATCACTTTTTTAACTTAAAACTTAATTCCTTCCCCTCAATATTATCAATAATAATTAAATAATATCAATCAATCATCCTCACACATCACATCAACTTTATTTCACTATTAATTCACTCACATAATTTTAACTACTTATCACTTTAAATCACATATCTCTTACCTTTACATCAAATCAACTTTAATTATTTTATTTTAAATATTATTTTAATACAAATTTAAAATCACACTTAAACATAACTTAGTCATTTTTTTTTTCAAAATTAACTCTAGTTATAACCAGCAAATCCAGTCAAAAGTCAAATATTAAATTTGTATCTAAACAACACCTTTATATTCATGCAAAGTATATTGGTTTTCATATATTAGAATTTTATGCATATGCATGTAAATTATACGTGAAACAATAGTAGGTATTCAAGTATATCCTAATTTTTTTTCCTAAACAAACTAATGGGTGTTAAGTAGCAGTGGCACACACAATAGCAGAGTACATGCATTGATGCACATAAGTTTTCAATGTTTTTAGGGGGTGTAGCTGAATGTAATTACTTAGTCCACGTATCAGACTATAGACGTGTAATAAGAAAATTGCACTTATACCTAAGTAATTTGATGTGGAAAATTTCCATTAATATGGTAATCAACGTCATCACCAAAGGCCTTTTATAACTTCATATACAATAGTAGATATATATATTATCTATCTATCTATCTATTCAATTTATAAAAAGGAAGCCATAGCCTCCTCTGTTGACACGTGGTGCCTCAATTCTAAGAGGCCACGTCGACATTAACAAAACGACATCGTTTTGGTTTATGCATCTTTTGTTCTTTTCTCTCCAGTCTTGGGATGTGCAGATCAGATATTTTCTTTTTCTTCTCGCCGACCACAATTTCATTTCAACAAACCCCTACCATCAATCTTGACAGATGCGTCCCTGCATCACAAGGTGCAAAGTTGAAAATCAAGGCTCGATTGTTCAGAGAAACGATTGTTCACATCGGCCGCCGTAGGAATAAACGGCAGGATCATGGTGAACAAAAAATGCGGCCTCGACCAACATCGATTCATTGAGTTGTATAATTGCGTGCTACTAATTCAATATTTTAATTTATTATGATAATTTATTTATTTTGATCTCTATCTTTGTTGTGGTGACCGACAGATCTACTAGGCGAGCGGTTGGTCGTGGCTCAATTAGGAGGCGGTCGACTGTTCGAAGAGATGGGCTTAAATTGGACACAAATACAATGGTTAATCGCAGACAACATTTTCAGGCAAAGTTTTCTACACCTATTTTTTTCGTTTTTTTTTTCATGGGCTCACCGAAGGGATCGGCGGTGGTCCTGAACGATTTATCACGTTTTGTTATCAATACAACGGTCATTCGAGCCACCCTCCATTTTTTCATTTGATTTTGCTGAATTTTCTCACTCCATGTTTNTTTTTTTTTTTTTTTTTGTTATTTCTGATGGGCCTTAATTTCTTATAGATCTTTATCCATTTTCATAAACTTATGAAAATTGGATTAATTGATTTATTTACTGAGATTCTCTGGAATTGAGAAAAATTAGGAAAATGTGGACATAATAAGTAGAAATAATTATCTCTCTTGAACAAATAAGTATATCCATGCTCATTTCCTTGGATGTTAACGAAGAAAAATGTTGCATCTATTTTTTTTACTGTCCAATTCACAAAATCAAGGTATGATCGTATACAACCCAACAAATTGAATTGGGTTATATGTGTGCTCAGGGATGAAAAATGAAGAAGCTCCCATCAGAACTGGTTACCCACCTGGGACTCCAGATGCCCATAATTGTTACTGGAATCGATGGCCTACGCATACATTTGACTCTGTCCAGATAAATCAGTAAGGCTAAGTGACTGCTGAAAACATTGACACCATATATGTGTCTTTTGGTATCATGGTTCATATGTTATTCGGTGTTACGCTACACTGAAAAGTGATAAACAAAGGTTCTATTTTCTTGCGACGTGGTATATATGGTAAAATTTCCAATTAAAATAATTCTTCTTTATGAAAGGCTTACGAGACTGAATTTTAGCAGTGTTTTGTACCTAATTTGTAAAATTCCTCTCAAGTTCTTTAACTGCATTCAAAAGGAAAAGCTGATAGCCTTAGTGAGATTAAGTCTGACAAGCTTTTTTTCTGTTTTGAAGGTATATATACTTTGTATAGGAATAATTACACTATTTGTTATTGGGTTGCTCACAATAATAGTTAGATATCTTTGTAACCACCACAACTTATTTATTTAAAAAGTTCAGTGTAGTTGATTGTACTTGTGTAATATACACTGAATCCTATATTGAAATCTATTTATCAAGTTAATTGTCATTTTACACTACCACCTTAAGTGCTCAAATATTATCATTCTATTGAAAGTAGATGTGGGTGTTTTTGATTCATCCTTTTTTTTTTCCCAGTGACATTGTCTGTGTGAGTACACTTGTTATTTTCTTTTGTTAATTTCTGATGGGCCCTAATTTTAGTGAATTGAATAATTTAACTAATTGACATTCATGAATTGTAGTGCAAAGTGGCATTTGCCTGCAAGCTCATCTCGCCAAAACAGCCAGAATGCTTACACATGCTTCGTTTGTTGTATCTATCAAGCCACATAAAGCCTTCTGGTAAAGATTTAAAGATTTCATTGGCCTCTATTGATATGTTTGTGAATATCCTATTGGGAAATAAATTGAATATAAATATGAATGATGATGTGTTAATATGATATAAAGGATCTACAACCTTTGTTTAACAAGAAGAGATGCATAAGTTAGATTGGCGAGGAGCTTATGGACTTCATCCTACAGCCTTCAACTTAAAATACCGTTGTGACAGCTAAGGTTTGTATTCTCGATGCATAGTTGCTTGCTTTCGATTGACATATTTGCTTGGAATTTTTCATGCTATTTTAGTTCGAACTTTTTGTGATCATTTTTATAAGCCCTGTTATTGTTGTTTGTCTATAAGATGCATGGAGTATTAGATCCTTTATAATGATTCAACATAAAATTAAAAAAAAAAAAATTAATAAAAGACAACATGAGAATATAAATTGGAAGGTTAATTGTAGGATGTCGATATGACCCTTGATGTTCGATCTAATTTTAATTGAAAAAAACAATTATCTTCAAAAATATAAGTAACACTCTTCACATTGGTTTTAAATATACAAATTGTACGTGTATTTTTTTCAATTTTCCTATAGTAATTTTATAGAAGACCTACTTTATTTTAGAACAAGAAACTCTGATATGCTTGAAAGCTAAAAAATACTTTTAGGTTTCACAAAGTGTTGACTTTTATATATTAGTTGTAATGCTTCTCTACAAACCCAAAATTGGCGTTGGAATCTTTTTGCCCACGAAAGAGTAAAGTACAGGAAAATAAAAGCCAACAAAACTTTATATGCTCATAAAAAAAAATAGTAACTAACCCAAATTCATAGTATTGTGTAAGTAGAGATTTTATAAGGCAACAATACTTTAAGTCTTTAATGTAAGTAGAGACTTATACAGTGTGCAATGTTGATAAATTAAAATATAAAGGTATCTCTGAGTAACGCGAATAATCATCTTGCAAGTTGGAACTCTTGATAATATTCACCCATTTTTGTATCATTATTCCCCTAGCCCTTCCACTGGACTTGACTGTCTGCTCCTTCAGAATTTCACAACTGACCAAACAAAATAGAAGGCAATTTTTTTTTTAAAAAAAATAAAGGATTGATAACCTCAGCCAAAATTTGTTATGTTTGATGTATATGTTTAGTGTTCTTTTATTTTGCAAGGGTGTTTTGTCTTCTTGTATAATCTATTATGGGGGATTGTAGTACATTATGGGGGATGAAAATGTTGATTATTTTAAATTTATGTACATTAACGATTTTTTTTTTTTGAAAAAAAATATGGATAATATATTTTCTTGCATGCATGGCAGGTATAATATGGAGGTGCCTGGAAATGCACTTTACATAGTGCAACTCGATGTGAATACTCCCAATGCATTGGAGGATATATATAGCTGCATATATACATGGCTCCACTTTAAAGGTAGAGGTGATGAAAAGAGAAATCCATGTCGAGAGCATGAGCAAATGACGTTGCTTCAGATTCATTAATGACATTTGCATTTTGATAGCTGGTATAGGATAACATGCTTCTAATAATAATTTATAGAATATAGATATATATAGCCTTGATACATATCTACTGTATCTTTAGATTGCATCAATTAGCTCAATTTGGTAGAAACTTGATCTGAATGTCATGTGAGGTTATTTTGTTTTATCAGTTTTAATGGTCTTCTTTTAACTTCACTTATTCCATTCAATTTGTTTAGTCGAACAGGTTCATGACATTGCATATTAAAGTTATACTAATACAATTAATATGGGCCGGTCGTGCACGGCGATAGCCTTCTAGTATATGAAGATATAAAAGGATATAAAAGGCGTGAAACTCAATTGCTATTCACCGCCCCCTTTTACTAGTCACCGCCCCCCTCCCATTTACTCTTTTGCCCTTAACCCTTTTTTGGATTTCATCTCTCTAAACTTTATCTCTCTAAATTTTTCGAACTTCAACGAACGATTCGAGCATCAAAAAAAATCCGAAAAAATGTCGAAAAAATTCTACGGCCTCGGCAAAGGATTCTTCTCCAACAAGGTAATTTTTTTTTTTTTTTTT